>CM026395.1:25703800-25792841 GCA_014843695.1 Archivesica marissinica | reverse complement strand
GATGGTGGATAGTGGAACTGTGTATGTGTCAGGATGGGTGGTGGATAGTGGTGCTGTGTATGTGTCAGGATGGGTGGTGGATAGTGGAACTGTGTATGTGTGTCAGGGTGGATAGTGGAACTGTGTATGTGTGTCAGGATGGGTGGTGGATAGTGGTGCTGTGTATGTGTCAGGGATGGGCGGGATGGATAGTGGATAGTGGGTTTTTTCTTTTTGCGTGTTTTTTTTAATGTGTCAGGGAGGGGCGGGATGGATGGTGGTGCTGTGTCAGGGATGGGCGGGATGGATGGTGGATAGTGGAACTGTGTATGTGTCAGGGATGGGCGGGATGGATGGTGGATAGTGGAACTGTGTATGTGTCAGGGATGGGCGGGATGGATGGTGGTGCTGTGTATGTGTCAGGGATGGGTGGGATGGATGGTGGATAGTGGAACTGTGTATGTGTCAGGGATGGGCGGGGTGGATAGTAGTAATATCGATAGCCGCTAGCACTGAGATACGTAATACTGCACTAAGAATACAAGATGCCGTTAACAAGGTTAGTAAGTATATGTACTGACATTACAAATTGATCAGTCACATTAATGGTTAACCTTTAAGAATGTTATATAGAATCTCATCTATTAATTTATTCAACAGGTAAATCCAGTAAAATACAGGATCAAACGATGGAGGAATCTCATGAATTATATAATTGTCTAGGTAGGAAGATTGCAGGCTATAAGATTTAGTTGACCATTTCTCACAAAGAAGCATTTCTCAACAACAATATCAATACCACACACAGTAGAAGTCAAACAAAATGAACCACTGCTAATACAGCTTAGTAAAACACAGCAAAATGCAAAACCCTTAGACATTCCATGCAAACCCCTTAAGACATTCCATGCAAAACCCTTAAACACTCCATGCAAACTTAATGGATGAAAGTGTAAATGTAGTTATTCATGTGGGAGGAAACCGGAGAACCCGGGGGGGAAACCCACATGTCTGATCTGGCGACATTCGAACCATCTCACATACTTCCCGGTCCGAGGAACGAACCACTATCCACCACCTAGACATGTTCAGTAGTTTAGCATTGGTTACAATGTATGAAAGGCACACATACATGCACGAATGGAGGAGATAAACTAGCAAATGTAAACCATGTGTGTGTGTGTGGGGGGGGGGGGGGGAGAGGTTAAATAAGTATAACTGAGTTGTACTGCCAGACATTTTGCAGGATCTAACCTAACCATCTCATCACTGGTCAAATATGGTTTCTCAGAGATACTCGCCCAATAGGACAGGTGAGGCCATCAATTCATATGTGTTTGGAATCTATATTGCCAGAGACTACAGAATCCACTAGTGAGTAAGAATGGCTGCTGGGCGAGTTAAATCTATCAGGCAGCTAGTCCAATTGGCTGCTGGGTGAGTTAAATCTATCAGGCAGCTAGTCCAATTGGCTGCTGGGTGAGTTAAATCTATCAGGCAGCTAGTCCAATTGGCTGCTGGGTGAGTTAAATCTATCAGGCAGCTAGTCCAATTGGCTGCTGGGTGAGTTAAATATATCAGGCAGCTAGTCCAATTGGCTGCTGGGTGAGTTAAATCTATCAGGCAGCTAGTCCAATTGGCTGATAGGCGAGTTAAATCTATCAGGCAGCTAGTCCAATTGGCTGCTGGGTGAGTTAAATCTGTCAGGCAGCTAGTCCAATTGGCTGCTGGGTGAGTTAAATCTGTCAGGCAGCTAGTCCAATTGGCTGCTGGGTGAGTTAAATCTATCAGGTTTAATGTCACAGCGTATATGGCTACTCTCCAGTTATTATTGGTGTAGGAAGACCCCAGGTGCCCCTCTGATGGGTATTTCAGGCACGGACGGGCACCCAGGTAGAATCACTGACCTTCCACAAGCCAGCTGGATAGCTTCCTCACATGAAATGTTTTGACACCCAAAGTGAGATTCGAACCTACAGTGGTGAGGGGCAAGTGATTTGAAATTCAATGACTTTAACCACTCGACCATGGAAGCAGAAGGAAGTCCCAGCTAGCCCGACATTATACACAATTTTATTATGAAATGTTTCAAACTTCGATGATGGAGAACATGACCCAAACTTCGATGATGGAGAACATGACAATTAGCACATGGATTCATGCGATGATGGCGTGATAAACAGTGTGATGTTTTTTTTATCAATCCCGTAAACGTGTCTGGGTGGAAAAACTGCAGTGATCTGTCTGTAGTCCTTGACTACCGTTCATACTCGACTATAAGACGACTCCCTACATTGGTCAAGAAATCAGTGGATTTTGGCATGCACTCACATATAAGATGGGTTGAGAAAATGGACACAAGACACAAGTATAAATTGCATGTTAGGCCAGGGCAAGTTGAAGAAATTTTCTTTTCTAAAACGTAATTATGGATACCATTTAAAGCGACATCACATCGCAAAAAGCAAATAAAATGCATATTTTCACGTATAAATGCATTGCTACTACAAATTCTTCTGAATACATTCGAACACTAACACTGAATCAATAAACAGTGTTTTTGTGGTCTACAACCTTTCAAAAGTGAAAGTAGGATTTCATATAACGCTCATCCACGCTCCTGAACATGACGCTTGTCATTGGAGTCAATACTAAACGCGCGATACTTTCATTTAGAAATTAGTCTACAAATAAATATGCATATGCACAAATGTGAGATAATAACGGTAAATCTGTACGATACATCGTGTTATTCAGGATACACGCATTGTATTAGGCATGAATGTCGACCCTATTTACATTATTTTGTTATGTCAACAAACCGCGTATACGACGCTTGTTTATTTGTTGAAATACTCAGTTTTTGAGACAAATATTGGTGGGAAATTATACCATATAATGGGAAATTACATTCTGCAGACATTTACATTTTCATAATGTCGCTTTAAACACATTTTAAAAAATGTTAGTTTTTCTTTTTCTTTAGCACTTGCTTATAAGACGGGAAGAAACTTTGAGTCCATAATCTAGTGGTAAAAACACGTCTTATAGGCGTATGGACAATCGGACAGACAGATCTGTAGTCCAGTGGTAACAGGTCCGCAGGTTCGATCTCCCGTCTGACCCTAATAAAATTAACAGTCTTTCAGATGGGACTTTAAACAGGTCTCGTGTCGGTGCTGTACACCGTGCACGTAAAACGAACCAGGAGACTCTGGAATGGGTCTCTGTCTGTATCATTGCACTATCCTCCAAAAATCTAAAATGACTAATCTCTTCAGGCGGCGCTCATATGGGAAACTGGTAGCGACGATAAATAAACGTAAAACACACACACATGGACAGTCGGTAGGATGAATTTTCGATATTGTTTGCACATTCCGTCCAATTTATTCGGCAGGTTAAGGGTTAAACACCTACCTTTCTGTGTGTCAGACAACCACTGTAATAGTGGATTGTCACATAATTATAATAGGGAGATAAGGGAGATAACTGTGTAACACCTACATGTCCAATCCTCACTAATGGTAATATCTCTTAATATTACAAAGTGCATCAACTTCCAGGGTTCATTCTAGGTCAGAATTTTTGGGAGAAGTGAGAAAGCGCGTGATCGCTTCCTTTAATGGTGTTCTTTAATATACTTCTGCGAAATAGGGTTAAAATGCAAAGTACAACCATTAAATACCACATTTGAATAGGAGTGCTTTATAATGGGCCAGTGTATCTTACTAGACAACATTTTGTTTGAAAATCGTAAAAACTATTTTTTTTAGTATTTTTTTTAAGGGAGAAGTGGAGCCCACATCGCCCTCTAGAATGATCCCTGACTTCTAAACTAACATCTGAACAAACCTACACACCGAGTGTTGCTGTAAAAACAATAAGGGCTGCAAATATATCAAAATATTAACAAAATAGACCCAGCTGGCACAGTTCTAACTGTGACTTGGAATGATGAGCCTGTATGGCTGAATAGACTCAGCTGGCAGAGTTGAATTCTAGCTGTAATCTGGAGCATTGAATCTGTATGGCTGAAACCTGCGTTCTGCACATTATCGTAATATAGTTAGTTACCACTAAATATTTGTTCATGGTTATTTTTAAAATTCTAAACAAATTGGTTTAGACCATGCCCAGTACCCACTAGTGGTGTATAAGATGGATGGACAGACGGACGGATGGACAGACTATTGCTAGATCACCTTTCTGCCACCAGCACAGTAAGCTCAGTACAGTAAGGGAATAGATATTGAAACAACGAAATACGCAAATCGAGGGAAACAAATTGCAACCGTCTTTCTGCTTTTTCAATCAATTACAGTCAGCTGTCGCTAATTATAATAGTTGTTGCATGGTAAACTACATATGAAATAGACACAACATTCTTTGGGGTTTGATAAATATGTATAGAACATCTTGTGAAGCATGGGGGGGGGGGGGGGACATTCAAGCGGTATTTTACAAAAGTTACATTTGACAAGAATTATTAGCCTACTTGTTATCCATTTAAAACTGCAATATTTACTATATACAGTCAAATCTGTCTTAAGTAGCCATCGAAGGGAATCACAGAAAGTGGCTGCTTAATAGAGGTCAAATGTATTAAAAAAATAGTAATTTATTGGCAATATGAGTAAGGCTTAATACAGGTTGGCTGCTTAATAGAGGTCAAATGTATTAAAAAAATAGTAATTTATTGGCAATATGAGTAAGGCTTAATACAGGTTGGCTGCTTAATAGAGGTCAAATGTATTAAAAAATATAGTAACCTATTGGCAATATGATTAAGGCTTAATACAGGTTGGCTGCTTAATAGAGATGACCACTAACACAGGTTTGTCCACACATACATGGCACTAGCCACAAGTGATAGTGATACCGTGTCCACACATACACGACAGCCATTTAGCTATCATGCAGTCGATTAAGTAGTCGCCATATCTATCCCACCTCCATAGATATTACTGGGACTACATGAGATTCTGGCCTTTATTATGAACATTGGTTTGGCTACTACATTGTCAATGTATGTATTGTTAATAGCGTCAAGAGGTGCTTCTATGAGGGAAAGGGTTAAAGATGGCCTCACTGGAAATCACAAAACAAATACGTGATACTTACCAATTATAACAACATCAGTACACAGTTGGTTTTTACTACACAATGTCGGCATTCTGATGTTTCTCGATTGTTTTCAACTTCAACAGATAATTGTTCCCAATTTCTGCAACCCAACAAGGGCTGTAACTCCTTCACAATAGCTGTTCAAGGGCAGCAACTGTTGATTATCACTAAGGAGGACACTACCGTTGCTATCAGGAATATCGCAGTACACACGTACCTCCCCCGGAATATACAATTCTCTTTCTCATGTTTCAATGGTCCCCCTCTACACCTCAACAGTCTGCAAAACAAATGAAACCACATAATCAATTTTGTTTTTTCCTAAGAAATGTTTTTAAATAATTATTTTCACTGTAAAATGCAGGAACCATGCTGCAACTTGGTATAAGTGGAAGTCGTGATAGCGCAGTGGATGCGCGTTCGCTTCAGGTGCGAAAGGTCCGGAGTTCGAGCCCCACTGGAGCCGTTACGATTGTGCCCTTAGGCAAGGCATTTAAATTCCACGTTGCCTCTTCTCTCTCCCTCGTGGCGATGGATTCCATCAGGAATGAGGTTTCGAGAGTGATTTATATAAGTTGAAATAACTTGTTTTGCAATCGAGCTAATATAAATTTGTATAAACTAAACTTGGTATAGTCGTGAGTGCATGGCTTGTACATCACCAGTTACTCAAGTCTTTATAAATCAACTTTTTATAATATACCGGTAGGCCACTTTACTTTAAATTAAACAAACGTTTAGTTAGGACTCATTTTTCTATGAATTAAATACAATGATACCATAATTATGTTATTAAATCCAGTCATTATTCTATGATTTAAATACAATGATACCATAATTATGTTATTAAATCCACTAGCAGTTTCAGGAGGGAGTGGTGACCCCCCCCCCCCCCCAAGAATTTCAGACCATACAGTATTACAGGACTGTGTCACATTTTGCACAGAGCAAGTTCAATTTATTTTCCTAATTTTATTATAATGTCTTAACATTTTCTTAAAAAACATTTCTAAACTTTTAATTTAACTTTCTATTTTCAAATTAATTCCATGATTACATTAGAGATAATATTTGTCTGTATCTATAGACCTAAAAGCACTTTGGATACTACACAACAAGCCGATTAATGTGTCAATGAAATTCAACCGACTTGAAACCTCTTATGCTTTCCCTACTTCAAAAAACTTTATAAAGTTATCTGTCAAATTTTTATTCATATCAAACTAATTAATCTTTGTATGAAAATGAATTGAAAATACAAACAAGCGTGCAATACAGGTATATATAATTATTTTAAAAATAATTTACTAACCTTTTCCAAAAATATTCTAAAATCCAAACTATTTAATTTCTAACTATTATGCAATGACTGAAGTAAATATTTCCTTGCACGTAAATGTTAGACTCTCACATAAAAAACAACAAGACAATTTGTCAATGAAGTCCAGCCAGTTTATATTCACGATGACAGTGTTAAATTCTTGATATATTGAATGCGAGCCTGCTACTCCCAAGGATGGATGCAACATGAGATGTTAGCACGTAAGCTTAAATACTCTATCCGTGTCCTATTTCTTAACATTTTGAAAGTGGTACTCTCAAGGCCAAACATACAACGGGACATGTTGTGCGTGTGTGTTTTACTTTTATTAATTGTAGCTACCGGTTGCCCATATGAGCGACTCCTGAAGATATTAGTCATTTTAGTTTTTGGAGGATAGTGCAATGATACAGAGAGAGACCCATTCCAGAGTCTCCTCTGGTTCTTTTATATGCACAGTGTAAAAAGCACCAACATGAGACCTCGGTTTAACGTCCCATCTGAAAGACTGTTAATTTTATATATCAAAATCAAATGAAAATGCACAGAGCAAGTTCAATTTATTTTCCTAATTTTATTATAATGTCTTAACATTTTCTTAAAAAACATTTCTAAACTTTTAATTTAACTTTCTATTTTCAAATTAATTCCATGATTACATTAGAGATAATATTTGTCTGTATCTATAGACCTAAAAGCACTTTGGATACTACACAACAAGCCGATTAATGTGTCAATGAAATTCAACCGACTTAAAACCTCTTATGCTTTCCCTACTTCAAAAAACTTAATAAAGTTATCTGTCAAATTTTTTTTCATATCAAACTAATTAATCTTTGTATGAAAATGAATGGAAAATACAAACAAGAGTGCAATATATATAATTATTTTAAAAATAATTTACTAACCTTTTAAAAAAAAATTCTAACGTCCAAACTATTTAATTTCTAACTATTAGGCAATGATGACTGAAGTAAATATTTCCTTGCATGTAAATGTTAGACTCTCACATAAATAACAACAAGACAATTTGTCAATGAAGTCCAGCTAGTTTATATTCACCATGACAGTGTTAATTCTTGATATATTGAATGCTAGCCTCAAGGATGGATGCAACATGAGATGTTAGCAGGTAAGCTTAAATACTCTATCCGTGTCCTATTTCTTAACATTTTGAAAGTGGTACTCTCAAGGCCAAACATACAACGGGACATGTTGTGTGTGTGTGTTTTACGTTTATTTATCGTAGCTACCGGTTGCCCATATGAGCGACGCCGCCTGAAGAGACTAGTCGGTTTAACGTCCCATCTGAAAGACTGTTAATTTTATATATCAAATGAAAATCCACTCTATATATGTACATACATGTGTATGTGTCCTAATTCTAGACACTTGGTAAGTGGTACACCACAGGGCTTACAACACGGTATATAGGCCAGACTCAAACAAAACAAAGTTTCTCTTTTATATGGTAGCAGGTTAGCTTACAGACTTCTCTTGTATATGGTAGCACGTTTTACAGACTTCTCTTGTATATGGTAGCACGTTTTACAGACTTCTCTTGTATATGGTAGCACGTTTTACAGACTTCTCTTGTATATGGTAGCACGTTAGCTTACAGACTTCTCTTGTATATGGTAGCACGTTAGCTTACAGACTTCTCTTGTATATGGTAGCACGTTAGCTTACAGACTTCTCTTGTATATGGTAGCACGTTTTACAGACTTCTCTTGTATATGGTAGCACGTTTTACAGACTTCTCTTGTATATGGTAGCACGTTTTACAGACTTCTCTTGTATATGGTAGCACGTTTTACAGACTTCTCTGTATATGGTAGACGTTAGCTTACAGACTCTCTTGTATATGGTAGCAGTTTTACAGACTCTCTTGTATATGGTAGCACGTTTACAGACTTCTCTTGTATATGGTAGCACGTTTTACAGACTTCTCTTGTATATGGTAGCACGTTTTACAGACTTCTCTTGTATATGGTAGCACGTTTTACAGACTTCTCTTGTATATGGTAGCACGTTTTACAGACTTCTCTTGTATATGGTAGCACGTTTTACAGACTTCTCTTGTATATGGTAGCACGTTAGCTTACAGACTTCTCTTGTATATGGTAGCACGTTAGCTTACAGACTTCTCTTGTATATGGTAGCACGTTTTACAGACTTCTCTTGTATATGGTAGCACGTTTTAACAGACTTCTCTTGTATATGGTAGCACGTTTTACAGACTTCTCTTGTATATGGTAGCACGTTTTACAGACTTCTCTTGTATATGGTAGCCGTTTTACAGACTTCTCTTGTATATGGTAGCACGTTTTACAGACTTCTCTTGTATATGGTAGCATGTTTTACAGACTTCTCTTGTATATGGTAGCACGTTTTACAGACTTCTCTTGTATATGGTAGCACGTTTTACAGACTTCTCTTGTATATGGTAGCACGTTAGCTTACAGACATATCCGGGAGTTGCTAGTGTGCAACTTTTCGTGCAGCTGTTTCTGTTATCTGGGTATTTCTGTTTAGGTACTTTTGAGTTAATTACAACTTGAACGGATTTGGGAGAAACGGATTATTTCGTTTATTCCCGGAGAAATTATCAGATGGAAGCCGAGAGTAACAAATCTGAAGCGTATTCGATTATTTTCTTAAAGAGTAAAACAATTATATTTTACATAGTGAAGACTCTGGGCCACTGAAGTTAAAATTGTGGCAAAGTAAATATTATCAATGATCGTTGACGATTTATTTATAAAGCATACTACCTAATATTGACAACGCCTTGTCTTTTTTTATGATGCTTTTATGATTTGTGCTATTTTGTATTTTTCGCCTATTTTTTTTCATATAAGGGAGATAATTAATTGTTACATAGAAACATATTGTTTTCGGTTTAAACAAAAATTGGACAATTCTCTCCGCTAGAAGTTTCGTTATTCTTGAAAGATTATTACTTGGTACTTATAATATAATACATAATTTTGACCAAACAAAATCTTCATTTTATGAGTTTTTTTATGATTTTTGGTACCATATATATATATATTCCATTTTTCATTAAAATTCCAAATAGTGGTGTTCTAAAAATAGACATAGTAAAAAATTAACCAAGGCAACATATTATTATGACGTTGGTTTTTTGTTTATATAACTAGTAAGTGTACATGCAAAATGTTAGAAAATTCTCTCTATAACTTATTCCGGGATATGTTATTCTTATATAATAAATTCTTAACATTTCGTAAGGTGTACCCAAGGCCGAACATGTTAGCTTAAATACTCTATGCATGTGTCGAATTCTTAACATTTCATATGGTGTACCCAAGGCCAAGCAGCACACATCAGGACATGGGAATGCAAACTGTTGTAGGGGATGCAAACTGTTGTAGGGGATGCAAACTGTTGTAGGGGATGCAAACTGTTGTAGGGAATGCAAACTGTCGTAGGGGATGCAAACTGTTGTAAGGGATGCAAACTGTTGTAGGGGATGCAAACTGTCGTAGGGGATGCAAACTGTCGTAGGGGATGCAAACTGTCGTAGGGGATGCAAACTGTTGTAGGGGATGCAAACTGTTGTAGGGGATGCAAACTGTCGTAGGGGATGCAAACTGTCGTAGGGAATGCAAACTGTTGTAGGGGATGCAAACTGTTGTAGGGGATGCAAACTGTTGTAGGGGATGCAAACTGTTGTAGGGGATGCAAACTGTTGTAGGGGATGCAAACTGTTGTAGGGATGCAAACTGTTGTAGGGGATGCAAACTGGGATGCAAACTGTTGTAGGGATGCAAACTGTTGTAGGGAATGCAAACTGTTGTAGGGGATGCAAACTGTCGTAGGGAATGCAAACTGTTGTAGGGGATGCAAACTGTTGTAGGGGATGCAAACTGTCGTAGGGATGCAAACTGTTGTAGGGGATGCAAACTGTCGTAGGGGATGCAAACTGTTGTAGGGGATGCAAACTGTTGTAGGGGATGCAAACTGTTGTAGGGGATGCAAACTGTTGTAGGGGATGCAAACTGTTGTAGGGGATGCAAACTGTTGTAGGGTGTAGGGGATGCAAACTGTTGTAGGGGATGCAAACTGTTGTAGGGGATGCAAACTGTTGTAGGGGATGCAAACTGTTGTAGGGATGCAAACTGTCGTAGGGGATGCAAACTGTTGTAGGGGATGCAAACTGTCGTAGGGGATGCAAACTGTCGTAGGGGATGCAAACTGTCGTAGGGGATGCAAACTGTCGTAGGGGATGCAAACTGTCGTAGGGGATGCAAACTGTCGTAGGGGATGCAAACTGTCGTAGGGGATGCAAACTGTCGTAGGGGATGCAAACTGTCGTAGGGGATGCAAACTGTTGTAGGGGATGCAAACTGTCGTAGGGATGCAAACTGTCGTAGGGGATGCAAACTGTTGTGGGGGATGCAAACTGTCGTAGGGGATGCAAACTGTTGTAGGGGATGCAAACTGTTGTAGGGGATGCAAACTGTCGTAGGGGATGCAAACTGTTGTAGGGGATGCAAACTGTTGTAGGGGATGCAAACTGTTGTAGGGGATGCAAACTGTTGTGGGGGATGCAAACTGTTGTAGGGGATGCAAACTGTTGTGGGGGATGCAAACTTGAAGAGATGTGTATCGATATAAAATAGGGTGGAATCACCTAGACAACACGCATCTGATCAGGATCTATGTTGTTTACTATTCAGTGCTTTAGCTCCACTATCCGAATAGCAAACAGCACAGAGCCTGATCTGTGCTATCAGATCTGGATCCATGCTGTTTGCAAAAGTGATTTTATCCGTCGCTAGCATTGCGCAATAGGTTAATATAGTTTACGAAGTCTTGAATGGTATCCTAAGGGTGATATAGACAAAGTAGTTATTGTGACTAGTCCATCACATAGATGTCTGCATCAATGCCCATGATGTACATCACAGTGAGCTAAAAGTACTAGTAGATCTGGTCACAGCTGAACACTTTTAACGTAAACACAGTCAGTAAATGGAAATGTCAAATGAATGTCTATAGTATTTGTTGAACTTATGAACTCAAGCAATGATCAGCTACGACATGAATATATATAATTATGCAAAGTAGTTCAATATTGAATACATCTAACTCTACTACAGTACTATAATATACCCACAATATGCCAGCGGGAACTCTGAAAACATATTTGGTGCTTCCTGTCCGCTTTGCTATAACCGACCTAACTTGATCTTCTTGCAGACTATGCTGACCCCCTTTAATCTTTCTTAAGGCAACGAAATATTGTTCTTGATTAACTTTATGTTTACCACGGAGATGACTTTACATAAGCATTGTATTAAGCTTGTTTTCAAATCCTGTTTGTCTTACAATCATTTATAATAGTTGTATATGTATATATATGTAACAGAACACATAAATAATGTTTAAACTAACACAATTCAGAATAAACCTCTTTTGGCAACTGCTCAGAAATCCAGGTTCAAAGAACTTCCATGACGTATGATTTAGATGAGTTATGATGCTTTTTGGAAGACTAGATTACGACAAAACTGTTGACAATCATATAGCGATACTCGACAACCATAACGCGGTATGTACCGACAAGATTAGCAATACAATACACCGGTATACCGTCGCACTACTATCATTTGCATAATACTTCCGAGCATAGTATTAGGCAGAAATATCAAAATGGGAGTCTAAAAAAATAAGTCCAGCCCCAGAGCGGGACCCGAATGATGATGGAGATTGCCGCACGGACTCGATGTGAGAATGGCGAACTGACGTGATCGAAATGCGGCAGAAACTGGGAAAGCCCGGGTGGGAAAGCCTCTCCAAAAAGGAATTGCGAACAATATTAGCCTATTATAGGGTCCAGTTCTTGTCATTGTTTTACAGCTGCATATATATGTTA
Source organism: Archivesica marissinica (assembly GCA_014843695.1). NCBI lineage: Eukaryota > Metazoa > Mollusca > Bivalvia > Venerida > Vesicomyidae > Archivesica > Archivesica marissinica. The sequence continues at coordinate 25,780,509 of CM026395.1, read as the reverse complement.
ACAAACCTAGTGAGGTCTTGGAGAAAGAAAAAAAAACTGTTATCAGCCATTTTTTTAACTGGCCGTCGGTAACCGTCGCCAATATAATTGACCGTCTTATTAGGTGATAGGCCGTCGAAAAGACGGCCCGACGGCTCTCTGCCTAATACTGTGCTTCCGAGCAAAACTAGTCATTTTTCAGCAAAAATAAAAAGTATGCGTATCAGTGAGAAAATGGATTCAAAGATACACCCGTCGCCTAATGTACATGTAGACGCCCAACGTAGACGCCCAATGTAGACGCCCAACGTATAAGTTTATTTTGTTGGAATTGATCGCGCTTACATTTGTATTTCATTAGTCGGCGTCTCGGCGATCACTATCAATTGAATGGAGCAGGTTTCTATCGAATCAAGACTTTTTTGACGCGCCCAACAGAGACATCCTCCGTACGATTGGTGTCCGATAACATGTAAAATAGATGCTGTGATGTAGCTTGAAAAAGCATACGGCCAAATATAATGTACCATTAAAAATGTTGTAGTTGGTTTGGATCTAATAACTTATTCAATGAATTTCAAATACGTCATTCATGTAAATGAAAGTAAATTGTGTTACCATAGTAATTAGAATTATTTATGCAATAAACACAAATGCTTGACATGTGTTCACAGAGAAATCAGAATAGTTCTGATATTAATTTTAGAAAACATAAAATTCTTTTAGTTATGAATTTTGCTCATTTGACCCCATTTTAGCAGTCTATTAAATGATCACATATTTATTAGAAGCTGGTGTAACAGTAAGGATACAACATGACTAATTTGGCAACATTACTGTATAAGTAGATTTATTAGAAGCTGGTGTAACAGTAAGGATAAAATATGACTACGGATAAAATATGACTAATGTGGCAACATTACTGCTGTATAAGTAGATTTATTAGAATCTGTTGTAACAGTAAGGATAAAACATTCCAACATTACTGTATAAGTAGATTTATTAGAATCTGGTGTAACAGTAAGGATAAAACATTCCAACATTACTGTATAAGTAGATTTATTAGAATCTGGTGTAACAGTAAGGATAAAACATTCCAACATTACTGTATAAGTAGATTTATTAGAATCTGGTGTAACAGTAGGGATAAAACATTCCAACATTACTGTATAAGTAGATTTATTAGAAGCTGTTGTAACAGTAAGGATAACACATGACTAATTTGGCAACATTCCAACATTATTTCAAGACAAGATGCTACACTTTCCTTATTTACCTAGTGACCTAGTTTTTAATTTCAGAGACTCCATGCATACATTTTATACAAGGATCACCCACAAAACTGGGACGGATCTGTAGTCCAGTGGTAACACGCTGGACTGGTAATCCAGGGACCGCAGGTTCGATCCCCCGTCTGACCCTAATTAAATTAACAGTCTTTCAGATGGGACGTTAAACCGAGGTCTCGTGCCAGTGCTGTACACCGTGCACGTAAAAGAACCAGAGGAGACTCTGGAATGGGTCTCTGTCTCTATCATTGCACTATCCTCCATAAATCTAAAATTACTAATCTCTTCAGGAGGCATCGCTCATATGGGCAACCGGTAACGACGATAAATAAACGTAAAACACACACACAAAACTGTGGAAACATATTCAAATAACCCAAATGACAGATAAGCTAACAATTTCTCTACATGACATTGCAACCAATATGACATGACAAACTATTAGGATTTATTTTGGCGTTTTAAACATTTAACAAGCTGCTTTATTTGAGAAATACCAGCATAAGATGAAATAGCTGGAGATATCAAAAGTGACTGTATTTCCTGCTATATATTACCAGTATAATTATAAATTGTTCATAATAGACAGCATAAAACTGAGATTTAGTGCAAAATATTGTTTAGTGCAAAATCTCTTTTTGTTTAAACTTTACTTATTTTACAACGATTGCGAAGCAAGTTTTAACAACTTATATTAATCACTCTCGTTGGCGTGGATGGAAGTGTATTTGTGGTCATTCGTGTGGGAGGAAACCCACCTGTCCGATGTGGCGACCACCGTACCATCTCACATACTTCCCGGTCCGAGGATCGAACCCGGGTTGCATTGGTGAGAAGCGAGCGCGCTAACCACCACGCTAATCAGACACATATATTCATTTCAGAACCTACACGATGTTTCTATTGATTTTCATATGGAATGAAGATCCATGTCAGGGATGCAGAGTTAGTCGGCATTGTTAGGTGCGACACAAGCTAGGTAGGTGCACCATTCTCCTGTGAATCTCCAAATGCAGCAGACAAACTGCAATTAAGTTTTTGGTTTGCTCGATTTAAATACACCAACTTTCCAATTTATAAAGTACCCCAGCAATGAGAAAAATGTAAAACATTTTGCAGCTGCTTGCAGGGGCGTAGCTTGGCTGGAATCAATGTGTAGGCCAACTTAAAACTTTAATACTCGAGAGTCTTCCCCAGGAAAACTATTTATAGTGTATATAATTTAATCCTGACCTCCCGATTTTTGTTGCAGATTTGGCATTTTTATTTTTACGATTTTTCGGGGGGAAGTGTGGCCACGGCCTATTGGAAGCTACGCCAATGGCTTGTATTAAGAGTAAGCTCTCAGACTGGGTAATCTCATTACATATGGTAATAATCAATGAAACATACTCAACTTAATGCATTATCCGACTTCTCTACATTCACACCGGTATATAGCCTACAACATCTATAAAAATGGAGACTTTTTTCCCAGAACAGACATGTTCTAAATATTGAACTCCACAAAATCTGGAACTACCGGTAGACTGATACAGTGATCAATACTTGATGTAAATGAAGGCAAATACAAACCAATGAAGCCAAAGAGAAACAATATACATTAAACATCCAAGGTGTAAATGGGAAAATCAACAAACATAAAATAAATATATAAGTTGACTAAATCCGGATTAAAATTTAAGCGGCTATACAAGTATTAACATAAGCAAATGTTCAATACTTTCAAAGTTAGATCAAGGCTGTATACATTATTCGTTTCCTGAAGTAATACTGTATAATGGCTACCGTGTCCGATTCTTATTCGAGAGGTTGTGAGTTTGAACCCTGACAGCACCCTGGTGGTAGTGTCCTTCAGTTAGTATTGCTAAACCTACAGGCAGTAACTTACAGCCGTTATTATTGCTAAACCTACTGGCAGTAACTTACAGCCGTTATTATTGCTAAACCTACTGGCAGTAACTTACAGCCGTTATTATTGCTAAACCTACTGGCAGTAACTTACAGCTGTTATTATTGCTAAACCTACTGGCAGTAACTTACAGCCGTTATTATTGCTAAACCTACTGGCAGTAACTTACAGCCGTTATTATTGCTAAACCTACTGGCAGTAACTTACAGCCGTTATTATTGCTAAACCTACTGGCAGTAACTTACAGCCGTTACTATTGCTAAACCTACTGGCAGTAACTTACAGCCATTATTATTGCTAAACCTACTGGCAGTAACTTACAGCCATTATTTTTGCTAAACCTACAAGCAATAACTTACAGCCGTTATTATTGCTAAACCTACTGGCAGTAACTTACAGAATGAATTAGTTATACAAATTTATTTTAGCTCGACTGCGAAGCAAGTTCTTACTACTTATATTAATCACTCTCGAGACCTTATTACTATAGAAGTAGAAAATGCTATGCCTAAGTCACAATCATAATGGTTACAGCTGGGTGCAAACTCTGGCCTTTCGCATCTGAAGCGAAAGCGCCATCCCTACTTCCAATGAAGAATGATTAAAGTTGTCTCCAAATATTATAACATACCAGGTGACTGCTTAGAAATTTGGTTGAGTTAATTTTATTTAACGTCTCTACCGGTTGCCCATTTGAGCGACAGGCTGTTTATCTAGCAACACCTTTTCTGGGCAGGCTCCAGCGATTAACCAGTACTTGGTGCACCAACCTCCGTAAGAAAACTGCCAATTTTTCATATCAATTAGACATGGCCTGAGCGGGGCACAAACCTGTGTCCATCAGTGATGATAGGTTACAGTGGTATACAAGTCAGCGACCGGAAGCACTCGACCATGGAGGCGGACTGTTAATAATACGTGTATATAATTGTTGTAAGTGCTATTCACTGATTATAATACAGGTGATACATAATTATGGACTTTGATTACCTGTAATCTCTCGGGAGAATTTACAATTACTTTCCTTAACAGCATCTTCTTTTCAATAATAGACCATGCCTTATGAATAGCCGCATAATCTCTCAATCTGTCGGTGCAATTTGCATGCAATATACTCAATTACTAATGTTACTTGGACATACGCACACAGCCTGTAATTAAATTTGGTTTAGCATGCCCTTTACATCTACTGATCTGGCGACCACCGTACCATCTCACATACTCAGACCAGGAAGTATGTGAGATGGTATGGTGGTCGCCAGATCGGACAGGTGGGTTTTCTCCGGGTACTCCGGTTTCCTCCCACACGAATGACCATATATACGCTTTCATCCGCGCCAACGAGAGTGATTAATATAAGTTGTTTAAACTTGTTTCTCAATCGTTGTAAAATAAATAAAGCTTAAGTTTACATCTACTTATAGTTCGCCACCGTGGTCGAGTGGTTATGGTCGCCGACTTGCATACCACTGTAACTTATCATCAATGACGGTCACAGGTTCGAGCCCCGCTCATGCCGTGCCTCATTTATATGAAAAAGTTGGCAGTTTCTTACGGAGGTTGGTGCACCAAAGTACTGGTTAACTGCTGGAGCCTGCCCAGGAAAGGTGTTGTTAAGTAAACTGTCTCCCTTTTATTAAATATTTTTTTACACTAATGATTAACTTTATAGCTTCTGTCATTTTTGAATTGTCAAGTGGTTAAGGTTGCTGACATGTATACCACTGTAACTTATCATCAATGATGGTCACGGGTTTGAGCCCCGCTCAGACTATGTCTCTTTATATGTAAAAATTGCCAGTTTCTTACGGAGGTTGGTGCACAAAGTACTGGTTAACCGCTGGAGCCTGCCCAGGAAAGGTGTTGTTAGGTAAACTGCCCGTCGCTCAAATGGGAAACCGGTAGCGACGTTAACCCTTTCCTTCATAGAGATTTGGGTTAATATACATGTACTATTATATCTCCATAGAAATGCCGGCCATTTAGCTATCATGCAGTGGATAAGTAGTCGCCATATCTATCCCACCTCCATAGATATTACTGGGACTACATGAGATTCTGGCCTTTATTATGAACATTGGTTTGACTACTACGTTGTCAATGTATGTCGTATTGGTAATAGCGTCAAGAGGTGCTTCTATGAGTGAAAGGGTTAAATAAACATTTAAGAAAAAAAATTGAATTTGAAACAAAAATGTTCATGAAATATAAAATATTACTAAAAGTCTGACTGTGATAAGTTTTATCGAAAGCAAGGTAAACAGTCATGGTAGTAATGCTGAACTGAACAATGAATCAGCAAATATTACAACAATCTTCTTCAAAAATGCATCATCATCATGACAGTCAAATTTTACTTTTGAATTCTATACAAATCATAGGTTGCGTCTGCTCACTTCAGCAACTTGCAAACAGACATGCATGTAGACGGATAAAACCAGGACCGGTTAACTGATGAGGGATATAACCCAGACTGGTTTACAGATGAGGGATATAACCCAGACTGGTTTACAGACGAGGGATATAACCCAGACAGGTTTACAGATGAGGGTTATAACCCAGACAGGTTTACAGATGAGGGATATAACCCAGACAGGTTTACAGATGAGGGTTATAACCCAGACAGGTTTACAGATGAGGGATATAACCCAGACAGGTTTACAGATGAGGGATATAACCCAGACAGGTTTACAGATGAGGGATATAACCCAGACAGGTTTACAGATGAGGGTTATAACCCAGACAGGTTTACAGATGAGGGATTAACCCAGACTGGTTTACAGACGAGGGATATAACCCAGACAGGTTTACAGACGAGGGATATAACCCAGACAGGTTTACAGACGAGGGATATAACCCAGACAGGTTTACAGACGAGGGATATAACCCAGACTGGTTTACAGACGAGGGATATAACCCAGACTGGTTTACAGATGAGGGATATAACCCAGACTGGTTTACAGACGAGGGATATAACCCAGACAGGTTTACAGATGAGGGATATAACCCAGACTGGTTTACAGACGAGGGATATAACCCAGACAGGTTTACAGACGAGGGATATAACCCAGACAGGTTTACAGAGAGGGATATAACCCAGACAGGTTTACAGACGAGGGATATAACCCAGACAGGTTTACAGATGAAAGTTATAACCCAGACAGCTTTACAGATGAAAGTTATAACCCAGACAGGTTTACAGATGAAAGTTATAACCCAGACTGGTTTACAGACGAGGGATATAACCCAGACAGGTTTACAGACGAGGGATATAACCCAGACTGGTTTACAGACGAGGGATATAACCCAGACAGGTTTACAGACGAGGGATATAACCCAGACAGGTTTACAGATGAAAGTTATAACCCAGACAGCTTTACAGATGAAAGTTATAACCCAGACAGGTTTACAGATGAAAGTTATAACCCAGACTGGTTTACAGATGAAAGTTATAACCCAGACAGCTTTACAGATGAAAGTTATAACCCAGACAGGTTTACAGATGAAAGTTATAACCCAGACAGGTTTACAGATGAAAGTTATAACCCAGACAGGTTTACAGATGAAAGTTATAACCCAGACTGGTTTACAGATGAAAGTTATAACCCAGACAGGTTTACAGACGAGGGTTATAACCCAGACAGGTTTACAGATGAAAGTTATAACCCAGACTGGTTTACAGATGAAAGTTATAACCCAGACTGGTTTACAGATGAAAGTTATAACCCAGACTGGTTTACAGATGAAAGTTATAACCCAGACTGGTTTACAGATGAAAGTTATAACCCAGGCTGGTCTACATATGAAAGTTATAACCCAGACTGGTTTACAGATGAAAGTTATAACCCAGGCTGGTCTACATATGAAAGTTATAACCCAGACAGGTTTACAGATGAAAGTTATAACCCAGGCTGGTCTACATATGAAAGTTATAACCCAGGCTGGTTTACAGATGAAAGTTATAACCCAGGCTGGTTTACAGATGAAAGTTATAACCCAGACTGGTTTACAGATGAAAGTTATAACCCAGACAGGTTTACAGATGAAAGTTATAACCCAGGCTGGTCTACATATGAAAGTTATAGCCCAGGCTGGTATACAGACGAGGGTCATAACCCAGGCTGGTCTACATATGAAAGTTATAGCCCAGGCTGGTATACAGACGAGGGTCATAACCCAGGCTGGTCTACATATGAAAGTTATAGCCCAGACTGGTTTACAGACGAGGGTTATAACCCAGGCTGGTCTACATATGAAAGTTATAGCCCAGACTGGTTTACGGATGAATGTTATAACCCAGATTGGTTTACATATGAGGGTTATAACCCAGATTGGTTTACAGATGAAAGTTATAGCCCAGACTGGTATACAGACGAGGGTTATAACCCAGGTTGGTCTACATATGAAAGTTATAGCCCAGACTGGTTTACAGACGAGGGTCATAACCCAGGCTGGTCTACATATGACAGTTATAGCCCAGACCACAGGGATTCGGCATGTTTGGGGGTACTAGTATATATATTTTAGTACAGGGATTCTACTCTGTGGGATGTCAGATTTCGCATCGATCAGTAAAATGGCCCTATCTGAAACAATTTAGAACAAATCTGTCCAAATATAACGCCTATCCCGAGTCTTTATATTGTTCTTCAAACAAACACAACTTTAAGCTGCATGCATGAAATACTCTGCAAACAATTGCCACAGACATTGGCCATAGCAGGTCACATTTCCATACTAGGACACGGGTTCTGTCAGCAACAAAAAAAATCTTCGACGGGAGAGTTTTAACAGTGAATAACATTATCAATAAAATGTGTTTCCACCAACGTGTAGGTTTATTCGGCAAAAATGTACGTCAAAAAATGATTATTCTTCATAAAACCAAAAAACATCTAGTTACATTCTAATAATCCAATCAGAACGCTCGTTTCAACGCAAACTGCGCCGCTTGAGAAATTTTCAAAACAAATCTTTTTGACGTACATTTTTGCCGAATAAACCTACACGTTAGTTATCAATGCTGGCATGGTTATCAATGTTGTCATGGTTATCAATGTTGTCATGGTTATCAATGATGTCATGGTTATCAATGATGTCATGGTTATCATCATGGTTATCAATGTTGGCATGGTTATCAATGAAACTGAAACTGTTTAATTTGATAAAACGCCTAATTTTACACATAGTATATTCACTGGCGTTGTACAATAGAAGTAAAATACATATATAGACATGTACTTACATAAAAACCTGAACAAAATTCTCGTTATTTACAAAAAGACATTGGTCTAAAAATAATTATGTTACCACACAATAACACATATTTGATTAATCATTATTATAAGCATAATTTTTGGTAAATTATATCATTGTTTCTAAAACCTACACTAATTCTACAACTATCCTGTTCAGTCTGTCAATACATGAATGTTTTAAAACCATGAATAAAATTTTCTGAAGAACAATGTTTTAAGGTGTTTCTTAAACGTTTCTACAGAATCCAAGTTTCTCAAATCTACGGGTAAAGTGTTCCATAGCTGTGGCCCTACTGTTTTGAAGCTCCTGTCACCAAATGTTTTTTGTTTGTTATACGGTACCTCATAACAACCAGTAACATCTGACGATCTTAATCTACGTCTTGGTACCTTTTCAATTAATAACTCGGTAAGATACGCAGGGGCATGGCCTTTTGAACAGTTATACATTACAGTAAGAATTTTGAATTCAATTCTGGCCCTGATGGGAAGCCAGTGAAGTTGGTATAGTGCTTGTTTTGAACTATTATATTTCCTGAGCTTTAAAACAAGTTTAGCGCACATATTTTGTATTCTTTGCATTTTTTTGATATCACATTTGGGAACACCAAATAGAATTCCATTGCAATAATCCAGATGCGAGATGACAAGTGATAACACCAGAATTTCAGTTGCTTCTTTGGTAAGGTATTTTCTAATATTTTTTATTCTGAGAAAATTGAACATTGCGGTCTGACATTTACGTTTGATGTGATCTTTAAAACTGAGATTCTCGTCTAAAAATGCACCAAGATACCTTATACAGCTCACAGATTTGATATTGTCACTAGCAACGTTAAGTTCTGTTACTGAGCATTTTTTGAGTTGATGTCTGCTCCCAAATAAGATGAATTCAGTTTTAGATGAGTTCATTTTGAGTTTGTTTTGCTTCATCCAGTTATCGATGTTTAAAGCACAATTTTCAAGTTCTTGGATAGCTTGTTTTTCATTATCCTTAGATGTTGGTTTAAACATTTTGCTTGCTATGTGATCATCTGCAAATCCATATAATGAAATTGACTGAGGGATTACACTGAACAATGTTCCGGCGTAAGTCAAGTAGAGCCAGGGCCCTAAACAGCTACCCTGGGGGACGCTACACTGTAGTGGACGTGGGGTTGATACGGCGGAGTCGACAGTGACACTACAGCTGCGTGGTCTTAGATAAGAGTCGATCCAATGAATAGCTGCACCACTAAGTCCATACTGTGATTTCAGCACTTGCACTAGAATATCGTGGTCAACCGTGTCAAACGCGGCGCTTAAGTCCAATGCCATGAGAGCACTGACTTCTTGGTGTTCCATGCCATTTAGTAGATCACTCACTAACCTAAGTAGTGCAGTTTCACATGAGTGATAGCGTCTATACGCAGACTGGTTCTTCGGCAGAAGGTTGTGTTTACTGACATGATCGTTTAATCTAAACAAGGCTGCCTTTTCTGTGAGTTTAGATAGAAATGTTAAGTTGCTCACAGGACGATAATTGGACAGTACAAGATCAAGTCTCGCCTTTTTTAATAGTGGTCGAACTATTGCATGTTTCCAATGATGTCATGGTTATCAATGCTGTCATGGTTATCAATGTTGTCATGGTTATCAATGTTGTCATGGTTATCAATGGTGTCATGGTTATCAATGTTGACATGGTTATCAATGCTGTCATGGTTATCAATGCTGACATGGTTACCAATGCTGGCATGGTTATCAATGTTGGCATGGTTATCAATGATGTCATTATCAATGTTGTCATGGTTATCAATGTTGGCATGGTTATCAATGATGTCATGGTTATCAATGCTGTCATGGTTATCAATGCTGTCATGGTTATCAATGCTGACATGGTTACCAATGCTGTCATGGTTATCAATGCTGTCATGGTTATCAATGTTGTCATGGTTATCAATGCTATCATGGTTATCATTGCTGTCATGGTTATCAATGCTGTCATGGTTATCAATGCTCTGTCATGGTTATCAATGCTGTCATGGTTATCAATGTTGTCATGGTTATCAATGTTGGCATGGTTATCAATGCTGGCATGGTTATCATTGCTGTCATGGTTATCAATGCTGTCATGGTTATCAATGCTGGCATGGTTATCATTGCTGTCATGGTTATCAATGCTGTCATGGTTATCAATGCTGGCATGGTTATCATTGCTGTCATGGTTATCAATGCTGTCATGGTTATCATTGCTGGCATGGTTATCATTGCTGTCATGGTTATCAATGCTGTCATGGTTATCATTGCTGTCATGGTTATCAATGCTGTCATGGTTATCAATGCTGACATGGTTATCAATGCTCTGTCATGGTTATCAATGCTCTGTCATGGTTATCAATGCTGTCATGGTTATCAATGCTGTCATGGTTATCAATGTTGGCATGGTTATCAATGTTGTCATGGTTATCAATGCTGTCATGGTTATCAATGCTGTCATGGTTATCAATGCTGTCATGGTTATCAATGCTGTCATGGTTATCAATGTTGGCATGGTTATCAATGCTGTCATGGTTATCAATGCTGTCATGGTTATCAATGCTGTCATGGTTATCAATGCTGTCATGGTTATCAATGCTGTCATGGTTATCAATGTTGTCATGGTTATCAATGCTGTCATGGTTATCAATGCTGTCATGGTTATCAATGCTGTCATGGTTATCAATGATGTCATGGTTATCAATTAGTGCTGGGTATCGCCCAGGAAAAGCGTATCGCGATATATTGCGATACAGGAGACTGACTGTATTGCAATACGTATCATAATGTATTATTCCATTTCTGTACCAATGCATGCTATATAATGGTGGTCATCGAGGGGCTCAAACTCATGAACAAAATCTTGCTACCTATGCCTTAAAGGAGGATGGATCCATTGGATCGTACAATGACATAATTCTCTAAATAGTGTAAACTTTTAATGAACATCTTTAAACTTTTAATGAACATCTTTAAATTTTTATCTTGATACAATCTGATCAGTGGTCACAACTGTTTGAAGTCATGACATGTCTGCTAGGTTTACTAGTTACTACAGCTAATAGTTAGTTATGCCATGTTATTTTTTAAGAATATTAAACAATCAACATGCTTTTCTTTGAGCGAGGCCCTTTGTTGTGTTACAAAGTCTCCCGCCGTTGAGAAGACCCTCTCTGATGGGTGATGCCTTCTCAAATGAGTAGTTAGGAATTACGTCAATATATTAGTTCAATACTCGGCTACTAATATCATTCTACGGGTCTTTTATTATGTATCGGCGTTTGAAAATCGTATCGGTTTATTATATCTTTTTGTGAAATATCATAATATATCGGTATACCGATACTACCGCGCAGCACTATTATCAATGCTGTCATGGCTATCAATGCTGTCATGGCTATCAATGTTGTCATGGCTATCAACGCTGGCATGGCTATCAATGTTGTCATGGTTATCAATGCTGTCATGGTTATCAATGTTGACATGGTTATCAATGCTGTCATGGTTATCAATGTTGACATGGTTATCAATGTTGTCATGGTTATCAATGTTGTCATGGTTATCAATGCTGTCATGGTTATCAATGTTGACATGGTTATCAATGTTGACATGGTTATCAATGTTGTCATGGTTATCAATGCTGACATGGTTATCAATGCTGTCATGGTTATCAATGCTGACATGGTTATCAATGTTGTCATGGTTATCAATGCTGACATGGTTATCAATGTTGACATGGTTATCAATGCTGTCATGGTTATCAATGCTGACATGGTTATCAATGCTGACATGGTTATCAATGCTGTCATGGTTATCAATGTTGACATGGTTATCAATGTTGTCATGGTTATCATTGCTGTCATGGTTAGAATTGAACTTTCTGCAAACACTACTTAGGCACGCCCCCCATAGTTACCGGTGCTCGCTGTAACCACGCGAGACAAGCTATCTAACAAAATGGCGTCTAACGCAGTCCTGCATCGAGTTAATCTAGATAAATTCCGTCGAATTTCTCGGTTTTATTTCACCCAGATAAGAATATCTCATTGAAAGCAAGACAGCAATGGTTTAAGTTTTTCAGTGATGGTTATTTCTCTAAAGTACAGATATATTTAACGGGTGAGGACGTGTTAAGTGTTCGTGGAAAATGCTTTCGCAGTCAACGGAAGAGTGAACAACCATATCGTGTTAACTTTGACATCAAAAGAAATGAAATATGCCACCGTCTTAAGAGACTCGACCCTATGCCTCCTAGAAGACTCGAACATTAGGCCCAAAAACTGAACACCAGTACGTTCACTGAGCTAATATGGGAATCCCACAGCTGCACATGCATGGGTACTATTACTACTATCTGATCCCTAGTCCACCATCCACGACAATATGTATGAACCACATGTATAATTTTAATCACCATTATACTCAGTTACTCACATATCTCTTGTGAACAGTAAATCTATAAATGCAGAATATATTTTTTCGAAATATTTTATTATGCATAAATAAATTAATTTCAACTTACTTTTGTGCAAATATATCTGTTTGCATTAATTTTGGATGTATTCAGCTGGTCGTTTAATTCACCTTAGACATGTTTCAAGATTTGTCTTAGGTTTTGGAAATGGCACGAATTTAACGTCACCTATCAATCGATCTGGATATCTACTATCACACAGACCGTAACTACATCTTTTCACCATTGTCAATGACAGACAGCATTAATTAATTTGTAATTATTTTTCAAAACATAATTTCAGATCACGATCACTCGTTATCAGATTTGATTAAAACGTTACTAAATAACTCGTTTGTCTGACAGAACGATAAAACAATGATTTGGTGTAGTAATCAATGCTATAATTATGTGCACACATTTTATAATTGACCAATTAGCACAATCAGTGCTAAATTCCGATGTGCAATTTTGATCTTGATAATAGCAGTAGGCCCCTATCCGGGATATTATAAAGTCGGCGGTCTCTGTGATGTACCGGTAGTCGATTAGTTGTTGATTACTCCCAATAAACAGTGTGACACGCTTAAATTTGATTGCTGTGTTTGCTAGAAAAGAATGACTATATGGGGTCAGTCGGTGTTTTTATAGATGCATTGTTTTTAAAGCAGCTGGCTGGTATTTTGTGGTTCATATACGTGTACGTGTACACTTTTAGATTTGTCCAAGGATTTTGAAATGGGTTGAATTTAACGTCGATCACCAGGATGTCGACTAATTTTGTACTATAACTAACCCACATACCAAAGCTACACATTTTCAACATCATTAAAACAATTTTAAACCCGTATTTTCGATCAAATTCACGCCTTTTCAAATTTGTCTACTCGTTACTAGTTTGTCTAATATGCATTGTTTGTCTAACAAGATGGCGGCGATAAGCTGTTGCCAGGGGTGTGCGCAAATGGTGCGATGCGATTGGCTAACGCCAGCTGTCAATCAAAATCGGCAGAAAGGTCAATTGCTGGTTGTATAGCTTTCAGGAAATATACAACAAACCTTTCTAAGCATCAGGAGACAGCGGGACAGGTAACATTGTATCTATACCATATATATATTTGTTCCATAAACACCTGAACACAACATAATATTGCAAAATAACTGACATAATATTGCAAAATAACTGACATAATATTGCAAAATAACTGACATAACATTACAAAATAACTGAGCAATTGTCAGAAATCAAAAGATTCTGTTTCAAGTTATTAGCTGGAGTAAGCACCATTCGGGTACTATACTGTAAAGTATAGTCTAGTCACATAATAAAATGTTGCCAAGTTAGCTAAATTACAGACTCGTACAATTATATTTATGTACAATTTATTATAATGTAATATTTATAAGAATACTTATCAATGACATGCTACAGAGCATGTTATAAACATTTAGATAAAAGGTTTTACCATCAAATCTATATCATCAAACAGAAATAAACGCGTCAATAAACAAGCAAATATAATCACTAGCATACAGTCTAGTCTGTATTGATGTGCAAAAACTTGGTGAAATATTAATGTAGCCAAACACGATTATAGCAACATCATAACAGCGAATTTAACGATTCCGACACCCTAAAACGAAATCCCTTCATTTTCATTGTAAATTTGCGACGATATACCGGGCACCATATGTATGTAGTCTGATAAGAAAACTTGAAAAAACCCACAAAGAGTTTGTGAAATAAAGGCAGCTTCGGCGTGTTGACACGGTGCTCCCTGGCTCCCCATAAAATGTGTAGTTATAGGATGGTGTTCCAAGTTCATGATGTAATATATAAGACGTAGCTCATTCATAAAGCTTATATTTCCAAATATATTTTGCCTTCATTTAGCTTAAAGAGTTTTAAGATATGTTTCCGCAAGGCCCTAGATGGTGTTACTATACATGTAAGTAAACATGTACCAACAGTAACAGTTTTAGCATAGTCTTTTTTACATTCAATCAACAACTTGTGAGATGTTTGCAATGTTGTCATCCCTTTTTGAGTAGCACCATAGGCTTGTCGGAGATTCGTTTTGTCATAGTTTCATGGAGGACCTACCGGTACATTCATCTTCGTACCATGGAAATACTCATATATGCAACACTAAGACATTTCATTTGACGAAAAAAATCCATTTAAAACAATTCCCCCTATGATTGTTAAAGCAGCATTACATCGTAATAGAGGATGTTTATGGGTAAAATATAAATACTAATTTGTGTGTGTTTACAAAAATCGAAATAGTCGCTCAGAAAAGATTAAATTCTAATAAATTTAAACACGAAATGTAAACACGCACAGCGCGCATGCGTGAAACAACAGAGGATGTAGAAAACAACGTATATATTTTGAACATGAAATAATATCTATCTTCCTCTAATGTCGAACCCCTCGCGGGGATGTAGAGATGTCCCTAAAAGACGCTAACAGAGGTATGAATCAACATATCAAGTAATTTAATCAAAAAAGACAACGTGGGACAAATGGGGTCGATGCATTCTGAATGTAAACAAGTGCGGACGCTGCGTTCCAGTTGTAAACAAGTGCGTGACCGATCGACTCTGAAAGTCCTACTTTCGGTTTCGAGTTTGTTTTATCACAAAAAAACACTGTTTACCAAATGAACATAAGCATACAAAGTATAATGTTAGAATGTGTAGCAGCATTGCTACCCATACGTAAAAATGAATTTTTCAAATATATTTTATTTCATACGATGTAATGCTGCTTTAAGGACCATAGAAATCACTTGCACAACTTCAGCGATATTGAATAGTGACATCCCCTTAATTGTGGAGGCACTTCAAGTCGTTTATTTAGATATGTATCGCGAGTCGAGTAACACTGATTCATTAATGACGCAGGTTCGATATCAATACATTGGGACTGTTTGATTATTGTAATTCAGAATGTCCCAACTCGTTGGAATTCGATACAACTCCTGCTCGAACGACTAGTGGAACGTCGTGTAATCACGGATATAATGTTGGATACCAGAATCACTAAGAAATCCGACAGTGTGTTGTTAAAGGATCATGAATGGGAGATCGTCAGTGATTTATCGGACGTTCTTCGTGTGCTGACAGACGTCACCACATACATGTGCTCCGAAATGGATGTGTGTTGTTCGGAAATATTTCCAATAGTGCATGGGCTTCTGAGTATTGATAGTGGTCTGATAGCGTGGATGGTAGCGTGTACAGTGAACGATAACAATAACTGATTGAGTCGTCGCCAAATTTACAGGAAGATATGACGTAGGGCATAAAACAGAAAGTAGATTAATTGTGAAAATTTATATGTTCGAGATATTTTGAGTTGTTCATAAGTATAACGAATATTCGAATATCTTTCCGACCGATTATTCGAATGCCAAAAAACGCTATTTGTTGCCATCCCTAATTATAATATATATATGAATGGTGTATGTGAAGTCAGTTTCTATCTTCTAACTTAGTAATTTGATCCTTTCAGATCGATAAATTACAAACATTTTTGACACTGGCTTGGGGCTTATGGTCAAGTTAACGCTCGATGACAAACCAACAAATGTACGGTTTTAGCGTGAACAAAACGGTGTCCAAAAACATATTACTTGGAGAATTGAGAACAACTATACACGTAAACTGGTAAACTATGCACTTTCAGAGGCGAGTGGGGGGTCCCCTGTTGAGTCTCCAACTGTCAATTAGTTATGTCTTCACTCAAATACAAAACATAGTCCTTCAGAATTCCGGCATCTCTTAGTTTGTACGTACACGTGTCCGGAATGGCCTCTAGAAATGATGTAATCTTATCGTTATTGAAAACCTGCATGAATAAATTAAATGAACCGTATCACTATTTATTAGATATAATTTAAAGTATTTTTTATCACATAACGCGACATGAATCTGTATGCGAGGAGTCTATTACTACATTAATGATATTAAACATACATTCTGTATTGTCAATGAAGCAACTTTTATAGTTAATAAGTTATACTGAAATGTGCGGATTATAAACCCCACTCAATGACCTGCACTGGCACGTGTGCAGAGACTGCTATCGTCAACTGCTAAAGTCTCCGTACACTGCCAACTCATATCTGAGATAACAGGACATTCTGACATATTGTAAAACTACAATGTACACACCTTATATGTATACCGGGTCGTCTGCACCGAGGTTTGTAATACCCGCTTTACCTGATTCAGAGTCTGAAAGCAGCTTGCAGCCTGCCAAACAATGACACAGAACTATTCACTACCACAAAACAGCTAAATCTCGTACACGACAATTAACATTATCACTGGCAAGTATATCTTAATTGTTCTATTTCAATGTTGCAGACTTAAATCATGCACAAACAGTTCAACTATTTCACTGACAACACTTACATAATGTGGTGAAAACAGAAAACGTGACCGTTTCTCCTGCATTTCGCACCGTCATAATGTCAAGGCCGCTGTCATATGTCCGATACCATTGGTTGTTCGAATATGTCTGTCTATCGATTGGTCAGCAAAACTGGGTCAAACAAATGAATGAATGAACAGTTTTTCAATTATTGGATACGGCCTACGGCATGTATAATTGAATGATACGGCATACGTCTACTGTGATACGCGTGCCAATTGTAATGAAGTATGTTAATGAAACGGACTTCGTCTGATCAGGATTCATTTTATGTGTTTCTAAGTCACTCTAACAACAGTCTAAATTTTAACAGAATTTCATCTCTGTGTTTTCACTTCTCTACACTAATTTTGTGTAAGTCGTGATAGCGCAGTGCAAACCCCGCTGGAGCCATTACGATTGTGCCCTTAGGCAAGGCATTTAATTTCCATGTTGCCTCTTCTATCTCCCTCGTGGTAATGGATTCCATCAGGAATGAGGTCTCGAGAGTGATTAATATAAGTTATAAGAACTTGTTTCGCAATCGAGCTGATATAAATTTGAATAAACTAATACACTAATTGAGTGACTGATACATCTCGGATATATTCGACTCGTTATCGAGTTCGCTCTCTGCAGCCTAATCTCCCGACTCCCGAACAAACGCACGTTCAGACCATATTCACACGTACAGATTTTTATTACAAGTCATTTCTTCCATCAGTTATTAGAGATTTTAATGCTCTTCCCGTTTTGACACAAAATGCAGGCACAGTAACAGCCTTCAAACGTCTGTTAAACAATGACTTCCGAAAGTGCCAGGTTATTTCTATACAGGAGATCGAAAACTTCAAATACTTCACACAAGATTACGTACTCACTGCAGTTCTCTCTGTTCTGATTTGTTTGATAAGAACATAATTAATTCGCCATATTGCGAATGTGGAGCAATTGAAAATTCTCACCACTATTTCCTTGTTTGTTCACAATACACACATTTACAGACAGAAATGCTGAATTCAATCTCTCAAGTTTGTAGTCCTACAATGGATGTCATTTTGCAAGGAAATCCGACGCTTACATATGAATCGAACGCAGCATTGTTCAGTGTTATACGTAATTATATTAGCGACACAAAACGGTTTTACTTCAGTTAGTTTGTGAAATGAAGTAGGTATACAATGGTTTATAATACATTTTATTTCGAATGAGTAGATTTTCCTTTCCATCACTGACGATGTAGTGCAATTTCGTGTCGAAATTCTCGCCCTGTCACTTCCAAGAATCATGGTGGAGTGTTGTTCATTAATTCTGTATATCTCTTTTCTCCTCTATGTTCATTTACTTTTTGTTTCTCATCTTCTAATTGTTGTTTCTTTTTCATTTAATTTTCAAAACCTGTCATGTTCTGTACTCTTAAAGTATTACATATTTATATAAATATTATGAATTAAGTTTAGTAATGTTATATGTAAGTACATATATATTATCATTCTAAAACATTACATTTTCCCTAAAGAAAAATCATTGATTTATG
This sequence comes from Archivesica marissinica, assembly GCA_014843695.1. Classification (NCBI taxonomy): domain Eukaryota; kingdom Metazoa; phylum Mollusca; class Bivalvia; order Venerida; family Vesicomyidae; genus Archivesica; species Archivesica marissinica. The sequence goes on along the minus strand of CM026395.1, from coordinate 25,761,640 downwards.
AAATTGTAAACTATTATGCCATGAAATGTTTGTGTATATTATTTAGAAAGGAGAGGACAATCATAAGCTATACAGCTTTCTGTCCAATTCCTTATATCAGTTGTTGTAAATAATCATGTATTGACAGAAAATAAATATGTTTAAACTAAACGCACGTTATTTTCTGGCCAATTACCCTAGGAGCTGCTTGCTAATGATGATTTTGTACCTTTACCCTCGCCTCTGGCGAACCATGTGGACGATATGTTATATGTTTTACGCCTGCATCAGCACCATTTCGGGCTATATCGCATTTTACTTAACAACACCTTTCCTGGGCAGGCTCCAGCGGTTAACCACTACTTGGGTGCACCAACCTCCGTAAGAAACTGCCAACTTTTTCATATAAATGAGACACGGCCTGAGCAGGGCTCGAACCTGTGACCATCAATGATGATAGGTTACAGTGGTATACAAGTCAGCGACCTTAACCATTCGACCACGGAGGCGGACAACCATGTGGATGAGCAGTCTCAGAAGATTAGATTCGTGCATAGCACCGTCGACTATTAGTGAAGTGTGGTTGATTTGTAGTGTTGTCCTGTAGAGTGATGGTCTTGAAGTTTCCAGTTTCCGATGACAAGTCCTGATGGTTTCGTCTTTCTTAGGGACATTACTTAAGACTGTTGGGCTATGAATCCAGGGATCGCAGGTTCGATCCCCAGTCTGACCCTAATAATATTAACAGTCTTTCAGATGTGACCTTAAAACCGAGGTCCCGAGTCGGTGCTTTACGCCGTGCACGTAAAAGAGTCAGAGGACACTCTGTCTGTATCATTGCACTATGCTACAATATTCATAATGGCCACCTTGAGATCTACTTTCAACTCCTCCTGATGAACTACTTCGTACATTTGGATGCAAATATTCTGTTCTTATCTCCAAAATGGACATATTGAAATATATTTTAAACATCTGCTCCTAAACCATTGGGCGATTTTACCCCGATTTCTTTATTGGAGCATCATGGATCATTTAAAAATTTTAGAGGGCGATGTGGACGAGCCCAAGGAACCCTGACTTCGGCTGCCCCACTTCTCCCTAAATAAAATTATAAATTTCTTTTTTTATTTACAATTTTCATACCAAATTTTGTCGAATGAGATACACTGGCCCATTATAAAGCACTCCTATTCAAATGTTGTATTTAATGGTCATACTGTGCATTTTAACCATATTTTAAAACCATTTAAAGCAGCATTACATCGTAATAAAGGATGTTTTGGGTAAAATATAAATACTAATGTGTGTGTGTTTACAAAATAAATATAAACCGTCGTATACGCGAATTTGTTTATCAACACACGAAATGTAAACACGCACAGCGCGCATGCGTGAAACAACAGAGGATGTAGAAAACAACGTATATATTTTGAACATGAAAGACTATCCATCTATCTTCCTCTAATGTCGAACCCCTCGCGGGGATGTAGAAATATCACTAAAAGACTTACCGGTAGATAACAGAGGTATGAATCAACATATCAAGTAATTTAATTAAAAAAGACAACGTGGGACAAATGGGGACGATGCATTCCGAATGTAAATAAGTGCAGACGATGAATTCTGGTTGTAAACAAATGCGTGACCGATCAACTCAGAAAGTCCTATTTTCGGTTTCGAGTTTGTTTTATCGCAAAAAAACATTGTTTACCAATTGAACATAAGTATAATGTTAGAATGTGTAGCAGCATTGCTACCCAATACGTAAAATTTGAATTTTTCAAATATCTTTTATTTCATACGATGTAATGCTGCTTTAAGAACTTGATCGCACTTTCTCACTTCTCCCAAAATTTCTGACCTAGAATGAGCCCTGGAACATCGGAATGACTAATGGATAGGAAATAGTTAAAGTATTACTATTATGCAAAATTATTTTAGCTCTGCTGCGTTTTTACAACATTAGATAAAATACTTATTTTGTTGATGAATGAAGGCAAACTAAAAACGAAGAATAAAATAAAATATAATTAAATTTTAATCAATTGAAATTACCGGTACTTAAGCTGCCCCCATGATGAAACATACATAATGGTGATAAGAATATCTTTGTTCTGGGATAAATCTACCATAAATATAATCCCCTTACCAGATAGAAATAACCAAATTTATAATGGGGACACATTTTAAATCATGTATCGATCTTCCACTGCAGAAATAATCTATTTGGAAAACATGTTCACGTGGAATATATATAGAAATAAATCTCCCAACGAATTCCCAACAAATGAATTGTTTGGGATTTAGAATTAAAAAAGTTTGGAAACCTCTGTTGGTACTGTGTTTTACGTTTATTTATCGTCGCTACCGGTTGCCCATATGAACGACGCCTCCTGAAGAGATTAGTCATTTTAGATTTTGGAGGATAGTGCAATGATACAGACAGAGACCCATTCCAGAATCTCCTCTGGTTCTTTTACGTGCACGGTGTAAAGCACCGACACGAGACCTCGGTTTAACGTCCCATCTGAAAGACTGTTAATTTTATTATGGTCAGACGGGGGATCGAACCTACGATCCCTGGATTACCAGTCCAGCGTGTTACCACTGGACTACAGATCCGTCTGTCTGTTGGTACTGGAACCAAATTTGCACAGTATTCCAAACTAATCCAATACTGGCGCAAGGTGAAAACGTAACGTAAATTGCTAAGAATTTCATATTTTTCATACTTGAAAATGTCCGGAATATACATTATTCCCAAGATAACTTGTAAATTATACTTTAATTCGTAAATTACTTGGATTTCTGGCCCACTTTTTGTTTCAATTCCATATTTGAGACATTACAACAATCACAGGTGCTTCAAGTCTCACCAATCAACATAACATTTCTTACCTTACCCCACCCCACCCACCAATAGTGACAAACACATTTTTGAAGAAAAATTTTTTGTATCTGGAGATTTTAATGTTTTCTAAATAAAGTATTGACTGATGAAACTACTGCGCATGAATGTAATAAAAACGATTAAACATATTTACATGTACATACAGACAATCATGGATACAATGAAATAAATAAGCATAGGCATTTGATTAATAGTATGAACAAGATGGCCATGACTGTCTGGATCCCTCACCGAGTTGAAAAGCTCAAAGGATTATAGAAAATATACGAGTGGTCAAGAAGATTGCAATTTCGTTTTATAACCAGGCACGTCATATTCATTTAAGATTATTTTAAGATTATTTTAACAGGTTATCCCATTGAAATATAATAGTTGCAACACAGTCACCCCTAGACGTATCCACATAAACTACATGTAACTTGGGATATTTATGTCTAATGGTTTAGGAAATATAGCCCAGACAAACATTTTCCGATGAATGTGATATAATAGTATGGTGTACAGTTAAGATCACAGCAACCATATGTTGGTATGCGACAAACAGCTATCCTTAGACGTATCCACATGTCAATTAGTTTGGTATCTGTATGTCTTCAAGTAGTAAACATATGGTACGGACAAGAATCTCTGAAAGACATATCAACAAGCTGGTTACTTGAATTATGTGGCGTCTGTATATAAAGCAGGTACTGAAGTGGCAAACAAACTAGATGTGTATATATACATACATGCAAAATGGGAGGTTTTCGGTTCGATTCACGTCAGGGATTCGTTCCGATATGGCCTGTTGGTTAGCCGCTAGCTAGTTAAATATGGTACGCCTGGCATACAATTCGGGAAGTACTGATGTTCATAAAAAAAGTGTCCCATAAGTCAGAAATGGCTGGCCCTTTAAATAGGGGTGACACTATAATAAACAAACTTTTTACATGCACACGTGTTCCTAGAAGCGGAAAACAAACTAGATGTGTATATACACATGTACATACATGTATGCACACATGTTCCTAGAAGTGGACTAATAATTCAAGCCATATTATTTCGAGAAGAGAATCGTACCGTCCAAGTTGTGCAAAGAAGTGCAGCATTTATTGTGGGAGAAAAGGTAAAAAACTTCATGTATTTTTATTGCAAAAAGTTGTGGACCTGTTTAAGGCATGAATAATACAAATGTACACTGTATTCCAATGAATAATACACTGTATTTCAATGAATAATACAAATGTACACTGTATTCCAATGAATAATACAAATGTACACTGTATTCCAATGAATAATACAAATGTACACTGTATTCCAATGAATAATACAAATGTACACTGTATTCCAATGAATAATACACTGTATTCCAATGAATAATACAAATGTACACTGTATTCCAATGAATAATACAAATGTACACTGTATTCCAATGAATAATACACTGTATTCCAATGAATAATACACTGTATTCCAATGAATAATACAAATGTACACTGTATTACAATGAATAATACACTGTATGCCAATGAATAATACACTGTATTTCAATGAATAATACAAATGTACACTGTATTCCAATGAATAATACACTGTATTCCAATGAATAATACACTGTATTTCAATGAATACAAATGTACACTGTATTCCAATGAATAATACACTGTATTTCAATGAATACAAATGTGCACTGTATTCCAATGAGTAATACACTGTATTCCAATGAATAATACAAATGTACACTGTATTACAATGAATAATACACTGTATTCCAATGAATAATACACTGTATTCCAATGAATAATACGAATGTACACTGTATTCCAATGAATAATACAAATGTACACTGTATTCCAATGAGTAATACACTGTATTCCAATGAATAATACAAATGTACACTGTATTCCAATGAATAATACACTGTATTCCAATGAATAATACAAATGTACACTGTATTCCAATGAATAATACACTGTATTCCAATGAATAATACAAATGTACACTGTATTCCAATGAATAATACACTGTATTTCAATGAATAATACAAATGTACACTGTATTCCAATGAATAATACACTGTATTCCAATGAATAATACAAATGTACACTGTATTTCAATGAATAATACAAATGTACACTGTATTCCAATGAATAATACAAATGTACACTGTATTCCAATGAATAATACAAATGTACACTGTATTCCAATGAATAATACAAATGTACACTGTATTCCAATGAATAATACACTGTATTCCAATGAATAATATTGGAAAAGAGTTTCTATTAATACATTAGTGGAGGTCGTTATAGCGCAGTCGTAGCACGTTCGCTTCCAGTGCGAAAGGCCCAGAGTTTGAGCCCCGCTGGAGCAGTTATGGTTGTATCCTTAGGCAAGGCATTTAAATTCCACATTTCCTCCTCTCTCCCTCGTGGTGATGAATTCCATCAGGAAGAGAGGTCTCGAGAGGGATTAATATATAAGTTGTAAGAACTTGTTTCGCAATCAAGCTAAAAATAACTCTCATAGTTGCAACACAGTCATCATTAGATGTATCCACATAAACTACATGTAGTTTGGTATATCTATGTCCAATTGCTTAGGAAATACAGTCAAACCTGTCTTAACCCTTTCAACACCACAGACCTCTAAATTGGCTTACAAAAAAGTGTAGATCCAGATGAGCCGGCTCGTGACGATTTTTTTTACCCATTTTGATAAATGAACTGATCCAAATGTAATTTTCTTATTCATTTATTGGTCTAAGAATATCATGGACCAGTCCATGTCAGTTACTTGGTGTTGAAAGAGTTAAGCAGCCAGTCAAGGGAGTCAGAGAAAGTGACTGCTTAGTGGTTGCTTAATAGAGGTCAAATATGTCATAAAACAACCGATTGGGAATCTGGAATCTGTTCGATCCCCCGTCTGACCCCAATAAAATTAACAGTCTTTCAGATGGGACGTTAAACCGAGGTCTCGTGTTGGTGCTGTACACCGTGCACGTAACAGAACCAGAGGAGACTCTGGAATGGATCTCTGTCTGTATTATTGCACTATCCTCTAAAATGACTAATCTCTTCAGGAGGCGTCGCTCATATGGGCAACCGGTAGCGACGATAAATAAACGCAAAACACACACTGGAAACTGGCTGCTTAATACAGGTTGGCTGCTTAATGGAGGTGACCGCTAACACATGTATGATTGTATAGCTAAAACAAACTTGTTCTGATGAACGTGATATATGCTGTACAGTTAAGGCCACAACAACCATATTTTATTAATACAGTAACACAATTTATGGCACAAATTTACCGCTAAATCTCACATTTGTGCTTGCGCAACTACAGAATCACGCATTTAGTATAGACTTCAATTATAAACAAATGTCAATACAAGAGCGTGGCTGACCGTTACATGAAATCCTACTGTCACTTTTGAAAAATTTGTAGACCGCAATAAATACTGTTTTTGATTGAAAGTTAGTGTTCGTATTATTTTGGAAGACCTTGTCTTTTTGCAATGTACTATCGCTCTAAGGCAGGTAGTTGCTAGAGGTAACCATTAACCCATTCAACACTACAGGCCTCTAAATAGACTTACAAAAAGTGTAGATCCAGATGAGCCGGCTCGTGATGAGCCATCTCATCAGAATCTGCACTTTTTGCCAGTAATAATTATTACTATTTTTAGATAGAATTACCCATTTTGATAAATGAACTGGTCCAAAGGTAATTTTCTTATTAATTGATTGGTCTAAAAATATCATGCATATCCATGTCAGTTACTTGGGGTTGAATGGGTTAACACAGGTTTGACAGTACATACAAACTATCATAGCAAACTCTCCATCCACCTACATTCATATCCTTGGTTCAGGAGAAGACCTTGTTTTAAGATTATCCTTTACGTTGACCTAGCAACCTAGTTTTCGACCCTCGTGATCAAACAAGGATCAAACCTGTAAACTCATCCAATGATGAATAGATTGTGAACAGACTAACTAATGTGAGCAGCCATCATGTCTTGGTATATAGCTTTCGTGTATATGAACATTGGTAACTAACCAATGTCAGAAAATACTTATTAAAGGGAGGTAATTAATGCCATGGTGACTAAATTCTTCCTGTCCAATCAGCAGCAGTGTCTTATACATGATCATAGATTTGCTCACAATAGTGTATATATCACAGGAAGTGCCCGAATGTGTGTCACTGAGTAAATATGTTCATATTTCATTTCATAAAATTGCTGTCCGTTTGTGCCTCTCTGTTACCCAGGAACCTTGGTGTTTATCCTCAGTCCATGCATCTGTTCAATCTCTTCCTTCAAGGCCTGAAATATACAAATCTGAAGTGATATGGTGTGTCGCGTCCTTTGTGTACATGTGACCGATTTCAGGCCCGTAGCCACACTGAGGCACACCGACGCAGCTGCCTCTGTTAAAATTTCCAAAGCAAAAATCAAAATAAATGAAAAATAAAATGCAAAAAAATTCTTTTGCTGGAAAGAATGTTGACTGCTAGAGAGCTGAAAGGTCAGTACTGCTAGAGAGCTGATAGGTCAGTACTGCTAGAGAGCTGATAGGTCAGTACTGCTAGAGAGCTGATAGGTCAGTACTGCTAGAGAGCTGATAGGTCAGTACTGCTAGAGAGCTGATAGGTCAGTACTGCTAGAGAGCTGATAGGTCGGTACTGCTAGAGAGCTGATAGGTCAGTACTGCTAGAGAGCTGATAGGTCAGTACTGCTAGAGAGCTGATAGGTCGGTACTGCTAGAGAGCTGATAGGTCAGTACTGCTAGAGAGCTGATAGGTCAGTACTGCTAGAGAGCTGATAGGTCAGTACTGCTAGAGAGCTGATAGGTCAGTACTGCTAGAGAGCTGATAGGTCGGTACTGCTAGAGAGCTGATAGGTCAGTACTGCTAGAGAGCTGATAGGTCAGTACTGCTAGAGAGCTGATAGGTCAGTACTGCTAGAGAGCTGATAGGTCAGTACATAATTATACGTATAAACTCATTAAATCAGAAAATGCAGGAAATCGCTTCTATACCCCAACAATTTTAAAAGGGGAACATGCCCCCGGACCCCCCCCCCCCCTAGATTGCCTCGGTTGAAAGTTGCCTCTGGCTACTGCATTTGTAGAGCCTCGGCTATTAGATTGTGTTTCTACTGATGTTATGTTTCTCTCCAGCTGTTATTGGTGGAGGAAGATCCTGGATAGCCCTTCTGCAATCCAGCTGGATCGTTTCTCACATGAAATAATTTACCCCAGTGGGATTCGAACATACAATTGTGAGTGGCAAGTGACTTGAAGTCAACGACTGAACACCTCGCCACTACCTCTATCCGAGAAACTGTATAGTAACAATGGTGCTGTATTACCAGAATAGTGCTAATTAACCCTCCGGTCCAACATAGATATACAGTCAAACCTGTCATAAGCAGCCAGCCAAGGGAATTACACAAAGTGGCTGCTTAGCACAGGTGGCTGCTTAATAGAGGTCAAATGTATAACAAAACAACATTTTGGGAATCTGGAAGTTGGCTGCTTTATACAGGTTGGCTGCTTAATGGAGGTGACCACAAACATAGGCTTGACTGTACATTACATGATACAGGTTGGCTGCTTAATGGAGGTGACCACAAACACAGGTTTGACTGTATATAATACAGGTTGGCTGCTTAACGGAGGTGACCACAAACACAGGTTTGACTATATAATACAGGTTGGCTGCTTAACGGAGGTGACCACAAACACAGGTTTGACTGTATATAATACAGGTTGGCTGCTTAATGGAGGTGACCACAAACACAGGTTTGACTGTATATAATACAGGTTGGCTGCTTAACGGAGGTGACAGGTTTGCTGCTTAACGGAGGTGACCACAAACACAGGTTTGACTGTATATAATACAGGTTGGCTGCTTAATGGAGGTGACCACAAACACAGGTTTGACTGTATATAATACAGGTTGGCTGCTTAATGGAGGTGACCACAAACACAGGTTGGCTGCTTAATGGAGGTGACCACAAACACAGGTTTGACTGTATATAATCAGGTTGGCTGCTTAACGGAGGTGACCACAAACACAGGTTGGCTGCTTACGGAGGTGACCACAAACACAGGTTGGCTGCTTAACGGAGGTGACCACAAACACAGGTTGGCTGCTTAACGGAGGTGACCACAAACACAGGTTGGCTGCTTAACGGAGGTGACCACAAACACAGGTTGGCTGCTTAACGGAGGTGACCACAAACACAGGTTGGCTGCTTAACGGAGGTGACCACAAACACAGGTTGGCTGCTTAACGGAGGTGACCACAAACACAGGTTTGACTGTATGTGTAACCTTACTACGGTAGTGCAGTTCCATACATATGGCTGTCGTTTACCAATCGATGGATAATCAACCAGCATATCTATCCCACCTCCATTGACTTCACTGAGAATATTTAATTACGAGTTGCAGCCACTATGCTATTCTGAAGAATGTTCTGCTCTGGTGTTTTCTGTATGTCAATGTTGCATCGGTAATGGTGTTGAGAGACGCATATACAGTCAAACCTGTCTTAAGCAGCTGGCCAAGGGAATCACAGAAAGTGGCTGCTTAATAGAGGTTAAATGTATAATAAAACAATATATTGGGAATCTGAAAACTGGCTGCTTAATACAGGTTGGCTGCTTAATAGAGGTGACCATTAACACAGGTTTGACTGTATATGTGGAAAAGGGTTAAACTCTGTAGATCGCAGATCAATCGTAGGATAAGTACATATACTATAGCTAAAGAAAACTATACTATACAGACGGATCTATAGTCCGGTGGTAACACGCTGGACTGGTATACAGGGATCGCAGGTTCGATCCCCCGTCTGACCGTCACCCTAATAAAAATAACAGTCTTTCAGCTGGGACTTTAAACTGAGGTCTCATGTCGGTGCTTTACACCGTGCACATAAAAGAACCAGGAATGGGTTTCTGTCTGTATCATTGCACTATCCTCCAAAAATCTAAAATGACTAATCTCTTCAGGAGGCGTCGCTCATATGGGCAACCGGTAGCAATGATAAATAAACGTAAAACACACACAAAGAAAACTATGGCTTCTTTACCTTTAAAATGCTGAATAAATTGGACAGAATGTGCAAACATGTCTGATCAGGATCTATGTTGTTTGCTATTCAGCCAAGTAGTGATTTTAGCTCGACTATCCGAATATCAAACAGCATAGAGCCTGATCAGGCGACACGTTCTGTGCCGTCTGATCTGGCGCTATGCTGTTTGCAAAAACGAATATACTCGTTTCCAGCACAGTAAGGGTTAAAGACCTTGTGACCTACTCGTGCGGATTCAATCCCCATGCTTACCTCATTTACTAGCATGTGTTGTTTGACTGTACGAAGACCTCGGAACTCCTCAGCTTCAATGGAGACTTCAAACATAGCTCCACAACCACCTACAGTACAAATGTGAACATATGTCCCTGTGAGTTTATTATAACATGCTATTAGGCTTTTTTCTAGAGCGTAATGACAGGGTGCCCCACCCTGCCACTTTTTAGCCCCGTCCGTTTGCCTTTTAGCTCTGCCCATTTTGCAAATTAAAAAAAAATTGTCTAAATTTTTGTTTTTTAAATTTTTGTTTTTTTTATTAATGTTTTTTTATATATATATATATATGCCTCAACAGGTGAGTACCGCCCTTTTCACCAACATGTACTGCCCTACTGCCTCTTTGATCAAGCACAATTAGCTGTCAATCACCGTATGTTAACAAAATTTTCTAGCTGATAACCCCCAAATACCACCTCCCGCACATACCCCCTTCGCGGCTCAAAATGCACCCTGTCCCTTTTCTGACCCACCCTGCCCCTTTTATGACCATTCCTGCATCTTTTTCCACTCTAGAATAAACCCTAACTACAATATGGAATCATAGAAATCAAGGAATTTGTTTGACATCCCTCAACAAAGAGGCTCACATTAACAAGGACACTCAGTCCATCAGGCAGACTAAAAGGCATTGAGAGTGTATTTTGTTGCACACAAACAAGAAGGACCAGGGATCATTCTAGAGGGCGATGTGGGCGAAATTGTCGCCCTAGGGACCCTGATTTCGCCTCTGGGGCCCCCACTTCTCCCTAACAAAATATTTAAAAAATAAATTATTTTTTGGTTTTTACGATTTTCAAACAAAATTTTGTCTAGTAAGATTTGTCCCATTATAAAGCACTCCGTCTATTCAAATGTTGTATTTAATGGTTATACTGTGCATTTTAACCCTATTTTGCAGAAGTATATTAAAGAACACCATTTAAGAACGCGATCGCGCGCTTTCTCACTTCTGACCTAGAATGAACCCTGAATACAAATTTATTTTAGCTCGATTGCGAAACAAGTTCTTTCAACTTTGCCCTAAGTATTTATTTGGTTACCCGGAAACTACAAGAGCACCATGGTCGACAATGCTCCAGAGTGGGTCCTGTACTTTATTGGAAGAAAAAATTAACATTAGCTTGATTGCAAAACAAGTTCTTAATCACTCTCGAGACCTCATTCCTGATGGAATCCATTGTCACGAGGGAGAGAGGAGGCAATGTAGAATTTAAATGCCTTGCCTAAGGGCACAATCGTAACGGCTCCAGCAGAGCACGAACTCCGGACCTTTCGCACCTAAAGCGAACGTGCATCCACTGCGCTATCACGACTTCCACAACATGATACATATTTGATATTTATATAATTAAATTCCATTCAACAATTTGCAGTGATATGATTGCATGAGCTTATGAGAGATGTCTGCATGAGCTTACAGGAGATGTCTGCATGAGGTTACATGATATGTCTGCATGAGCTTACAGGAGATGTCTGCATGAGCTTATCAGAGATGTCTGCATGAGCTTATGAGAGATGTCTGCATGAGCTTACAGGAGATGTCTGCATGAGCTTAACAGAGATGTCTGCATGAGCTTACCAGAGATATCTGCATGAGCTTACCAGAGATATCTGCATGAGCTTAACAGAGATGTCTGCATGAGATTACCAGAGATGTCTGCATGAACTTACCAGAGATATCTGCATAAGCTTACCAGAGATATCTGCATGAGCTTACCAGAGGTGTCTGCATGAGCTTACCAGAGATGTCTGCATGAGTTTACCAGAGGTGTCTGCATGAGCTTACCAGAGGTGTCTGCATGAGTTAACCAGAGGTGTCTGCATTAGCTTACCAGAGGTGTCTGTATGAGCTTACCAGAGATGTCTGCATGAGCTTACCAGAGATATCTGCATGAGTTTATCAGAGATATCTGCATGAGCTTACCAGAGGTGTCTGCATGAGCTTACCAGCGGTGTCTGCATGAGCTTACCAGAGATATATGCATGAGTTTACCAGATATGTCTGCATGAGTTGATCAGAGATGTCTGCATGAGCTTATCAGAGATATCTGCATGAGCTTACCAGAGATGTCTGCATGAGTTTACCAGATATGTCTGCATGTGTTTACCAGATATGTCTGCATGAGCTTACCAGAGATATCTGCATGAGCTTATCAGAGATATCTGCATGAGCTTACCAGAGATGTCTGCATGAGTTTACCAGAGATGTCTGCATGAGCTTACCAGAGATATCTGCATGAGTTTACCAGAGATATCTGCATGAGCTTACCAGATATGTCTGCATGAGTTTACCAGAGATGTCTGCATGAGTTTACCAGAGATGTCTGCATGAGCTTACCAGAGTGTCTGCATGAGTTTACCAGAGATGTCTGCATGAGCTTACCAGAGATGTCTGCATGAGCTTACCAGAGATATCTGCATGAGTTTATCAGAGATATCTGCATGAGCTTACCAGAGGTGTCTGCATGAGCTTACCAGAGGTGTCTGCATGAGCTTACCAGAGATATATGCATGAGTTTACCAGATATGTCTGCATGAGTTGATCAGAGATGTCTGCATGAGCTTATCAGAGATATCTGCATGAGCTTACCAGAGATGTCTGCATGAGTTTACCAGATATGTCTGCATGTGTTTACCAGATATGTCTGCATGAGCTTACCAGAGATATCTGCATGAGCTTATCAGAGATATCTGCATGAGCTTACCAGAGATGTCTGCATGAGTTTACCAGATATGTCTGCATGAGTTTACCAGATATGTCTGCATGAGCTTACCAGAGATATCTGCATGAGTTTACCAGAGATATCTGCATGAGTTTACCAGAGATATCTGCATGAGCTTACCAGAGATATCTGCATGAGCTTATCAGATATGTCTGCATGAGTTTACCAGAGATATCTGCATGAGCTTACCAGAGATATCTGCATGAGCTTACCAGAGATATCTGCATGAGTTTATCAGAGATATCTGCATGAGCTTACCAGAGGTGTCTGCATGAGCTTACCAGAGGTGTCTGCATGAGCTTACCAGAGATATATGCATGAGTTTACCAGATATGTCTGCATGAGTTGATCAGAGATGTCTGCATGAGCTTATCAGAGATATCTGCATGAGCTTACCAGAGATGTCTGCATGAGTTTACCAGATATGTCTGCATGTGTTTACCAGATATGTCTGCATGAGCTTACCAGAGATATATGCATGAGCTTATCAGAGATATCTGCATGAGCTTACCAGAGATGTCTGCATGAGTTTACCAGATATGTCTGCATGAGTTTACCAGATATGTCTGCATGAGCTTACCAGAGATATCTGCATGAGCTTACCAGATATATCTGCATGAGCTTATCAGAGATATCTGCATGAGTTTACCAGAGATATCTGCATGAGCTTACCAGAGATATCTGCATGGGCTTACCAGAGATATCTGCATGAGCTTATCAGAGATGTATGCATGAGTTTACCAGAGATATCTACATGAGCTTATCAGAGATATATGCATGAGCTTACCAGAGATATCTGCATGAGTTTATCAGAGATATCTGCATGAGTTTATCAGAGATGTCTGCATGAGCTTATCAGAGATGTCTGCATGAGTTTACCAGAGATATCTGCATGAGCTTACCAGAGATATCTGCATGAGTTTACCAGAGATATCTGCATGAGCTTACCAGAGATATCTGCATGAGCTTACCAGAGATATCTACATGAGCTTACCGGAGATGTCTGCGACCTGTAGGTCTGTTTGTCCTGGAAACCTAGACTTTAATGCTGCAATGATCTTCTTCTCTCCCTCTGTGTTTGTCTCTGATTTAGAGCTCGCGAAATAACGGTAACAAGCTCTCCAACCAGCTATCTAAAATGGATCCCATAATTGTTATATATCTCAATAAACATAAACTCTCTAAAGTGATGATATGTATGTATGTATGTTCCTTTAATGTCAATCCCCTCGCAGGGACTTAGACATGTTTTCCAAACCCCTCGCGGGGACTTAGACATGTTTTCCTGGGCAGGCTTAGCCGACCTAAGCGATTAACCAGTACTAAGCAATGTATGTGAGGTGCCTTGCTCAATGACACTACATATGTGGCCTGACTGAGTATCGAATCTGGGACCGTTCGATTTCAAATCCGACGCTCTACCACTGGAACACGGACGCCACAATAATACACAGATATCAATAATACAATGAGAACATATAATATATAAGGTGTGTGGTGTGGCGTGCATGTGTGTATGTATGTGTGTTCCATTGATGTATGTATGTTCCATTTATGTATGTGTGTTCCATTTATGTATGTATGTTCCATTTATGTATGTATGTTCCATTTATGTATGTATGTTCCATTTATGTATGTATGTTCCATTTATGTATGTATGTTCCATTTATGTATGTGTGTTCCATTTATGTATGTATGTTCCATTTATGTATGTATGTTCCATTTATGTATGTATGTTCCATTTATGTATGTATGTTCCATTTATGTATGTATGTTCCATTTATGTATGTATGTTCCATTTATGTATGTGTGTTCCATTTATGTATGTGTGTTCCATTTATGTATGTGTGTTCCATGTTCCATTTATGTATGTGTGTTCCATTTATGTATGTGTGTTCCATTTATGTATGTGTGTTCCATTTATGTATGTATGTTCCATTTATGTATGTATGTTCCATTTATGTATGTATGTTCCATTTATGTATGTATGTTCCATTTATGTATGTATGTTTTGTATGTTCCATTTATGTATGTATGTTCCATTTATGTATGTATGTTCCATTTATGTATGTGTGTTCCATTTATGTATGTGTGTTCCATTTATGTATGTATGTTCCATTTATGTATGTATGTTCCATTTATGTATGTATGTTCCATTTATGTATGTATGTTCCATTTATGTATGTATGTTCCATTTATGTATGTATGTTCCATTTATGTATGTGTGTTCCATTTATGTATGTATGTTCCATTTATGTATGTTGTTCCATTTATGTATGTATGTTCCATTTATGTATGTGTGTTCCATTTATGTATGTATTTTCCATTTATGTATGTGTGTTCCATTTATGATGTATGTTCCATTTATGTATGTATGTTCCATTTATGTATGTATGTTCCATTTATGTATGTATGTTCCATTTATGTATGTATGTTCCATTTATGTATGTATGTTCCATTTATGTATGTATGTTCCATTTATGTATGTGTGTTCCATTTATGTATGTATGTTCCATTTATGTATGTGTGTTCCATTTATGTATGTGTGTTCCATTTATGTATGTATGTTCCATTTATGTATGTATGTTCCATTTATGTATGTGTGTTCCATGTTCCATTTATGTATGTATGTTCCATTTATGTATGTATGTTCCATTTATGTATGTATGTTCCATTTATGTATGTGTGTTCCATTTATGTATGTGTGTTCCATGTTCCATTTATGTATGTATGTTCCATTTATGTATGTGTGTTCCATGTTCCATTTATGTATGTATGTTCCATTTATGTATGTATGTTCCATTTATGTATGTGTGTTCCATTTATGTATGTATGTTCCATTTATGTATGTGTGTTCCATTTATGTATGTGTGTTCCATTTATGTATGTATGTTCCATTTATGTATGTGTGTTCCATGTTCCATTTATGTATGTATGTTCCATTTATGTATGTATGTTCCATTTATGTATGTGTGTTCCATGTTCCATTTATGTATGTATGTTCCATTTATGTATGTGTGTTCCATTTATGTATGTGTGTTCCATGTTCCATTTATGTATGTATGTTCCATTTATGTATGTGTGTTCCATGTTCCATTATGTATGTGTGTTCCATTTATGTATGTATGTTCCATTTATGTATGTATGTTCCATTTATGTATGTGTGTTCCATGTTCCATTTATGTATGTATGTTCCATTTATGTATGTGTGTTCCATGTTCCATTTATGTATGTATGTTCCATTTATGTATGTGTGTTCCATTTATGTATGTATGTTCCATTTATGTATGTGTGTTCCATTTATGTATGTATGTTCCATTTATGTATGTGTGTTCCATTTATGTATGTGTGTTCCATGTTCCATTTATGTATGTATGTTCCATTTATGTATGTATGTTCCATTTATGTATGTGTGTTCCATTTATGTATGTGTGTTCCATTTATGTATGTATGTTCCATTTATGTATGTATGTTCCATTTATGTATGTGTGTTTCATGTTCCATTTATGTATGTGTGTTCCATTTATGTATGTGTGTTCCATTTATGTATGTGTGTTCCATTTATGTATGTGTGTTATGTTCCATTTATGTATGTGTGTTCCATTTATGTATGTATGTTCCATTTATGTATGTGTGTTCCATGTTCCATGTATGTATGTGTGTTCCATTTATGTATGTGTGTTCCATTTATGTATGTGTGTTCCATTTATGTATGTATGTTCCATTTATGTATGTGTGTTCCATGTTCCATTTATGTATGTATGTTCCATTTATGTATGTGTGTTCCATGTTCCATTTATGTATGTGTGTTCCATTTATGTATGTATGTTCCATTTATGTATGTGTGTTCCATTTATGTATGTATGTTCCATTATGTATGTGTGTTCCATGTTCCATTTATGTATGTATGTTCCATTTATGTATGTGTGTTCCATGTTCCATTTATGTATGTGTGTTCCATTTATGTATGTGTGTTCCATGTTCCATTTATGTATGTGTGTTCCATTTATGTATGTATGTTCCATTTATGTATGTATGTTCCATTTATGTATGTATGTTCCATTTTGTTGTTGTTCCATTTATGTATGTGTGTTCCATTTATGTATGTATGTTCCATTTATGTATGTGTGTTCCATGTTCCATTTATGTATGTATGTTCCATTTATGTATGTGTGTTCCATTTATGTATGTGTGTTCCATGTTCCATTTATGTATGTATGTTCCATTTATGTATGTGTGTTCCATGTTCCATTTATGTATGTGTGTTCCATTTATGTATGTATGTTCCATTTATGTATGTATGTTCCATTTATGTATGTGTGTTCCATGTTCCATTTATGTATGTGTGTTCCATTTATGTATGTGTGTTCCATGTTCCATTTATGTATGTATGTTCCATTTATGTATGTGTGTTCCATGTTCCATTTATGTATGTATGTTCCATTTATGTATGTGTGTTCCATTTATGTATGTATGTTCCATTTATGTATGTGTGTTCCATGTTCCATTTATGTATGTATGTTCCATTTATGTATGTTGTTCCATTTATGTATGTTGTTCCATTTATGTAGTGTGTTATGTTCCATTTATGTATGTTGTTCCATTTATGTATGTGTGTTCCATTTATGTATGTGTGTTCCATGTTCCATTTATGTATGTATGTTCCATTTATGTATGTATGTTCCATTTATGTATGTGTGTTCCATTTATGTATGTGTGTTCCATTTATGTATGTATGTTCCATTTATGTATGTATGTTCCATTTATGTATGTGTTTCCATGTTCCATTTATGTATGTGTGTCCATTTATGTATGTGTGTTCCATTTATGTATGTGTGTTCCATTTATGTATGTATGTTCCATTTATGTATGTGTGTTCCATGTTCCATTTATGTGTGTGTTCCATTTATGTATGTTGTTCCATTTATTAGTGTGTTCCATGTTCCATGTATGTATGTGTGTTCCATTTATGTATGTATGTTCCATTTATGTATGTGTGTTCCATTTATGTATGTATGTTCCATTTATGTATGTATGTTCCATTTATGTATGTGTGTTCCATGTTCCATTTATGTATGTATGTTCCATTTATGTATGTGTGTTCCATGTTCCATTTATGTATGTGTGTTCCATTTATGTATGTATGTTCCATTTATGTATGTGTGTTCCATTTATGTATGTATGTTCCATTTATGTATGTGTGTTCCATTTATGTATGTGTGTTCCATTTATGTATGTATGTTCCATTTATGTATGTGTGTTCCATGTTCCATTTATGTATGTATGTTCCATTTATGTATGTGTGTTCCATTTATGTATGTATGTTCCATTTATGTATGTATGTTCCATTTATGTATGTATGTTCCATTTATGTATGTATGTTCCATTTATGTATGTATGTTCCATTTATGTATGTGTGTTCCATTTATGTATGTATGTTCCATTTATGTATGTGTGTTCCATGTTCCATTTATGTATGTATGTTCCATTTATGTATGTGTGTTCCATGTTCCATTTATGTATGTATGTTCCATTTATGTATGTGTGTTCCATGTTCCATTTATGTATGTGTGTTCCATTTATGTATGTGTGTTCCATGTTCCATTTATGTATGTGTGTTCCATTTATGTATGTATGTTCCATTTATGTATGTATGTTCCATTTATGTATGTATGTTCCATTTATGTATGTATGTTCCATTTATGTATGTATGTTCCATTTATGTATGTATGTTCCATTTATGTATGTATGTTCCATTTATGTATGTATGTTCCATTTATGTATGTGTGTTCCATTTATGTATGTGTGTTCCATTTATGTATGTATGTTCCATTTATGTATGTATGTTCCATTTATGTATGTATGTTCCATTTATGTATGTGTGTTCCATTTATGTATGTGTATGTTCCATTTATGTATGTATGTTCCATTATGTATGTGTGTTCATGTTCCATTTATGTATGTATGTTCCATTTATGTATGTGTGTTCCATTTATGTATGTTGTTCCATTTATGTATGTATGTTCCATTTATGTATGTATGTTCCATTTATGTATGTATGTTCCATTTATGTATGTGTGTTCCATTTATGTATGTATGTTCCATTTATGTATGTGTGTTCCATTTATGTATGTGTGTTCCATTTATGTATGTATGTTCCATTTATGTATGTGTGTTCCATTTATGTATGTATGTTCCATTTATGTATGTGTGTTCCATTTATGTATGTGTGTTCCATGTTCCATTTATGTATGTGTGTTCCATTTATGTATGTATGTTCCAATTATGTATGTATGTTCCATTTATGTCAAACCCCTTGGATGCGCGTTCGCTTCAGGTGCAAAAGGTCCGTAGTTCGAGCCCCGCTGGAACCATTACGATTGTGCCCTTAGGAAAGGCATTTAAATTCCACATTGCCTCTTCTCTCTCCCTCGTGGCGATGTATGTATGTTCCATTAATGTCAAACCCCTTGCGGGGACCTAGACATGTTTTCCTGGGCATGCTTAGCCGACCATAGCGGTTAACCAGTACTAAGCAATGTGTGCGAGGTGCCTTGCTCAATGACACTACTGTACATACGTGGCCTGACTGAGTATCGAACTCGGGCCGTTCGATTCCAATTCCGACGCTCTACCAATGACGATCTCATTCTCTATCTCATGGCGATGGATTCCATCAGGAATGAGGACTCGAGAGTGATTAATAAGTTGTAAGAGCTTGTTTCGCAATCGAGCTAAAATAAATTTGTTATGTTATATTTCAGGTTTTACGCCTGCATCAGCACCATTTTGGGCTATATCGCCGGCGGGCAGTTTACCTAACATCACCTTTCCTCGGCAGGCTCCAGCGGTTAACCAGTACTTGGGTGCACCAACCTCCGTAAGAAACTGCCAACTTTTTCAAAAATAAATTTGTATAAACTAAACCCCTTGGGACATAGACATGTTTTCCTGGGCTTAAGTTTAAAACTTTATTTATTTTACAGCAGTATGCGAAACAAGTTCTAACAATTTATATTAATCACTCTCGTTGGCGCGAATGAAAGCGTATATGTGGTCATTTGTGTGGGAGGAAACCGGAGTACCCGTAGAAAACCCACCTGTCCGATCTGGCGACCACCGTACCAACTCACATACTTCCCAGTCCGAGGATCGAACCTGGGTTGCATTGATGAGAAGCGAAAGTAACGATATCAGTAACACAATGTGAACATAAATTTATAATAAGGGTGATTATGGAGTTTGTGTGTATGTATGTATGTATGTATGTAAACTGTGTAATGTATGCTATATGGTGTGTTACATATTGGAGCTGTTTGAGGCTTATACTGTTATATCTTACTCAAAACAAACTTATATAACTGACTTAAAACACACACTTATATAACAAGATCATACTAATTAAAATTGTTAATTTCATACATATAAGCGTAGTATTTAATATATCTAATATAATACTCTGGCCTTTTGACAGCAGTCCAATATTAATAATAATGGACAGCAAGTACAAAGGTATGACGGCACGACATTGTTTTAACACTGACTATTCAGTTGACCGACAGTTTTGACTTATATAAATGAAATTACTGACATGTCTATTTCATCACTGTTCAACCTGTCTACATTCAGTGACTATGTATTGCTTTGTACAGTGTTGTATGGCTGTATACACTGAATGAGTGTGCAGTTAAACGATTGACGTATCGATATACAGTATGTATGGTACAGTTGTCCAGTTACCCTTTGACAGCCTGTTATTTGTCTCAGCATCCTCTGTGAACCAATATGTCCTTGGTGAGGGAACAGTTCTATATTTATTATACAATCTGAAAAGCAACTCTTCAGATGGAGGCTAGCAATATGTTGTCAATAGAACAATTTAAATAAATAGATAAATTAACAATAATGCATTACTATCGTAATTAAACCCAGGAAAACTCTATTGAACCATATAATTCTATAATAAATGTTAATTTGTAATAACTGGTCCCCACATCATCCGGGCATTTTCAAGATGGCAGCGTCCATTAGACAAATATGTCGGATTTTTGCATTTCCTTTAAGACGAAATTCATCTGTACGGAACGTTTGTCATTCTTGAAAAAGTTCAATTACCGATTAGTAATGAAATATATGTTCTAAAGAAACAGTTGTCAACGAGATACTTTAAATTATAATTGTTATTAGTATCTGTGCTTAGCTGTTTAGGTCAGACACCGATATTGCAATTGGCATAATGATAGTCAACCATTATAACACACAGTGCCATTAGATTTTCCCCAAAAATAGTTTGGCACAAGACAGTAGTTTTCAACTGGCCTTTGAACCACAGGAAATTGTCAAATTCCAATGGGGTTGACCAATTGCGGTTTTTTTATTTCCCACTATTTAAAATAAATACTATAAATAAGACTTCTACATAATCTTTTTTTCTTTCTGTTATTTCGATCTCCTTTTCGCATAGCACTTTCTGCCCTGATCCGATGGCGGGATTTCTGACCAATATTTTGAAGCTTTTCGGACATGAACAGTTATAAATGTGTGCATTGGTGAATAATCCTAAATATAGATATTAAGAACGTTAATAAAAATATACTGTATTACCGTTGTGCATGTCATTTAGCTGTTTGAAGTCGACAGGTGAAATTCTCCCATTTTTTCTGCGCAGTCTTCACAAAAGAAATCCGAATGATTATTATTTCATACGTATGAACAATTGGATATTAAACAAAATCTTATTTGGTTCACCATAATGGCACGGAGATAAACATTTTCGTCTATTTCGAGTTCTATTTTTCGCAATATTCAAAATGGCCGATTTTGAATGGCGAAACTCTGCCATGAAATTTAAACGTTGATTTCATGTATAATATTGTGTCAAGAGACGTTATAGACTGTGCAGAATTCAAACAACGGTATGTGTGTTGATCTTGTTAACAATTTTAATTTATAAAAACAACTTTTTAGAATATAAAATATGCTACGCGTAATTGAGGTTTAGACTTTGAAAAATGCCTGGATAGTAAAGTGTCACATTTTTCAAGTCTAAATATTTGGACTACACTACACCCCCTACTCTGAAGGTAATTTGGTGGTGAATGTTTCACTGACACCTGCATTTATAATATGCTGTTCATTTGTCACCAAATAGTCTGCAAATATATTTTAAATATTCCAAAATGCAGCTCATATATTGTATTTTAATATTTAGAAGTCATTTTCACTATTGTTGACAATACCTACACAGCCAATCAGTTCATCTATCAATAACTCATAAGGGCTTCCCTACACTTTTTCAACCAATCCCAGACCACTATATCAATAACACCGTCTGACCTTTATTTCACTGTGTGTAGATTATAGATCTATTTATATTTTATCATCATCATCATCAATCCTCTTCACCCCGGTTGGGGTATAGGGCCTTCACCACTGCTATCATATATTTTATACTGTATGTTTTTCTTATAATAAAGCTTGA
Organism: Archivesica marissinica; assembly: GCA_014843695.1. Lineage (NCBI taxonomy): Eukaryota > Metazoa > Mollusca > Bivalvia > Venerida > Vesicomyidae > Archivesica > Archivesica marissinica. The sequence continues at coordinate 25,739,172 of CM026395.1, read as the reverse complement.
AATCTTATGAAAATCTGTTAAATAATCTATCCATGCATTTTTACTCCTATCACTTAAAATAATAATATTTACATATTACATATATTTACAAACACTGTATTATACACAGTATTATACACCGTATTATACACAGTATTATACACCGTATTATACACAGTATTATACACAGTACACAGTATTATACACCGTATTATACACAGTATTATACACAGTATTATACACCGTATTATACACCGTATTATACACCGTATTATACACAGTATTATACACCGTATTATACACAGTATTATACACAGTATTATACACAGTATTATACACACAGTATTATACACAGTATTATACACCGTATTATACACCGTATTATACACAGTATTATACACCATATTATACACCGTATTATACACCGTATTATACACAGTATTATACACAGTATTATACACAGTATTATACACACAGTATTATACACCGTATTATACACCGTATTATACACAGTATTATACACACAGTATTATACACCGTATTATACACCGTATTATACACAGTATTATACACCGTATTATGCACAGTATTACACACAGTATTATACACAGTACACAGTATTATACACAGTACACAGTATTATACACCGTATTATACACAGTATTATACACAGTACACAGTATTATACACAGTATTATACACAGTATTATACACAGTATTATACACCGTATTATACACAGTATTATACACAGTACACAGTATTATACACAGTATTATACACAGTATTATACACCGTATTATACACAGTATTATACACCGTATTATACACAGTATTATACACAGTATTATACAGTATTATACACAGTATTATACACAGTATTATACACAGTACACAGTATTATACACAGTACACAGTATTATACACAGTATTATACAGTATTATACACAGTATTATACACAGTATTATACACAGTATTATACACAGTATTATACACAGTACACAGTATTATACACAGTACACAGTATTATACACAGTATTATACACCGTATTATACACAGTACACCGTATTATACACAGTACACAGTATTATACACAGTACACAGTATTATACACAGTATTATACACAGTATTATACACCGTACACAGTATTATACACAGTATTATACACCGTATTATACACCGTATTATACACCGTATTATACACAGTATTATACACCGTATTATACACAGTATTATACACCGTATTATACACAGTATTATACACCGTATTATGCACAGTATTATACAGTATTATACACTAAATAGATTGCAAAATATTGTGTAAGGATACGATTAAAGTATTATTTAGCAAATATTCAGGCGATCTGAAACTTATTCTAATAAGAATATGTAAATTGTTGACCTCACAATATTGATTAATTCCGAACATTTTAGGTATATAACCTTTTGGAGGGTACAGTAAAACTTGACTTTTGTCAACAGCTGATCTCAATGTTTTTCTGCGCCATTTCTGTTGCCAATTGAAAAACACTGGATTAAAAAAACTTGGAGCCAACTAAGAGCCATATAGTTCACAAATAAATATTTGAAGCCATGTATTTGACAAAACATGTGGCACAGAAAAAAAATCACAAAATTTAGCGCCAATTGCGACAAAAAACAAATATTGGCGCTAAATATTGTGATTTTTTTTCCATTGGTGACCGACAGCGGGACCTGATTTAACGTACCCATTATTTCAGTTTGTGCAATACCGATTTGCAAGCAACAAAGAGCATGCCAAGTATTTTCCCGTTGTGCGTGCGCCGATGTTGCCTGATGGTAGTTTTACTGGAAAAACAGCGTTCATTACTGGAGGTGGAACCGGACTAGGTAAAGGAATGGCTACTACTCTCTCGAGGCTTGGTGCACAAGTTGTCATAACTAGCAGGTACAGACAGTTTATTGGGTCATTTTATCAATTGATGATGTGTTTTACGTTTATTTATCGTCGCTACCGGTTGCCCATATGAGCGACGCCTCCTGAAGAGAATAATTATTTTATATTTTTGAGGATAGTGTAATGAATACAGACAGAGACCCATTCCAGAGTCTCCTCTGGTTCTTTTACGTGCACGGTTTACAGCGCCGACACAAGACCTCGGTTTAAGGTATCTGAAAGACTGTTAATTTTAGTATTCAGTTAGTATAGATTAGCGTTGGAGGAATATAATAGGGTAAGTATATAACGGGATTATTTGGTCATGGTCTCGAAAAAAGGCAATAGGATGTCAGATAAAAGAAAGTCAAGTCAATACACTGCAATTTAATACCACCATGTTTTCTGATATATTCCAATAAATTCAAACGGCATTAAGTTCTGTCGTACGACATTAACAGTGACCTCTTTAAATCTGACCTCTGTGAATCAGCCAGCCTTCAGATTACCAAACTGATACTTCATTATATGTTGTCCTAACTAACAGCCACCTTTGGTAAACAGCCACTTTTTGTCCTTCCATTGGCAGGCAGGCCACTTACCAATGAGTTTGCCGATGCAATATATGCCGTTATGTATCCCGCTTAAATAAATGCTTTGCACGACTCCCAGGGCCCAGAGCTCTACTTCATCCTTCTATTAATTGGCAGCATTATTGTGTTCCATAACAATTTAATATTCTTTTCTGGTTAGGAAGATAGATGTATTGAAAGGCACTGCGGAAGAAATTGAAAAGGAGACTGGAAATAAGGTACTGTTGGCATAATGTTGTTCATATTTAATGTATAACTTTCTGGTATATGTTAAGGTTTTCATCAAGTCACAGCCCCAAACAAGTGCCCGAGGTTATAACACTTTTCTTAGATATCAAACTCAAGCTCAAATGAGTTAGTTGATTGGTTGATTCTGAGTTTTACTGCCAGCTGAACCAATCTGAAGCTTGAGACTGGGTTTGAGATAGCAGAAAAGTGTTATAGCCTCGAGGCAACGTTCTGCAATTAATGTAAATAAAATGCTCTTAAAAGTTTGAACTTTATTTATTTTACAACGATTACGAAACAAGCTTTTAACAACTTATATTAATCACTCTAGTTGTCTCAGATGAAAGCTATATGTGGTCATTCGTGTGGGAGGTAAACGGAGTACCTGGAGAAAACCCACCTGTCTGATCTGGCGACCACCGTACCATCTCGCATACTTCCCAGTCTGAGGATCAAACTCGGGTTGCATTGGTGAGAAGCTAGCGTACTAACCACTGCGCTAATCGGACAGCCGAATAGTTTATTACAAGATCTAGGGGCTTCCGTGGCCGATGTTAGCGCAGTGGATGCGAGTTCGCTTCAGATGCGAAAGGTCCGGAGTTCGAGCCCCACTGGAGCTGTTACGATTGTGACCTTAGGCAAGGCATTTAAATTCCATGTTGCCTCTTCTCTCTCCCTCGTGGCGATGGATTCCACCAGGAACGAGATCTCGAGAGTGATTAATAGAAGTTGTAAGAACTTGATTCGCAATTAGAAGATCTAGCTTCCTGCATGATTAATGTAATGACGAATAGTCCATTAGAAGATCTAGGTTCCTGCACTGAGTGCATGAATAATGTAATGACGAATAGTCCATTAGAAGATCTATGTTCCTGCATGATTAATGTAATGACGAATAGTCCATTAGAAGATCTAGGTTTCTGCATGATTAATGTAATGATGAACAGTCCATTAGAAGATCTAGCTTCCTGCATGATTAATGTAATGACAAATAGTCCATTAGAAGATCTAGCTTCCTGCATGATTAATGTAATGACAAATAGTCCATTAGAAGATCTAGCTTCCTGCATGATTAATGTAATGACGAATAGTCCATTAGAAGATCTAGCTTCCTGCATGATTAATGTAATGACAAATAGTCCATTAGAAGATCTAGCTTCCTGCATGATTAATGTAATGACAAATAGTCCATTAGAAGATCTAGCTTCCTGCAGGTGTTAGCTGTGGCTGCTGATGTCAGGGATCCTGCCTGTGTGAAGGTTGCTGTAGACGAATGTATTGACGCCTTCGGTCTGCCAAACATCATCATCAACAACGCTGCGGGCAATTTCGTATCTCCGTCGGAGCGGCTGTCAGCAAACGCATGGAAAACTGTGATAGACATCGTGCTCAATGGGACTGCTTTTGTCTCCCTTGATATTGGTAAAAGATTGATAGAGGCCAAACAAGGTATGTGTGACTACATTTAGCTGGTTTTCAAACTGATATACAGTTAAACCTGTCTTAAGCAGCCAGAGCCTGCCCAGGAAAGGTGTTGTTAGGTAAACTGCCCTCCGGCGATATAGCCCGAAATGGTGCTGATGCAGGCGTAAAACCCGAAATATAACATAGCTTAATAGACGTCAAATGTATAATAAAACAACATATTAGGAATATGTAAACTGGCTGCTTAATACAGGTTGACTGCTTAATAGAGGTGACCACTAACACAGGTTTGACTGTATTACGCACTTGCAATATCAGGTAATAACAAAAGTCCCACCATACCTCTTCATATTTCCCCTGCAATATATCCTGCTATTTTGTATAGAGTGGTGGAACCAATGCTCGCGGTATTTTGCATATACATGCATGTTGCCACGGCAACCAAACAAACAAGAATCGGTGACTTCTTCAAAAGGTAAACAAATTGAACTGTAGTTACACTACAAAGCCTTTAATAAAGACGATCTTTGAACATGGATAATAAAAATAATGTGTTTATGTTATGTTCTTTCAGTATTCGATAGGCAGCCATTTGTAATTTTGAGCATGAAGCATTTTCAAATCCAAGGGATCTGACAATATAACATATATAATGTATACCGGCATGTATACAGCATAAATATCTAGTTGATCTGACAATATAACACAATATAATGTATACTTGCATGTATATATACATATATAGTTGATCTGACAATATAATGTATACTTGCATGTATATATACATATATAGTTGATCTGACAATATAATGTATACTTGCATGTATATATACATATATAGTTGATCTGACAATATAATGTATACTTGCATGTATATATACATATATAGTTGATCTGACAATATAATGTATACTTGCATGTATATATACATATATAGTTGATCTGACAATATAATGTATACTTGCATGTATATATACATATATAGTTGATCTGACAATATAATGTATACTTGCATGTATATATACATATATAGTTGATCTGACAATATAATGTATACTTGCATGTATATATACATATATAGTTGATCTGACAATATAATGTATACTTGCATGTATACAGCATAAATATCTAGTCAAGTTGAGTGATCAAACTTAGAAATATTTGTCTGTCGTGAATTCCCTCCATTAACAGGTCACCTCCAGTAAGCAGCCAAAAATGGCCTTTCCCCTCACTGGCTGCTTAAGAGAGGTTTTACGGTATTATCAACCGATAAAAGAACAGAAAAAACTTGCCGTTTTGGTTTTTTCTCCCAAAACGTAATGTTAACCTTGAAGTAACCATACATGCTGTTTTTTGCGTCATCACGTGACTTATGTCACCATGCTGGCTATCGACACGTCATATGTAAACAGCAGTAAATTCAGCCCGAAGTGAACCTATCCTCGCGGTATACCATATTTCATTACTTAATCATATGAACACATTTTACCGTTATATCTCACATACATGCACTATGCATATTTATTTTTTAGACTAATCTGATTTAAATGATCTCCAAACGGCAGTAGCACATGCTTAGTATTGACTCCAATACTAATTTCAGGAGCGTAGCTGACCACTATATGAATTTCTGCTTTCAATTTTTGATAGTGTCCAGACCGTAAAACACTGTTTATTGATTGAAAGTTTGTGTTCAAATTATTTTGGAAGAATTTGTAGTAGAAAAACTATTTGTATTGGCTGTTTGCGATGTAATGTCGCTTTAAAGAAAAGACAAACTATCTGTGGGCTTGTCCTGTGTATTATTATTGTCTTCAACAGGAGCTGTATTCCTGGCCATTTCCACAATCTATGCCAGCAGTGGATCAGCGTTCGTTTCTCCAAGTGCCGCTGCCAAATCGGGCGTGGAGGCCCTTGCAAAGTAAGAGACTTGATATCTCCCTGTCCACACTGCAGAACATGGTTCCATATACTAGAGTGTGTGGCATCTGTGCCCCCCCCCCCATATCTATATATAGTATAATCCAGATTCCAGATTCCTACGCTTCAGTATGCTTGTATCGGTTATACAGTGTCTATACGTTGTATATGCAACAACTAGTATACTACGCATCCATACACTCCGGTATACTTGTATTGGTTATACAGTGTCTATACATTGTATATGCAACAACTAGTATACTACGCATCCATACACTCCGGTATACTTGTATCGGTTATACAGTGTCTATACATTGTATATGCAACAACTAGTATACTACGCATCCATACACTCCGGTATACTTGTATAGGTTATACAGTGTCCATACGTTGTATATGCAACAACTAGTATACTACGCATCCATACACTCCGGATGAGATATGGGGATATGAAGCAGCTGTAGGAGATATGAAGCAGCTGTAGGGGATATGAAGCAGCTGTAGGAGATATGAAGCAACTGTAGGGGATATGAAGCAGCTGTAAGAGATATGAAGCAGCTGTAGGAGATATGAAGCAGCTGTAGGAGATATGAAGCAGCTGAGGGAGATATGAAGCAGCCGAGGGAGATATGAAACAGCTGAGGGAGATATGAAGCAGCTGTAGGAGATATGAAGCAGCTGAGGGAGATATGAAGCAGCCGAGGGAGATATGAAACAGCTGAGGGAGATATGAAGCAGCTGTAGGAGATATGAAGCAGCCGAGGGAGATATGAAACAGCTGAGGGAGATATGAAGCAGCTGTAGGAGATATGAAGCAGCTGTAGGAGATATGAAGCAGCTGTAGGGGATATGAAGCAGCTGTAAGAGTTATGAAGCAGATGTAGGAGATATAAAGCAGCTGTAGGGGATATGAAGCAGCTGTAGGGGATATGAAGCAGATGTAGGAGATATGAAGCAGCTGAGGGAGATATGAAGCAGCTGTAGGAGATATGAAGCAACTGTAGGAGATATGAAGCAGCTGTAGGAGATATGAAGCAGCTGTAGGAGATGTGAAGCAGCTGTAGGGGATATGAAGCAGATGTAGGAGATATGAAGCAGCTGAGGGAGATATTAAGCAGCTGAGGGAGATGTGAAGCAGCTGAGGGAGATATGAAGCAGCTGTAGGAGATATGAAGCAGCTGTAGGGGATATGAAGCAGCTGTAGGGGATATGAAGCAGCTGTAGGAGATATGAAGCAGATGTAGGAGATATGAAGCAGCTGAGGGAGATATGAAGCAGCTGTAGGAGATATGAAGCAGCTGTAGGAGATATGAAGCAGCTGTAGGGGATATGAAGCAGCTGTAGGAGATGTGAAGCAGCTGTAGGGGATATGAAGCAGATGTATGAGATATGAAGCAGCTGAGGGAGATATTAAGCAGCTGAGGGAGATGTGAAGCAGCTGAGGGAGATGTGAAGCAGCCGAGGGAGATATGAAGTATCTGAGGGAGATATGAAGCAGCTGAGGGAGATATGAAGCAGCTGAGGGAGATATGAAGCAGCTGTAGGAGATATGAAGCAGCTGAGGGAAATGTGACGCTGCTGAGGGAGATTGTTTCTCCCTGTAGTTTAGGTACTGAGTGACTGCATTTAGAGGTGAGCTACAGCTTGATATAATAACTTGTGAAGCTGAATGTGTGATCTTACGAACATTTATTATGCATATTTTATGAGATTATGCAAGCGTACTACAACAACACTAGAATAATGAAATAACACACGAGGCAGAACAACAAATGAATGTAGACAATGCAGTATAGTCAAATGTTGATATTTATTTACAGCAAAACCTGTGTTGGTTTAAACATATTTATTCGACATTATATAACATACTTTACTACAAATAATTATGTACACAATAAAGTGGATTGAAATGAAGGCTAAAAGCTTATTGAATTTCTCTCCACAAAACCTGCGTTGAAGACACAAATTAACCTGCATATTTAACCTGTTATAAGAAACAATGTCAACATGAACCCTCTTTGCCAGCCCCTTGTGTGGTGTCTACAGTCAGTTGACTGTACTTTATGAATGTTTCCACTGATTGTTACCATGGATATATGTTAGTTAGAATTGTTTTACAGATCATTGGCCAGTGAATGGGGCAGATACGGTATAAGATATAATTGTTTTACAGATCATTGGCCAGTGAATGGGGCAGATACGGTATAAGATATAATTGTTTTACAGATCATTGGCCAGTGAATGGGGCAGATACGGTATAAGATATAATTGCATACAACCTGGGCCAATCAAAACAAAGGTAAGATGTAATTAATAATAATTGTTCTTATTTAGAGTGTCACAGTTAATTGTGTATATATATAGCGTAATGTCTGCTTCATGATTTTTACAGACGGATCTGTAGTCCAGTGGTAACATGCTGGACTGGTAATCCAGGGATCGCATGTTTGATCCCCCTGTCTGTCTTGTGTCGGTGCTTTACACTGTGCACGTAAAAGAACCAGAGGAGACTCTGGAATGGGTCTCTGTCTGTATCATTGCACTATCCTCCAAAAATCTAAAAAGACTAATCTCTTCAGGACACCTCGCTCATATGGGTAACCGGTAGCGACGATAAATAAACGTAAAACACACACTTCATGATTTGGTAGTATGTATATCTGTTTGCTTTGATTGGGTTGTTCTGTAGTTAGAACATTTTTATACAACAACACATTCAACGCTAATTTTCTTCACAAAATAACCCTTCAAATAGGTTGGGGTCAACAATTTCCGGGTCGACAATTTCCGGGTCGACAATTTCCAGGTCGACAATTTCCTCTCTTAAAACGCACCTGCTATGATGTCCATTGATAAACTATGCCTACATAATTAGTACAAGCACCTTCTTGTTGAAGAGTCACAGAATACACACAGAATTATGCACAATGGAAACTTAACGAAAACAACATTCAATGAAACATTTTTAACATCTGTGTGTGTTTTACGTTTATTTATCGTCGCTACTGGTTGCCCATATGAGCGACGCCTCCTGAAGAGATTAGTTATTTTAGATTTTGGAGGATAGTGCATGATACAGACAGAAACCAATTCCAGAATCTCCTCTGGTTCTTTTACGTGCATGGTGTAAAGCACCGACACGAGACCTCGGTTTAACGTCCCATCTGAAAGACTGTTTCTAATTTTATTAGGGTCAGACGGGGATCGAACCTGCGATCGATTTTAGCTTCAATAAGAAAAGCAGCATTTATAGTAAGCATTTGTATATTTCATCAGGGAGCATTCAGCAGACTGGATCCTACAGGAGAGTGGGCAGACAAGATGATGGATGTGTTACCGACAGGTAGACTAGGGGAGGTACAAGAGTTAGCTAACCTGGTCACCTACATGGTCAGTGACTACAGTAGCTGGATGACAGGGGAGGTAAGTAATGTTACCGACAGGTAGACTAGGGGAGGTACAAGAGTTAGCTAACCTGGTCACCTACATGGTCAGTGACTACAGTAGCTGGATGACAGGGGAGGTAAGTAATGTGTTACCGACAGGTAGACAAGGGGAGGTACAAGAGTTAGCTAACCTGGTCACCTACATGGTCAGTGACTACAGTAGCTGGATGACAGGGGAGGTAAGTAATGTTACTGACAGGTAGACTAGGGGAGGTACAAGAGTTAGCTAACCTGGTCTCCTACATGGTCAGTGACTATAGTAGCTGGATGACAGGGGAGGTAAGTAATGTTACTGACAGGTAGACAAGGGGAGGTACAAGAGTTAGCTAACCTGGTCTCCTACATGGTCAGTGACTACAGTAGCTGGATGACAGGGGAGGTAAGTAATGTTACCGACAGGTAGACTAGGGGAGGTACAAGAGTTAGCTAACCTGGTCTCCTACATGGTCAGTGACTATAGTAGCTGGATGACAGGGGAGGTAAGTAATGGTATGGACAGGTAGACTAGGGGAGGTACAAGAGTTAGCTACCCTGGTCTCCTACATGGTCAGTGACTATAGTAGCTTGATGACAGGGGAGGTAAGTAATGTTACTGACAGGTAGACAAGGGGAGGTACAAGAGTTAGCTAACCTGGTCTCCTACATGGTCAGTGACTACAGTAGCTGGATGACAGGGGAGGTAAGTACTATTACCGACAGGTAGACTAGAGGAGGTACAAGAGTTAGCTACCCTGGTCTCCTACATGGTCAGTGACTATAGTAGCTGGATGACAGGGGAGGTAAGTAATGGTATGGACAGGTAGACTAGGGGAGGTACAAGAGTTAGCTACCCTGGTCTCCTACATGGTCAGTGACTATAGTAGCTGGATGACAGGGGAGGTAAGTAATGTTATGGACAGGTAGACTAGGGAAGGTACAAGAGTTAGCTAACCTGGTCTCCTACATGGTCAGTGACTATAGTAGCTGGATGACAGGGGAGGTAAGTAATGTTACTGACAGGTAGACTAGGGGCCGTACAAGAGTTAGCTAACCTGGTCACCTACATGGTCAGTGACTACAGTAGCTGGATGACAGGGGAGGTAAGTAATGTTATGGACAGGTAGACTAGGGGCCGTACAAGAGTTAGCTACCCTGGTCTCCTACATGGTCAGTGACTACAGTAGCTGGATGACAGGGGAGGTAAGTAATGTTATGGACAGGTAGACTAGGGGAGGTACAAGAGTTAGCTAACCTGGTCTCCTACATGGTCAGTGACTATAGTAGCTGGATGACAGGGGAGGTAAGTAATGTTACTGACAGGTAGACAAGGGGCTGTACAAGAGTTAGCTAACCTGGTCATCTACATGGTCAGTGACTACAGTAGCTGGATGACAGGGGAGGTAAGTAATGTTATGGACAGGTAGACTAGGGGCCGTACAAGAGTTAGCTACCCTGGTCTCCTACATGGTCAGTGACTACAGTAGCTGGATGACAGGGGAGGTAAGTAATGTTACTGACAGGTAGACTAGGGGAGGTACAAGAGTTAGCTAACCTGGTCTCCTACATGGTCAGTGACTACAGTAGCTGGATGACAGGGGAGGTAAGTAATGTTACTGACAGGTAGACTAGGGGAGGTACAAGAGTTAGCTAACCTGGTCTCCTACATGGTCAGTGACTACAGTAGCTGGATGACAGGGGAGGTAAGTAATGTTACTGACAGGTAGACTAGGGGAGGTACAAGAGTTAGCTAACCTGGTCTCCTACATGGTCAGTGACTACAGTAGCTGGATGACAGGGGAGGTAAGTAATGTTACTGACAGGTAGACTAGGGGAGGTACAAGAGTTAGCTAACCTGGTCTCCTACATGGTCAGTGACTACAGTAGCTGGATGACAGGGGAGGTAAGTAATGTTACTGACAGGTAGACTAGGGGAGGTACAAGAGTTAGCTAACCTGGTCTCCTACATGGTCAGTGACTACAGTAGCTGGATGACAGGGGAGGTAAGTAATGTTATGGACAGGTAGACTAGGGGCCGTACAAGAGTTAGCTACCCTGGTCTCCTACATGGTCAGTGACTACAGTAGCTGGATGACAGGGGAGGTAAGTAATGTTATGGACAGGTAGACTAGGGGAGGTACAAGAGTTAGCTAACCTGGTCTCCTACATGGTCAGTGACTATAGTAGCTGGATGACAGGGGAGGTAAGTAATGTTACTGACAGGTAGACAAGGGGCTGTACAAGAGTTAGCTAACCTGGTCATCTACATGGTCAGTGACTACAGTAGCTGGATGACAGGGGAGGTAAGTAATGTTATGGACAGGTAGACTAGGGGCCGTACAAGAGTTAGCTACCCTGGTCTCCTACATGGTCAGTGACTACAGTAGCTGGATGACAGGGGAGGTAAGTAATGTTACTGACAGGTAGACTAGGGGAGGTACAATAGTTAGCTAACCTGGTCTCCTACATGGTCAGTGACTACAGTAGCTGGATGACAAGGGAGGTAAGTAATGTTACTGACAGGTAGACTAGGGGAGGTACAAGAGTTAGCTAACCTGGTCTCCTACATGGTCAGTGACTACAGTAGCTGGATGACAGGGGAGGTAAGTAATGTTACTGACAGGTAGACTAGGGGAGGTACAAGAGTTAGCTACCCTGGTCTCCTACATGGTCAGTGACTATAGTAGCTGGATGACAGGGGAGGTAAGTAATGTTATGGACAGGTAGACAAGGGGCTGTACAAGAGTTAGCTAACCTGGTCATCTACATGGTCAGTGACTACAGTAGCTGGATGACAGGGGAGGTAAGTAATGTTATGGACAGGTAGACAAGGGGAGGTACAAGAGTTAGCTAACCTGGTCTCCTACATGGTCAGTGACTACAGTAGCTGGATGACAAGGGAGGTAAGTAATGTTACTGACAGGTAGACATGGGGAGGTACAAGAGTTAGCTAACCTGGTCTCCTACAGTCAGTGACTACAGTAGCTGGATGACAGGGGAGGTAAGTAATGTTACTGACAGGTAGACTAGGGGAGGTACAAGAGTTAGCTAACCTGGTCTCCTACATGGTCAGTGACTACAGTAGCTGGATGACAGGGGAGGTAAGTAATGTTACTGACAGGTAGACTAGGGGAGGTACAAGAGTTAGCTACCCTGGTCTCCTACATGGTCAGTGACTATAGTAGCTGGATGACAGGGGAGGTAAGTAATGTTATGGACAGGTAGACAGGGGGTACAAGGTTAGCTACCTGGTCCTACATGGTCAGTGACTAAGTAGCTGGATGACAGGGGAGGTAAGTATTTAGACAGGTAGACAGGGGAGGTACAAGAGTTAGCTAACCTGGTCTCCTACATGGTCAGTGACTACAGTAGCTGGATGACAGGGAGGTAAGTATTTACGACAGGTAGACGGGAGGTACAAGGTTAGCTACCTGGTCTCCTACAGTCAGTGACTAAGTAGCTGGATGACAGGGGAGGTAAGTAATGTATGGACAGGTAGACTAGGGAGGTACAAGAGTTAGCTACCCTGGTCTCCTACATGGTCAGTGACTATAGTAGCTGGATGACAGGGGAGGTAAGTAATGTTATGGACAGGTAGACTAGGGAAGGTACAAGAGTTAGCTAACCTGGTCTCCTACATGGTCAGTGACTATAGTAGCTGGATGACAGGGGAGGTAAGTAATGTTACTGACAGGTAGACTAGGGGCCGTACAAGAGTTAGCTAACCTGGTCACCTACATGGTCAGTGACTACAGTAGCTGGATGACAGGGGAGGTAAGTAATGTTATGGACAGGTAGACTAGGGGCCGTACAAGAGTTAGCTACCCTGGTCTCCTACATGGTCAGTGACTATAGTAGCTGGATGACAGGGGAGGTAAGTCATGTTAATAGAGGAACAAATTAACCATAAATTTCAGAAATACAGAATGCCTCCCCCAGTTATTTGAGTTCAATGAGGGACCTCGCCAGCTTTTCTATTGCCCCCCTTGGCAGATAAAGTCCAATTTATCCCTAAATGTCCATTTAGTTGGAATCCTTTGTTTTTACAGTTGTTCACTAACCAGATGTTACATTATGATAAATGTGATTTTATCCAAATCATGTTAGTTAATTGATGCAGATATTTTACCCATTGGATATACTGTAGGATATCTGTCGAGATATAGTAACATGATAATTATAAGAGGAGAAAGTGGAAGATAAAAACAGGGGAAACAACTTATGAGGACCTACATACTTTTAGGGAGTATTCAAGGGCAGTAACTGACCGATGTCTCTCTGCCCTATAAATATTGAACATTGTCAACATTTATTTAGGAGAAATGAGTTTTGAATTTGAGGCTGCTTCAACCTTGACTGTTGTTGCCAATGACAACAATATAAATAAGTCATCTACTGACATGACCAATGTAATCTTTAGTACTGTAAGCATGTTTGTTTTCAAGATTTTGCTTGGAAACTACCAAATCCCCATGACCTTGACCTTTGGCTCCAACAACAGTCAGGGGACATCTATTAATCACAATCAATACATTCATATATAGTTTTAAGTCTCATGGGGAAATCGATGTCTCTGCAACTTTGTCGCACTAACCCCAAGTGAATGTGGGTCATCTACTTGACTCCAACACCAGTAGAGATCATCTACCCTCCAAGTCAAAGACTTTTTTCATCCAAGTTTCCGCCAGACAGGTGTACTGGCTGTTTCCTGCCATGCCGACTGCTGCACAGATTTGTTTCCATGAATCTTTACCAATTGCCTTGTAATCACTGTTCAAGAAAGTCCGCCTCCGTGGTCGAGTGGTTAAGGTCGCTGACTTGTATACCACTGTAACCTATCATCACTGATGGTCACGGGTTCGAGCCCCTCTCAGACTGTGTCTCATTTATATGAAAAAGTTGGCAGTTTCTTACGGATGTTGGTGCACCCAAGTACTGGTTAACCGTTGGAGCCTGCCCTGGAAAGGTGTTGTTAGGTAAACTGCCCGCCGGCGATATAGCCCAAAATGGTGCTGATGCAGGCGTAAAACCCAAAATATAACATAACTGTTCAAGAAATATCTAGGAACATTAGATACAAAATGTACATAAACCAGTTTTGTCTAATATACCAGAACTCAACATTGATTTCATGTTTTGTTTGTTTGTTTTGGCGGTTTAATGTTAGTATATACAAATTTATTTTAGCTCGATTGCGAAACAAGTTCTTACAACTTATATTAATCACTCTCGAGACCTCATTCCTGATGGAATCCACCGCCACAAGGGAGAGAGAAGAGGCAACTTGACAATTAAATGCCTTGCCTAAGGGCATAATCGTAACGGCTTAAAGTTGCACCAACAGCTTAGGTCATATGGCGACTCTCCAGTTAATATTCGTGGAGGATGTCCCCGAGTGCCCCTCACGGCCCAGATGAGCACCTGGGTAGAACCACTGACCTTCCATTGAGATTTAAACATACAGTTGTGAGGGGCAAGTGATTTGAAGTCAATGACCGTAACCACTCGACCACAATTTCATGTTTTATTTCAATAATAACCAGCGGATGTTTTGTTTGTTTCAGTCAGTATATGAGTAACATTGATAAGCTGTCCGATTAGCGCAGTGGTTAGCGTCCTCGCTTCTCACCAATGCAACCCGGGTTTGATCCTCGGACCGGGAAGTATGTGAGATGGTACGGTGGTCGCCAGATTGGACAGGTGGGTTTTCTCCGGGTACTCCGGTTTCCTCCCACACGAATGACTACATTTACGCTTTCATCCGTACCAACGAGAGTGATTAATATAAGTTGTTAAAACTTGCTTCGCAATCATTGTAAAATAAATTAAAGTTTAAACTAACATTGAAAGGAATATTATAGTGGCACTAGTCACAAGTACTACTGTTGGCGTTCAGTGTTCCTTAAGCAAATTTTCTTTTTATTTTAGGCTCGAAAAAAAAAGCACCATTTTGTGACATAAAACAAAGCTACCTGTAATCATACGTTACTTTAATTCACAGATTCATTTCTATATTTCATATCTTCCACGCCGATTTGTGCATTGTCCATGTTTTGCTGGGCAGTCGTAGCTGACCTAAGCAGTTATCCAGTACTAAGCAAGGTGGGTGAGGTGCCGTGCGCTCAAGTACACTACATTCGCACGCCATGACCGAGTATCGAACCCGGGACCCTTCTTTTCCAAATATGACTCTCTACCATTGGACCACGAAAGCATAAAGTTTCAGCATATTTTTCGGATTTGACCGAGTATCGAACCTGGGACCCTTCTATTCTAAATCTGACTCTACTATTGGAAAGTTGTATTTTTCAGATTGTCAAGTTTGACGGTGGTGAATTACATGGTCGTGCTGGTTCCTTCAATGAGTTACGAGTAGTCACAAGTGAACAATGGGACATGCTGGCACAGATGATCAAAGCTACCAAAGGTTCATGAAATGCAACAAGTTCCTACAGTGTACAATGTGAGACTTGTTGTGTATGGTATAGTGGCAAGATACGAGCATTAAGGTGTGTATGGTATAGTGGCAAGATACGAGCATTGTTAATGTGTGTATGGTATAGTGGCAAGATACGAGCATTGTTAATGTGTGTATGGTATAGTGGCAAGATACGAGCATTGTGAATGTGTGTATGGTATAGTGGCAAGATACGAGCATTGTGAATGTGTGTATGGTATAGTGGCAAGATACGAGCATTGTGAATGTGTGTTGTGTGTAGTGGCAAGATACGAGCATTAAGGTGTGTATGGTATAGTGGCAAGATACGAGCATTGTTAATGTGTGTATGGTATAGTGGCAAGATACGAGCATTAATGTGTGTATGGTATAGTGGCAAGATACGAGCATTGTGAATGTGTGTATGGTATAGTGGCAAGATACGAGCATTGTGAATGTGTGTATGGTATAGTGGCAAGATACGAGCATTGTGAATGTGTGTATGGTATAGTGGCAAGATACGAGCAATGTGAATGTGTGTATGGTATAGTGGCAAGATACGAGCATTGTGAATGTGTGTATGGTATAGTGGCAAGATACGAGCATTGTGAATGTGTGTATGGTATAGTGGCAAGATACGAGCATTGTGAATGTGTGTATGGTATAGTGGCAAGATATGAGCATTGTGAATATGCACCCATTTTCCATGTGGCCATGATTATGGTATATACACATTTCTACGGGTAATTTGTTTTTACATGTTTGTTGCATGGCACTAGCCTGGGTTCCAGTCTGTCGATTTTTTACTGCAAAATGGTTGCCTGGGAAAACCCTGATTTCCAAGCGTAGCGCCATCGACAAACACATTCATTTGAAAGACAACTCTTCTCTAATAATAGAATCGGAATGAATACGCGAATGCGCATGTAGCCTCAATTACATTGTCAAAATTTGGCAACATATTAGTTCACGTTTTTGTGTTTATATCGATGAGATGACAGACTTTAACAATCACGTTTCTGTGGTAACGGAACGTTGAATAGCACTTAAATCTTCGAGTAAAAACGTCAAATCAGACGCAGGTTCGATCCCCCGTCTGACCCTAATAAAATTAACAGTCTTTCAGATGGGACTTTAAACCGAGGTCTCGTGTCGGTACTTTACACCGTGCACGTAAAAGAACCAGAGGAGACTCTGGAATGGGTCTCTGTCTGTATCATTGCACTATCCTCCAAAAATCTAAAATGACTAATCTCTTCAGGAGGCATCGCTCATATGGACAACCGGTAGCGACGATAAATAAGCGTAAAACACACTCAAATCAGACGCACAATCAGACACACACTGTACTTAAAACTATTTATCGTTCCTTTGATCCGTAAATAATCTCAGCCAATTATAGTTTTGTCAAGATATGCAGTGCCTCGCTTTCGATTCAAGTCACGTCATTAATTAAGTCACATGCTAATAGGCCTCTTAATACGATTAGTGATAATCAATAATTACACGGAATACACCTTAGGTTTCCCCAGGCATTGCTATTATCAGAAGCTCAATATGGATCAACTGATGGTCTCGGTGTTAAAAATATATCTATACGACTGGCAAGGCAAAATATATAATCCATGCCTGTTCCCAGGCTAGCATGGCACAACCACAACAACAGACAAACAGGGATGATAATGTTTATTGACAACTACACCTCATTGTAGTGTTCAAAATAACCGTATTTATTATAAATTAAAAATTTTATTACTATAACTAAGTTGTTCACTGTTTCTCTTTGGATTGTGAACACATTTTGTTCACTGTTTCTCTTTGGATTGTGAACACATTTTGTTCACTGTTTCTCTTTGGATTGTGAACACATGTTCCTGTATGGAAATGGAGGCATGCGCTATATTGCATACCCTCTCTCCAGTTTGCACATTCATGCGCTATATTGCATACACTCTCCAGTTTGTACATTCATGCGCTATATTGCATACACTCTCCAGTTTGCACATTCATGCGCTATATTGCATACCCTCTCTCCAGTTTGTACATTCATGCACTATATTGCATACCCTCTCTCCAGTTTGTACATTCATGCGCTATATTGCATACCCTCTCTCCAGTTTGTACATTCATGCGCTATATTGCATACCCTCTCTCCAGTTTGTACATTCATGCGCTATATTGCATACCCTCTCTCCAGTTTGTACATTCATGCGCTATATTGCATACCCTCTCTCCAGTTTGTACATTCATGCGCTATATTGCATACCCTCTCTCCAGTTTGTACATTCATGCGGCATGTTTGTACATTAGGCTATATGCATACCCTCTCTCTGTACATTCATGCGCTATATTGCATACCCTCTCTCCCGTTTGTACATTCATGCGCTATATTGCATACCCTCTCTCCAGTTTGTACATTCATGCGCTATATTGCATACCCTCTCTCCCGTTTGTACATTCATGCGCTATATTGCATACCCTCTCTCCAGTTTGTACATTCATGCGCTATATTGCATACCCTCTCTCCCGTTTGTACATTCATGCGCTATATTGCATACCCTCTCTCCAGTTTGTACATTCATGCGCTATATTGCATACCCTCTCTCCCGTTTGTACATTCATGCGCTATATTGCATACCCTCTCTCCAGTTTGTACATTCATGCGCTGTATTGCATACCCTCTCTCCAGTTTGTACATTCAACTCCCTAACATGAATGCAACTTTATAAGACAGTACCATTTGTTGTAATGCCAAAACAGTAACTGTTAGAAATGTGTATTTCTGACTTGTAGCAATACAACAGATGGCAGTGCCGGGCTGTACATGCAGTCAAACCTCTCAAGCAACCACTGCATACAGTCAAACCTCTCAAGCGACCACTACATACAGTCAAAACTCTCAAGCGACCACTGCATATAGTCAAACCTCTCAAGCGACCACTGCATACAGTCAAACCTCTCAAGCGACCACTGCATACAGTCAAACCTCTCAAGCGACCACTGCATACAGTCAAATCTCTCAAGCGACCACTACATACAGTCAAACCTCTCAAGCGACCACTGCATACAGTCAAACCTCTCAAGCGACCACTACATACAGTCAAACCTCTCAACCATTACATACAGTCAAACCTCTTAACCACTACATACAGTCAAACCTCTTAACCATTACATACAGTCAAACCTCTCAAGCGACCATTACATACAGTCAAACCTCTCAACCATTACATACAGTCAAACCTCTTAACCACTACATACAGTCAAACCTCTCAAGCGACCACTACATACAGTCAAACCTCTCAAGCGACCACTGCATACAGTCAAACCTCTCAAGCGACCACTACATACAGTCAAACCTCTCAAGCGACCACTACATACAGTCAAACCTCTCAACCATTACATACAGTCAAACCTCTTAACCACTACATACAGTCAAACCTCTTAACCATTACATACAGTCAAACCTCTTAACCATTACATACAGTCAAACCTCTCAAGCGACCATTACATACAGTCAAACCTCTCAACCATTACATACAGTCAAACCTCTTAACCATTACATACAGTCAAACCTCTCAACCATTACATACAGTCAAACCTCTCAACCATTACATACAGTCAAACCTCTCAACCATTACA
Organism: Archivesica marissinica; assembly: GCA_014843695.1. NCBI lineage: Eukaryota > Metazoa > Mollusca > Bivalvia > Venerida > Vesicomyidae > Archivesica > Archivesica marissinica. Next base: position 25,719,611 of record CM026395.1, on the reverse strand, counting down.
TACAGTCAAACCTCTCAACCATTACATACAGTCAAACCTCTCAACCATTACATACAGTCAAACCTCTTAACCACTACATACAGTCAAACCTCTCAAGCGACCATTACATACAGTCAAACCTCTTAACCATTACATACAGTCAAACCTCTCAACCATTACATACAGTCAAACCTCTTAACCATTACATACAGTCAAACCTCTCAACCATTACATACAGTCAAACCTCTTAACCATTACATACAGTCAAACCTCTTGACCATTACATACAGTCAAACCTCTTGACCATTACATACAGTCAAACCTCTCAACCATTACATACAGTCAAACCTCTCAACCATTACATACAGTCAAACCTCTTAACCACTACATACAGTCAAACCTCTCAAGCGACCATTACATAGTCAAACCTCTTAACCACTACATACAGTCAAACCTCTCAAGCGACCATTACATAGTCAAACCTCTCAACCATTACATACAGTCAAACCTCTTAACCATTACATACAGTCGAACCTCTTAACCATTACATACAGTCAAACCTCTCAATCATTACATACAGTTAAACCTCTTGACCATTACATACAGTCAAACCTCTCAACCACTACATACAGTCAAACCTCTCAACCACTACATACAGTCAAACCTCTCAACCACTACATACAGTCAAACCTCTTAACCATTACATACAGTCAAACCTCTTAACCATTACATACAGTCAAACCTCTCAAGCGACCACTGCATACAGTCAAACCTCTTAACCATTACATACAGTCAAACCTCTTAACCATTACATACAGTCAAACCTCTTAACCATTACATACAGTCAAACCTCTTAACCACTACATACAGTCAAACCTCTTGACCATTACATACAGTCAAACCTCTTAACCATTACATACAGTCAAACCTCTCAAGCGACCATTACATACAGTCAAACCTCTCAACCATTACATACAGTCAAACCTCTCAACCATTACATACAGTCAAACCTCTCAACCATTACATACAGTCAAACCTCTCAAGCGACCACTACATACAGTCAAACCTCTCAAGTGGCCATTACATACAGTCAAACCTCTCAAGCGACCACTACATACAGTCAAACCTCTCAACCATTACATACAGTCAAACCTCTCAACCATTACATACAGTCAAACCTCTTAACCATTACATACAGTCAAACCTCTTGACCATTACGTACAGTCAAACCTCTTGACCATTACATACAGTCAAACCTCTCAACCATTACATACAGTCAAACCTCTCAACCATTACATACAGTCAAACCTCTTAACCATTACATACAGTCAAACCTCTCAACCATTACATACAGTCAAACCTCTTAACCATTACATACAGTCAAACCTCTCAACCATTACATACAGTCAAACCTCTTAACCATTACATACAGTCAAACCTCTTGACCATTACATACAGTCAAACCTCTTGACCATTACATACAGTCAAACCTCTCAACCATTACATACAGTCAAACCTCTCAACCATTACATACAGTCAAACCTCTTAACCACTACATACAGTCGAACCTCTCAAGCGACCATTACATAGTCAAACCTCTTAACCACTACATACAGTCAAACCTCTCAAGAGACCATTACATAGTCAAACCTCTCAACCATTACATACAGTCAAACCTCTTAACCATTACATACAGTCGAACCTCTTAACCATTACATACAGTCAAACCTCTCAATCATTACATACAGTTAAACCTCTTGACCATTACATACAGTCAAACCTCTCAACCACTACATACAGTCAAACCTCTCAACCACTACATACAGTCAAACCTCTCAACCACTACATACAGTCAAACCTCTTAACCATTACATACAGTCAAACCTCTTAACCATTACATACAGTCAAACCTCTCAAGCGACCACTGCATACAGTCAAACCTCTTAACCATTACATACAGTCAAACCTCTTAACCATTACATACAGTCAAACCTCTTAACCATTACATACAGTCAAACCTCTTAACCACTACATACAGTCAAACCTCTTGACCATTACATACAGTCAAACCTCTCAACCATTACATACAGTCAAACCTCTCAAGCGACCATTACATACAGTCAAACCTCTCAAGCGCCATTACATACAGTCAAACCTCTCACCATTACATACAGTCAAACCTCTTAACCATTACATACAGTCAAACCTCTCAACCATTACATACAGTCAAACCTCTCAACCATTACATACAGTCAAACCTCTCAAGCGACCACTACATACAGTCAAACCTCTCAAGTGGCCATTACATACAGTCAAACCTCTCAAGCGACCACTACATACAGTCAAAGCTCTCAACCATTACATACAGTCAAACCTCTCAACCATTACATACAGTCAAACCTCTCAAGCGACCACTACATACAGTCAAACCTCTCAAGTGACTGCTACATACAGTCAAACCTCTCAAGTGGCCATTACATACAGTCAAACCTCTCAACCATTACATACAGTCAAACCTCTCAAGTGGCCATTATATACAGTGAAACCTCTTAACCACTGCATACAGTCAAACCTCTCAAGCGACTACTACATACAGTCAAACCTCTCAAGCGACCACTGCATACAGTCAAACCTCTCAAGCGACCGCTACATACAGTCAAACCTCTCAAGCGACCACTACATACAGTCAAACCTCTCAAGCGACCACTGCATACAGTCAAACCTCTCAAGCGACCACTACATACAGTCAAACCTCTCAAGCGACCACTGCATACAGTCAAACCTCTCAAGCGACCACTACATAAGTCAAACCTCTCAAGCGACCACTACATACAGTCAAACCTCTCAACCACTACATAGTCAAACCTCTTAACCATTACATACAGTCAAACCTCTTAACCATTACATACAGTCAAACCTCTTAACCATTACATACAGTCAAACCTCTCAACCATTACATACAGTCAAACCTCTCAACCATTACATGCAGTCAAACCTCTCAAGCGACCATTACATAAGTCAAACCTTTAACCATTACATACAGTCAAACCTCTCAAGCGACCACTACATACAGTCAAACCTCTCAAGTGGCCATTACATACAGTCAAACCTCTCAAGCGACCACTGCATACAGTCAAGCCTCTCAAGCGACCATTACATACAGTGAAACTGCTCAAGTGGCCACTACATACAGTCAAACCTCTCAAGCGACCACAACATACAGTCAAACCTCTCAAGCGACTACTACATACAGTCAAACCTCTCAAGCGACCACTACATACAGTCAAACCTCTCAAGCGACCACTACTTACAGTCAAACCTCTCAAGCAACCATTACATACAGTCAAACCTCTCAACCATTAAATACAGTCAAACCTCTCAACCACTACATAGTCAAACCTCTCAAGCAACCACTACATACAGTCAAACCTCTCAAGCGACCACTACATACAGTCAAACCTCTCAACCACTGCATAGTCAAACCTCTCAAGCGACCACTACATACAGTCAAACCTCTCAACCACTACATACAGTCAAACCTCTCAACCACTACATACAGTCAAACCTCTCAACCACTGCATAGTCAAACCTCTCAAGCGACCACTACATACAGTCAAACCTCTCAAGCAACCACTACATACAGTCAAACCTCTCAACCACTACATACAGCCAAACCTCTCAAGCGACCACTACATACAGTCAAACCTCTCAACCATTACATACAGTCAAACCTCTGAAGTGACCACTAGATACAGTGAAACCTCTCAAGCGACCACTACAAACAGTGAAACCTCTCGAGCGATCACTACATACAGTCAAACCTCTTAAGCGACCACTGCATACAGTCAAACCTCTCAAGCGACCACTACATACAGTCAAACCTCTCAATCGATCGCTACATACAGCGAAACCTCTCAAGCGATCACTACATACAGTGAAACCTCTCAAGCGACCACCACATACAGTAAAACCTCTCAACAGTGAAACCTCTCAAGCGCTCACTACATACAGTCAAACCTCTTAAGCGACCACTACATACAGTGAAACCTCTCGAGCGATCACTACATACAGCCAAACCTCTCAAGCGACCACCTGTAATCAGTAGCACACTTCTCTAATTAACGTTTCAACAACAGACGAGGCTGGTTGGAGGACGTACTGTATGCAACAACAGACGAGGCTGGTTGGAGGACGTACTGTATGCAACAACAGACGAGGCTGGTTGGAGGACGTACTGTATGCAACAACAGACGAGGCTGGTTGGAGGACGTACTTTAAGACGGGTTTATGGATGACAAGTACACTTCAAATTTCAACAATTTTATTGCCTGTGGTGCCTATATATATGTAACAGCAAAGCAGACATTCACAGTACATGCAACAACATATCATCCGGTGTGTACATTCAACATGTCATCCGGTGTGTACATTCAACATGTCATCCGGTGTGTTTTGTTGGTTTGTACATTCAACATGTCATCCCGTTTGTACATTCAACATGTCATCCCGTTTGTACATTCAACATGTCATCCCGTTTGTACATTCAACATGTCATCCGGTTTGTACATTCAACATGTCATCCGGTTTGTGCATTCAACATGTCATCCGGTTTGTGCATTCAACATATCCGGTTTATACATTCAACATATCATCCGGTTTGTGCATTCAACATGTCATCCGGTTTGTGCATTCAACATATCCGGTTTATACATTCAACATATCATCCGGTTTGTGCATTCAACATGTCATCCGGTTTGTACATTCAACATGTCATCCGGTTTGTACATTCAACATATCATCCGGTTTGTGCATTCAACATGTCATCCGGTTTGTGCATTCAACATGTCATCCGGTTTATACATTCAACATATCATCCGGTGTGTACATTCAACATGTCATCCGGTTTGTACATTCAACATATCATCCGGTAACATGTCATCTGGTTTGTAAATTCAACATGTCATCCGGTTTGTACATTCAACATGTCATCCGGTTTGTACATTCAACATATCATCCGGTTTGTACATTCAACATGTCATCCGGTAACATGTCATCTGGTTTGTGCATTCAACATATCATCCGGTTTGTGCATTCAACATGTCATCCAGTTTGTGCATTCAACATATCTGGTTTATACATTCAACATATCATCCGGTTTGTACATTCAACATATCATCCGGTTTGTGCATTCAACATGTCGTCCAGTAACATGTCATCCGGTTTGTACATTCAACATGTCATCCGGTTTATACATTCAACATGTCATCCGGTTTTATACATTCAACATATCATCCGGTTTGTATATTCAACATATCATCCAGTTTATACATTCAACATATCCGGTTTATACATTCAACATATCATCCAGTTTATACATTCAACATATCCGGTTTATACATTCAACATATCATCCAGTTTGTACATTCAACATGTCATCCCGTTTGTACATTCAACATGTCATCCGGTTTGTACATTCAACATGTCATCCGGTTTGTGCATTCAACATGTCATCCGGTTTGTGCATTCAACATATCCGGTTTATACATTCAACATATCATCCGGTTTGTGCATTCAACATGTCATCCGGTTTGTGCATTCAACATATCCGGTTTATACATTCAACATATCATCCGGTTTGTGCATTCAACATGTCATCTGGTTTGTACATTCAACATGTCATCCGGTTTGTACATTCAACATATCATCCGGTTTGTGCATTCAACATGTCATCCGGTTTATACATTCAACATATCATCCGGTGTGTACATTCAACATATCCGGTTTATACATTCAACATATCATCCAGTTTGTACATTCAACATGTCATCTACGTTACAATGTAATTAAATTCTTAAAATTACCGTACTGATTACCAGTCCTGGAGCCCGGAGGCAGGAACGCCCAAGGGCTCACAATATGGTCCAAGACACCGGAGGCAGGAACGCCCAAGGGGCTCACAATATGGTCCGAGACACCGGAGGCAGGAATGCCCAAGGGGCTCACAATATGGTCTGAGACACCGGAGGCAGGAACGCCCAAGGGCTCACAATATGGTACGAGACACCGGAGGCAGGAACTCCCAAGGGCTCACAATATGGTATGAGACACCGGAGACAGGAACAAACGAGCAGAAAATCATTTCCCCAGCCTGACAGAACCTGCTACTTACTAATATGCCTGATTTCAATGATAAATACTGGCAAATGTAAAATATATTCAAAATCAACAAGAATTCACAACACAATTATGGATCTGACCCTAGACACCTAATGACCCCAAAATCAATAATAATAATAAAAACTAAAGTTTTAAAAATTATTTTAGAAATTTTGGTCACCCCAGGATCATTCATGTGTGACGTTTAAGAGAAGATATGGATGAATACTACATGACGTCACCTCGAGTACTCCATTCTTAGGTGAACACATAAACACAGCAGGATTTAAAAACATTTTCATAAGTACCGTAATCGCTTATACATAAGACGCAGGTTTTTTCATTCAATACATGTTTTTGTCAAAATACAAATGGCATATAGAAACAAAGGGAAATAAATCATTCATAGCATTTCTCTAAAATGGCTCTGTATTTGTTCCGGATTTCATTGAGAATAAACACCTACATAAGTTTGGGAATCACAGTAATGAGCGTTTTATTATATGAAAAGCTTTTTGTCTAGGTCAGTTTTTTAGCTGCGTCTTTTACTCCCTAGCGACCTATATACAAAGGATTACGGTATCCAATATTACAATACAACTCGTTGAATATCTACAGTAAATTGACCACTACATGTTATGTACACAATTGACTACTACTTGTTATGTACATAATTGACCACTACATGTATATGTACACAATTGACCACTACATGTATATGTACACAATTGACTACTACATGTATATGTACACAATTGACCACTACATGTATATGTACACAACTGACCACTACATGTATATGTACACAATTGACCACTACATGTATATGTACACAATTGACCACTACATGTATATGTACACAATTGACTACTACATGTATATGTACACAATGAAACTGGTCACTAACCAGACAGACTTGGAACTGGTCACTAACCAGACAGACTTGGAACTGGTCACTAACCAAACAGACTTGGAACTGGTCACTAACCAGACAGAACTGGTCACTAACCAGACAGACTTGGAACTGGTCACTAACCAGACAGACTGAACTGGTCACTAACCAGACAGACTTGGAACTGGTCACTAACCAAACAGACTTGGAACTGGTCACTAACCAGACAGACTTGGAACTGGTCACTAACCAGACATACTTGGAACTGGTCACTAACCAGACAGACTTGGAACTGGTCACTAACCAGACAGACTTGGAACTGGTCACTAACCAGACAGACTTGGAACTGGTCACTATAGTGAAAGGATAAATGAAGTACAACGGAATATATTCTGACATTAGCCTGTCTATATAATATAATATGTAACAAAACCCTGTAGTACCCTATATATGGGAACCATTTAATTTATTTAGGTACCAGTAATATGGGATATCCACGTCGACTCGACACCAATTTTACAACAGTATGAATTCATAGATGCAACTATCAAAAATATATATAGCCAAACCTGAACTTGCCAAAAATATTTTAAATTTTGAGTTCTTACTTTAGAAAAAATACAAATGCAGTATTTTTTCTAATTTATTCAAGTTTATATTTGTCCCGGTCATTTCAAGATTATGACCTATTCCCGGTCATAATGTACTACCGTATATTCCCGGTCATAATGTACTACCGTATATTCCTGGACATAATGTACTACCGTATATTCCCGGACATAATGTACTACCGTATATTCCCGGACATAATGTACTACCGTATATTCCCGGTCATAATGTACTACCGTATATTCCCTGTCGTAATGTACTACCGTATATTCCCGGTCGTAATGTACTACCGTATATTCCCGGTCGTAATGTACTACCGTGTATTCCCGGTCGTAATGTACTACCGTGTATTCCCGGTCGTAATGTACTACCGTGTATTCCCGGTCATAATGTACTACCGTATATTCCCGGACATAATGTACTACCGTATATTCCCGGACATAATGTACTACCGTATATTCCCGGTCATAATGTACTACCGTATATTCCCGGTCGTAATGTACTACCGTATATTCCCGGTCGTAATGTACTACCGTATATTCCCGGTCGTAATGTACTACCGTATATTCCCGGTCGTAATGTACTACCGTGTATTCCCGGTCATAATGTACTACCGTGTATTCCCGGTCATAATGTACTACCGTATATAACCAGACATACTTGGAACTGGTCACTAACCAGACAGACTTGGAACTGGTCACTAACCAGACAGACTTGGAACTGGTCACTAACCAGACAGACTTGGAACTGGTCACTAACCAGACAGACTTGGAACTGGTCACTAACCAGACAGACTTGGAACTGGTCACTAACCAGACAGACTTGGAACTGGTCACTAACCAGAAAGACTTGGAACTGGTCACTAACCAGACAGACTTGGAACTGGTCACTAACCAGACAGACGTATATTCCAGGACATAATGTACTACCGTATATTCCCAGTCATAATGTACTACCGTATATTCCCAGACATAATGTACTACCGTATATTCCCGGTCATAATGTACTACCGTATATTCCCGGACATAATGTACTACCCCGTATATTCCCGGTCATAATGTACTACCGTATATTCCCGGTCATAATGTACTACCGTATATTCCCGGTCATAATGTACTACCGTATATTCCCAGTCATAATGTACTACCATATATTCCCGGACATAATGTACTACCGTATATTCCCGGTCATAATGTACTACCATATATTCCCAGTCATAATGTACTACCGTATATTCCCGGTCATAATGTACTACCGTATATTCCCGGTCATAATGTACTACCGTATATTCCCGGTCGTAATGTACTACCGTGTATTCCCGGTCATAATGTACTACCGTATATTCCCGGTCATAATGTACTACCATATATTCCCGGTCATAATGTACTACCGTATATAACCAGACATACTTGGAACTGGTCACTAACCAGACAGACTTGGAACTGGTCACTAACCAGACAGACTTGGAACTGGTCACTAACCAGACAGACGTATATTCCCGGACATAATGTACTACCGTATATTCCCGGACATAATGTACTATCGTATATTCCCAGTCATAATGTACTACCGTATATTCCCGGTCATAATGTACTACCGTATATTCCCGGACATAATGTACTATCGTATATTCCCAGTCATAATGTACTACCGTATATTCCCGGACATAATGTACTATCGTATATTCCCAGTCATAATGTACTACCGTATATTCCCGGTCATAATGTACTACCATATATTCCCGGTCATAATGTACTACCGTATATAACCAGACATAATGTACTATCGTATATTCCCAGTCATAATGTACTACCGTATATTCCCGGACATAATGTACTATCGTATATTCCCAGTCATAATGTACTACCGTATATTCCCGGTCATAATGTACTACCGTATATTCCCGGACATAATGTACTATCGTATATTCCCAGTCATAATGTACTACCGTATATTCCCGGACATAATGTACTATCGTATATTCCCAGTCATAATGTACTACCGTATATTCCCGGTCATAATGTACTACCATATATTCCCGGTCGTAATGTACTACCGTATATTCCCGGTCGTAATGTACTACCGTGTATTCCCGGTCGTAATGTACTACCGTGTATTCCCGGTCGTAATGTACTACCGTGTATTCCCGGTCATAATGTACTACCGTATATTCCCGGACATAATGTACTACCGTATATTCCCGGACATAATGTACTACCGTATATTCCCGGTCATAATGTACTACCGTATATTCCCGGTCGTAATGTACTACCGTATATTCCCGGTCGTAATGTACTACCGTATATTCCCGGTCGTAATGTACTACCGTATATTCCCGGTCATAATGTACTACCGTGTATTCCCGGTCATAATGTACTACCGTATATAACCAGACATACTTGGAACTGGTCACTAACCAGACAGACTTGGAACTGGTCACTAACCAGACAGACTTGGAACTGGTCACTAACCAGACAGACTTGGAACTGGTCACTAACCAGACAGACTTGGAACTGGTCACTAACCAGACAGACTTGGAACTGGTCACTAACCAGACAGACTTGGAACTGGTCACTAACCAGACAGACTTGGAACTGGTCACTAACCAGAAAGACTTGGAACTGGTCACTAACCAGACAGACTTGGAACTGGTCACTAACCAGACAGACGTATATTCCAGGACATAATGTACTACCGTATATTCCCAGTCATAATGTACTACCGTATATTCCCAGACATAATGTACTACCGTATATTCCCGGTCATAATGTACTACCGTATATTCCCGGACATAATGTACTACCCCGTATATTCCCGGTCATAATGTACTACCGTATATTCCCGGTCATAATGTACTACCGTATATTCCCGGTCATAATGTACTACCGTATATTCCCAGTCATAATGTACTACCATATATTCCCGGACATAATGTACTACCGTATATTCCCGGTCATAATGTACTACCATATATTCCCAGTCATAATGTACTACCGTATATTCCCGGTCATAATGTACTACCGTATATTCCCGGTCATAATGTACTACCGTATATTCCCGGTCGTAATGTACTACCGTGTATTCCCGGTCATAATGTACTACCGTATATTCCCGGTCATAATGTACTACCATATATTCCCGGTCATAATGTACTACCGTATATAACCAGACATACTTGGAACTGGTCACTAACCAGACAGACTTGGAACTGGTCACTAACCAGACAGACTTGGAACTGGTCACTAACCAGACAGACGTATATTCCCGGACATAATGTACTACCGTATATTCCCGGACATAATGTACTATCGTATATTCCCAGTCATAATGTACTACCGTATATTCCCGGTCATAATGTACTACCGTATATTCCCGGACATAATGTACTATCGTATATTCCCAGTCATAATGTACTACCGTATATTCCCGGACATAATGTACTATCGTATATTCCCAGTCATAATGTACTACCGTATATTCCCGGTCATAATGTACTACCATATATTCCCGGTCATAATGTACTACCGTATATAACCAGACAGACTTGGAACTGGTCACTAACCAGACAGACTTGGAACTGGTCACTAACCAGAAAGACTTGGAACTGGTCACTAACCAGACAGACTTGGAACTGGTCACTAACCAGACAGACTTGGAACTGGTCACTAACCAGACAGACTTGGAACTGGTCACTAACCAGACAGATTTGGAACTGGTCACTAACCAGACAGACTTGGAACTGGTCACTAACCAGAAAGACTTGGAACTGGTCACTAACCAGACAGACGTATATTCCCAGTCATAATGTACTACCATATATTCCCAGTCATGTACTACCGTATATTCCCAGACATAATGTACTACCGTATATTCCCGGTCATAATGTACTACCGTATATTCCCGGTCATAATGTACTACCGTATATTCCCGGTCATAATGTACTACCATATATTCCCAGTCATAATGTACTACCGTATATTCCCGGTCATAATGTACTACCGTATATTCCCGGTCATAATGTACTACCGTATATTCCCGGTCGTAATGTACTACCGTGTATTCCCGGTCATAATGTACTACCGTATATTCCCGGTCATAATGTACTACCATATATTCCCGGTCATAATGTACTACCGTATATAACCAGACATACTTGGAACTGGTCACTAACCAGACAGACTTGGAACTGGTCACTAACCAGACAGACTTGGAACTGGTCACTAACCAGACAGACTTGGAACTGGTCACTAACCAGACAGACTTGGAACTGGTCACTAACCAGACAGATTTGGAACTGGTCACTAACCAGACAGACTTGGAACTGGTCACTAACCAGAAAGACTTGGAACTGGTCACTAACCAGACAGACGTATATTCCCGGACATAATGTACTACCATATATTCCCGGACATAATGTACTACCGTATATTCCCGGTCATAATGTACTACCGTATATTCCCGGACATAATGTACTACCATATATTCCCGGACATAATGTACTACCGTATATTCCCGGTCATAATGTACTACCGTATATTCCCGGACATAATGTACTACCGTATATTCCCGGTCATAATGTACTACCGTATATTCCCGGTCATAATGTACTACCGTATATTCCCGGACATAATGTACTACCGTATATTCCCGGACATAATGTACTACCGTATATTCCCGGTCATAATGTACTACCGTATATAACCAGACATACTTGGAACTGGTCACTAACCAGACAGACTTGGAACTGGTCACTAACCAGACAGACTTGGAACTGGTCACTAACCAGACAGACTTGGAACTGGTCACTAACCAGACAGACTTGGAACTGGTCACTAACCAGACAGACTTGGAACTGGTCACTACCAGACAGACGTATATTCCCAGTCATAATGTACTACCATATATTCCCGGACAATGTACTACCGTATATTCCCGGTCATAATGTACTACCGTATATTCCCAGACAATGTACTACCGTATATTCCCGGACATAATGTACTACCGTATATTCCCAGACATAATGTACTACCGTATATTCCCGGACATAATGTACTACCGTATATTCCCAGACATAATGTACTACCGTATATTCCCAGACATAATGTACTACCGTATATTCCCGGTTGTAATGTACTACCGTATATTCCCGGTCGTAATGTACTACCGTATATTCCCGGACGTAATGTACTACCGTATATTCCCGGACATAATGTACTACCGTATATTCCCGGACATAATGTACTACCGTATATATTCCCGGACATAAGTCGACCTTTTTCTCATCCAAATTTAAGTTTCGACGATAAACAAGCAGAAAAAGGATTTTGAAAAAAAAGTTGAACTATGTCTGTCTGTTTGATTTTATTTAATATACCGTAACATTTATGTCTGTCTGTCTCCTTACTCTCAGATATACAGATTTACCGGACTCCTAACTCTCAGATATACGGATTTATACGGACTCCTAACTCTCAGATATACGGATTTACCGGACTCCTAACTCTCAGATATACGGATTTACATGGACTCCGTACTCTCAGATATACGGATTTACATGGACTCCGTACTCTCAGATATACGGATTTACATGGACTCCGTACTCTCAGATATACCGGACTCCTAACTCTCCGATATACGGATTTACACGGACTCCGTACTGTCAGATATACAGATTTACACGGACTCCGTACTGTCAGATATACAGATTTACACTGACTCCTAACTCTCAGATATACGGATTTACACGGACTCCTAACTCTCAGATATACGGATTTACATGGACTCCGTACTGTCAGATATACAGATTTACACGGACTCCGTACTCTCAGATATACAGATTTACATGGACTCCGTACTCTCAGATATACAGATTTACATGGACTCCGTACTCTCAGATATACAGATTTACACGGACTCCTAACTCTCAGATATACGGATTTACACGGACTCCGAACTCTCAGATATACAGATTTACATGGACTCAGTACTCTCAGATATACAGGACTCCTAACTCTCAGATATACAGATTTACATGGACTCAGTACTCTCAGATATACAGATTTACCGGACTCCTAACTCTCAGATATACAGATTTACCGGACTCCTAACTCTCAGATATACCGACTCTGTGCTCTCCCATACATGGAAGCATATTCCACCATGTTAACTCCTGCCTAGGTACACATAAGAGGAAACAGTCTAAAAGAAAGAACAAAATTGTAAAACAAGAACAATTACCGTATATACCCACCCATAAGTCGACCTCACTCGTTATGGGCGACCTCACTCGTTATGGTCGACCTCACTCGTTATGGTCGACCTCACTCGTTATGGGCGACCTCACTCGTTATGGTCGACCTCACTCGTTATGGGCGACCTCACTCGTTATGGGCGACCTCACTCGTTATGGGCGACCTCACTCGTTATGGGCGACCTCACTCGTTATGGTCGACCTCACTCGTTATGGTCGACCTCACTCGTTATGGGCGACCTCACTCGTTATGGTCGACCTCACTCATTATGGGCGACCTCACTCATTATGGGCGACCTCACTCATTATGGTCGACCTCACTCATGGGCGACCTCACTCATTATGGGTGACCTCACTCATTATGGGCGACCTCACTCATTATGGGCGACCTCACTCATTATGGTCGACCTCACTCATGGGCGACCTCACTCATTATGGGCGACCTCACTCATTATGGTTGACCTCACTCATTATGGGCGACCTCACTCATTATGGGCGACCTCACTCATTATGGGCGACCTCACTGGTTATGGGCGACCTCACTCATGGGCGACCTCACTGGTTATGAGCGACCTCACTCATTATGATCGACCTCACTCGTTATGGGCGACCTAACTCGTTATGGGCGACCTCACTCGTTATGGGCGACCTCACTCGTTATGGGCGACCTCACTCATTATGGTCGACCTCACTCATGGGCGACCTCAACTCGTTATGGGCGACCTCACTGGTTATGGGCGACCTCACTCATTATGGTCGCCTCACTCATTATGGTCGACCTCACTCATTATGAGTGACCTCACTCATTATGGGCGACCTCACTCATTATGGGCGACCTCACTCATTATGGGTGACCTCACTCATTATGGGCGACCTCACTCATTATGGTCGACCTCACTCATTATGGGCGACTTCACTCATAAAGTGAGGTGGTACTTTGGGAGGGCTAGGAAACAAGATATTTTACATACACTAACTGTCATAAATAAGTAACTTTTCTTAAAAAAAATTGTGTTCCTTAATCCTTTCCCTCATAGAAGCACCTCTTGACGCCATTACCAATATGACATACATTGACAATGTAGTAGCCAAACTAATGTTCATAATAAAGGCCAGAATCTTGTGTAGTCCCAGTAATAGCTATGGAGGTGGGATAGATATGGCGACTACTTATCCATTGCATGATAGCTAAATGGCTGTCGTTTGTTTGGAGATATAATAGTATATTAGCCTAAATCTCTATGTAGTCCCAGTAATATCTATGGAGGTGGGATAGATATGGCCACTACTTATCCACTGCATGATAGCCTAAATCTCTATGTAGTCCCAGTAATATCTATGGAGGTGGGATAGATATGCCAACTACTTATCCGCTAAATGGCTGTCGTTTGTATGGAGATATAATAGTATATTAACCTAAATCTCTATGTAGTCCCAGTAATATCTATGGAGGTGGGATAGATATGGCGACTACTTATCCACTGCATGATAGCTAAATGGCTGGTGTTTGTTTGGAGATATAATAGTATATTAACCTAAATCTCTATGAAGTTCCAGTAATATCTATGGAGGTGGGATATATATGGCAACTACTTATCCACTGCATGATAGCTAAATGGCTGTTGTTTGTATGGAGATATAATAGTATATTAACCTAAATCTCTATGAAGGAAAGGGTTAAAATCTCTCAAAGAAGTTACGAACAACAAATGTTAGAGATAATAGGTCAAAGTAATATACAATGCACAGGACTAGGTTGTTTTCAAAACAATTAATTTTTTTGTACTACTCCCGTCATAAGTCGATGGATCATTTTAAAACATAGAAGGTCGACTTACGGCCGAGTATATACGGTATACATGTATTATGTTAGTGACAGAAAATTCCAAGTACATATCAATGTCTACATAAACAATTGAATCAGT
>CM026395.1:25618322-25702800 GCA_014843695.1 Archivesica marissinica | reverse complement strand
TGTACATTCATGCGCTATATTGCATACCCTCTCTCCAGTTTGTACATTCATGCGCTATATTGCATACCCTCTCTCCCGTTTGTACATTCATGCGCTATATTGCATACCCTCTCTCCAGTTTGTACATTCATGCGCTATATTGCATACCCTCTCTCCCGTTTGTACATTCATGCGCTATATTGCATACCCTCTCTCCAGTTTGTACATTCATGCGCTGTATTGCATACCCTCTCTCCAGTTTGTACATTCAACTCCCTAACATGAATGCAACTTTATAAGACAGTACCATTTGTTGTAATGCCAAAACAGTAACTGTTAGAAATGTGTATTTCTGACTTGTAGCAATACAACAGATGGCAGTGCCGGGCTGTACATGCAGTCAAACCTCTCAAGCAACCACTGCATACAGTCAAACCTCTCAAGCGACCACTACATACAGTCAAAACTCTCAAGCGACCACTGCATATAGTCAAACCTCTCAAGCGACAACTGCATACAGTCAAACCTCTCAAGCGACCACTGCATACAGTCAAACCTCTCAAGTGACCACTGCATACAGTCAAATCTCTCAAGCGACCACTACATACAGTCAAACCTCTCAAGCGACCACTGCATACAGTCAAACCTCTCAAGCGACCACTACATACAGTCAAACCTCTCAACCATTACATACAGTCAAACCTCTTAACCACTACATACAGTCAAACCTCTTAACCATTACATACAGTCAAACCTCTCAAGCGACCATTACATACAGTCAAACCTCTCAACCATTACATACAGTCAAACCTCTTAACCACTACATACAGTCAAACCTCTCAAGCGACCACTACATACAGTCAAACCTCTCAAGCGACCACTGCATACAGTCAAACCTCTCAAGCGACCACTACATACAGTCAAACCTCTCAAGCGACCACTACATACAGTCAAACCTCTCAACCATTACATACAGTCAAACCTCTTAACCACTACATACAGTCAAACCTCTTAACCATTACATACAGTCAAACCTCTTAACCATTACATACAGTCAAACCTCTCAAGCGACCATTACATACAGTCAAACCTCTCAACCATTACATACAGTCAAACCTCTTAACCATTACATACAGTCAAACCTCTCAACCATTACATACAGTCAAACCTCTCAACCATTACATACAGTCAAACCTCTCAACCATTACATACAGTCAAACCTCTCAACCATTACATACAGTCAAACCTCTTAACCACTACATACAGTCAAACCTCTCAAGCGACCATTACATACAGTCAAACCTCTTAACCATTACATACAGTCAAACCTCTCAACCATTACATACAGTCAAACCTCTTAACCATTACATACAGTCAAACCTCTCAACCATTACATACAGTCAAACCTCTTAACCATTACATACAGTCAAACCTCTCAACCATTACATACAGTCAAACCTCTCAAGCGACCACTACATACAGTCAAACCTCTCAAGTGGCCATTACATACAGTCAAACCTCTCAAGCGACCACTACATACAGTCAAACCTCTCAATCATTACATACAGTCAAACCTCTCAACCATTACATACAGTCAAACCTCTCAAGCGACCACTACATACAGTCAAACCTCTCAAGTGACTGCTACATACAGTCAAACCTCTCAAGTGGCCATTACATACAGTCAAACCTCTCAACCATTACATACAGTCAAACCTCTCAAGTGGCCATTATATACAGTGAAACCTCTTAACCACTGCATACAGTCAAACCTCTCAAGCGACTACTACATACAGTCAAACCTCTCAAGCGACCACTGCATACAGTCAAACCTCTCAAGCGACCGCTACATACAGTCAAACCTCTCAAGCGACCACTACATACAGTCAAACCTCTCAAGCGACCACTGCATACAGTCAAACCTCTCAAGCGACCACTGCATACAGTCAAACCTCTCAAGCGACCACTACATACAGTCAAACCTCTCAAGCGACCACTACATACAGTCAAACCTCTCAACCACTACATAGTCAAACCTCTTAACCATTACATACAGTCAAACCTCTTAACCATTACATACAGTCAAACCTCTTAACCATTACATACAGTCAAACCTCTCAACCATTACATACAGTCAAACCTCTCAACCATTACATGCAGTCAAACCTCTCAAGCGACCATTACATAAGTCAAACCTTTAACCATTACATACAGTCAAACCTCTCAAGCGACCACTACATACAGTCAAACCTCTCAAGTGGCCATTACATACAGTCAAACCTCTCAAGCGACCACTGCATACAGTCAAGCCTCTCAAGCGACCACTGCATACAGTCAAACCTCTCAAGCGACCATTACATACAGTGAAACTGCTCAAGTGGCCACTACATACAGTCAAACCTCTCAAGCGACCACAACATACAGTCAAACCTCTCAAGCGACTACTACATACAGTCAAACCTCTCAAGCGACCACTACATACAGTCAAACCTCTCAAGCGACCACTACTTACAGTCAAACCTCTCAAGCAACCATTACATACAGTCAAACCTCTCAACCATTAAATACAGTCAAACCTCTCAACCACTACATAGTCAAACCTCTCAAGCAACCACTACATACAGTCAAACCTCTCAAGCGACCACTACATACAGTCAAACCTCTCAACCACTGCATAGTCAAACCTCTCAAGCGACCACTACATACAGTCAAACCTCTCAACCACTACATACAGTCAAACCTCTCAACCACTACATACAGTCAAACCTCTCAACCACTGCATAGTCAAACCTCTCAAGCGACCACTACATACAGTCAAACCTCTCAAGCAACCACTACATACAGTCAAACCTCTCAACCACTCAATACCCTCTCTCCAGTTTACATACAGCCAAACCTCTCAAGCGACCACTACATACAGTCAAACCTCTCAACCATTACATACAGTCAAACCTCTGAAGTGACCACTAGATACAGTCAAACCTCTCAAGCGACCACTACAAACAGTCAAACCTCTCGAGCGATCACTACATACAGTCAAACCTCTTAAGCGACCACTGCATACAGTCAAACTTCTCAAGCGACCACTACATACAGTCAAACCTCTCAATCGATCGCTACATACAGCGAAACCTCTCAAGCGATCACTACATACAGTGAAACCTCTCAAGCGACCACCACATACAGTAAAACCTCTCAACAGTGAAACCTCTCAAGCGCTCACTACATACAGTCAAACCTCTTAAGCGACCACTACATACAGTGAAACCTCTCGAGCGATCACTACATACAGCCAAACCTCTCAAGCGACCACCTGTAATCAGTAGCACACTTCTCTAATTAACGTTTCAACAACAGGCTGGTTGGAGGACGTACTGTATGCAACAACAGACGAGGCTGGTTGGAGGACATACTGTATGCAACAACAGACGAGGCTGGTTGGAGGACGTACTGTATGCAACAACAGACGAGGCTGGTTGGAGGACGTACTGTATGCAACAACAGACGAGGCTGGTTGGAGGACGTACTGTATGCAACAACAGACGAGGCTGGTTGGAGGACGTACTTTAAGAAGGGTTTATGGATGACAAGTACACTTCAAATTTCAACAATTTTATTGCCTGTGGTGCCTATATATATGTAACAGCAAAGCAGACATTCACAGTACATGCAACAACATATCATCCGGTGTGTACATTCAACATGTCATCCGGTGTGTACATTCAACATGTCATCCGGTTTGTACATTCAACATGTCATCCCGTTTGTACATTCAACATGTCATCCCGTTTGTACATTCAACATGTCATCCCGTTTGTACATTCAACATGTCATCCGGTTTGTACATTCAACATGTCATCCGGTTTGTGCATTCGACATGTCATCCGGTTTGTGCATTCAACATGTCATCCGGTTTATACATTCAACATATCATCCGGTTTGTGCATTCAACATGTCATCCGGTTTGTGCATTCAACATGTCATCCGGTTTGTACATTCAACATGTCATCCGGTTTGTACATTCAACATATCATCCGGTTTGTGCATTCAACATGTCATCCGGTTTGTGCATTCAACATGTCATCCGGTGTGTACATTCAACATGTCATCCGGTTTGTACATTCAACATATCATCCGGTAACATGTCATCTGGTTTGTAAATTCAACATGTCATCCGGTTTGTACATTCAACATGTCATCCGGTTTGTACATTCAACATATCATCCGGTTTGTACATTCAACATGTCATCCGGTAACATGTCATCTGGTTTGTGCATTCAACATATCATCCGGTTTGTGCATTCAACATGTCATCCAGTTTGTGCATTCAACATATCTGGTTTATACATTCAACATATCATCCGGTTTGTACATTCAACATATCATCCGGTTTGTGCATTCAACATGTCGTCCAGTAACATGTCATCCGGTTTGTACATTCAACATGTCATCCGGTTTATACATTCAACATGTCATCCGGTTTTATACATTCAACATATCATCCGGTTTGTATATTCAACATATCATCCAGTTTATACATTCAACATATCCGGTTTATACATTCAACATATCATCCAGTTTATACATTCAACATATCCGGTTTATACATTCAACATATCATCCAGTTTGTACATTCAACATGTCATCCCGTTTGTACATTCAACATGTCATCCGGTTTGTACATTCAACATGTCATCCGGTTTGTGCATTCAACATGTCATCCGGTTTGTGCATTCAACATATCCGGTTTATACATTCAACATATCATCCGGTTTGTGCATTCAACATGTCATCCGGTTTGTGCATTCAACATATCCGGTTTATACATTCAACATATCATCCGGTTTGTACATTCAACATGTCATCCGGTTTGTACATTCAACATATCATCCGGTTTGTGCATTCAACATGTCATCCGGTTTATACATTCAACATATCATCCGGTGTGTACATTCAACATGTCATCCAGTTTGTACATTCAACATATCATCCGGTTTGTACATTCAACATGTCATCTGGTTTGTAAATTCAACATGTCATCTGGTTTGTACATTCAACATGTCATCCGGTTTGTACATTCAACATATCATCCGGTTTGTACATTCAACATGTCATCCGGTAACATGTCATCTGGTTTGTGCATTCAACATATCATCCGGTTTGTGCATTCAACATGTCATCCAGTTTGTGCATTCAACATATCATCCGGTTTGTGCATTCAACATGTCGTCCGGTAACATGTCATCCGGTTTGTACATTCAACATGTCATCCGGTTTATACATTCAACATGTCATCCGGTTTTATACATTCAACATATCATCCGGTTTGTATATTCAACATATCATCCAGTTTATACATTCAACATATCCGGTTTATACATTCAACATATCATCCAGTTTGTACATTCAACATGTCATCTACGTTACAATGTAATTAAATTCTTAAAATTACCGTACTGATTACCAGTCCTGGAGCCCGGAGGCAGGAACGCCCAAGGGCTCACAATATGGTCTGAGACACCGGAGGCAGGAACGCCCAAGGGCTCACAATATGGTACGAGACACCGGAGGCAGGAACTCCCAAGGGCTCACAATATGGTATGAGACACCGGAGACAGGAACAAACGAGCAGAAAATCATTTCCCCAGCCTGACAGAACCTGCTACTTACTAATATGCCTGATTTCAATGATAAATACTGGCAAATGTAAAATATATTCAAAATCAACAAGAATTCACAACACAATTATGGATCTGACCCTAGACACCTAATGACCCCAAAATCAATAATAATAATAAAAACTAAAGTTTTAAAAATTATTTTAGAAATTTTGGTCACCCCAGGATCATTCATGTGTGACGTTTAAGAGAAGATATGGATGAATACTACATGACGTCACCTCGAGTACTCCATTCTTAGGTGAACACATAAACACAGCAGGATTTAAAAACATTTTCATAAGTACCGTAATCGCTTATACATAAGACGCAGGTTTTTTCATTCAATACATGTTTTTGTCAAAATACAAATGGCATATAGAAACAAAGGGAAATAAATCATTCATAGCATTTCTCTAAAATGGCTCTGTATTTGTTCCGGATTTCATTGAGAATAAACACCTACATAAGTTTGGGAATCACAGTAATGAGCGTTTTATTATATGAAAAGCTTTTTGTCTAGGTCAGTTTTTTAGCTGCGTCTTTTACTCCCTAGCGACCTATATACAAAGGATTACGGTATCCAATATTACAATACAACTCGTTGAATATCTACAGTAAATTGACCACTACATGTTATGTACACAATTGACTACTACTTGTTATGTACATAATTGACCACTACATGTATATGTACACAATTGACCACTACATGTATATGTACACAATTGACTACTACATGTATATGTACACAATTGACCACTACATGTATATGTACACAACTGACCACTACATGTATATGTACACAATTGACCACTACATGTATATGTACACAATTGACCACTACATGTATATGTACACAATTGACTACTACATGTATATGTACACAATGAAACTGGTCACTAACCAGACAGACTTGGAACTGGTCACTAACCAGACAGACTTGGAACTGGTCACTAACCAAACAGACTTGGAACTGGTCACTAACCAGACAGAACTGGTCACTAACCAGACAGACTTGGAACTGGTCACTAACCAGACAGACTTTGAACTGGTCACTAACCAGACAGACTTGGAACTGGTCACTAACCAAACAGACTTGGAACTGGTCACTAACCAGACAGACTTGGAACTGGTCACTAACCAGACATACTTGGAACTGGTCACTAACCAGACAGACTTGGAACTGGTCACTAACCAGACAGACTTGGAACTGGTCACTAACCAGACAGACTTGGAACTGGTCACTATAGTGAAAGGATAAATGAAGTACAACGGAATATATTCTGACATTAGCCTGTCTATATAATATAATATGTAACAAAACCCTGTAGTACCCTATATATGGGAACCATTTAATTTATTTAGGTACCAGTAATATGGGATATCCACGTCGACTCGACACCAATTTTACAACAGTATGAATTCATAGATGCAACTATCAAAAATATATATAGCCAAACCTCAACTTGCCAAAAATATTTTAAATTTTGAGTTCTTACTTTAGAAAAAATACAAATGCAGTATTTTTTCTAATTTATTCAAGTTTATATTTGTCCCGGTCATTTCAAGATTATGACCTATTCCCGGTCATAATGTACTACCGTATATTCCCGGTCATAATGTACTACCGTATATTCCTGGACATAATGTACTACCGTATATTCCCGGACATAATGTACTACCGTATATTCCCGGACATAATGTACTACCGTATATTCCCGGTCATAATGTACTACCGTATATTCCCTGTCGTAATGTACTACCGTATATTCCCGGTCGTAATGTACTACCGTATATTCCCGGTCGTAATGTACTACCGTGTATTCCCGGTCGTAATGTACTACCGTGTATTCCCGGTCGTAATGTACTACCGTGTATTCCCGGTCATAATGTACTACCGTATATTCCCGGACATAATGTACTACCGTATATTCCCGGACATAATGTACTACCGTATATTCCCGGTCGTAATGTACTACCGTATATTCCCGGTCGTAATGTACTACCGTATATTCCCGGTCGTAATGTACTACCGTATATTCCCGGTCGTAATGTACTACCGTATATTCCCGGTCGTAATGTACTACCGTGTATTCCCGGTCATAATGTACTACCGTGTATTCCCGGTCATAATGTACTACCGTATATAACCAGACATACTTGGAACTGGTCACTAACCAGACAGACTTGGAACTGGTCACTAACCAGACAGACTTGGAACTGGTCACTAACCAGACAGACTTGGAACTGGTCACTAACCAGACAGACTTGGAACTGGTCACTAACCAGACAGACTTGGAACTGGTCACTAACCAGACAGACTTGGAACTGGTCACTAACCAGAAAGACTTGGAACTGGTCACTAACCAGACAGACTTGGAACTGGTCACTAACCAGACAGACGTATATTCCAGGACATAATGTACTACCGTATATTCCCAGTCATAATGTACTACCGTATATTCCCGGTCATAATATACTACCGTATATTCCCGGACATAATGTACTACCCCGTATATTCCCGGTCATAATGTACTACCGTATATTCCCGGTCATAATGTACTACCGTATATTCCCGGTCATAATGTACTACCGTATATTCCCAGTCATAATGTACTACCATATATTCCCGGACATAATGTACTACCGTATATTCCCGGTCATAATGTACTACCATATATTCCCAGTCATAATGTACTACCGTATATTCCCGGTCATAATGTACTACCGTATATTCCCGGTCATAATGTACTACCGTATATTCCCGGTCGTAATGTACTACCGTGTATTCCCGGTCATAATGTACTACCGTATATTCCCGGTCATAATGTACTACCATATATTCCCGGTCATAATGTACTACCGTATATAACCAGACATACTTGGAACTGGTCACTAACCAGACAGACTTGGAACTGGTCACTAACCAGACAGACTTGGAACTGGTCACTAACCAGACAGACGTATATTCCCGGACATAATGTACTACCGTATATTCCCGGACATAATGTACTATCGTATATTCCCAGTCATAATGTACTACCGTATATTCCCGGTCATAATGTACTACCGTATATTCCCGGACATAATGTACTATCGTATATTCCCAGTCATAATGTACTACCGTATATTCCCGGACATAATGTACTATCGTATATTCCCAGTCATAATGTACTACCGTATATTCCCGGTCATAATGTACTACCATATATTCCCGGTCATAATGTACTACCGTATATAACCAGACAGACTTGGAACTGGTCACTAACCAGACAGACTTGGAACTGGTCACTAACCAGAAAGACTTGGAACTGGTCACTAACCAGACAGACTTGGAACTGGTCACTAACCAGACAGACTTGGAACTGGTCACTAACCAGACAGACTTGGAACTGGTCACTAACCAGACAGATTTGGAACTGGTCACTAACCAGACAGACTTGGAACTGGTCACTAACCAGAAAGACTTGGAACTGGTCACTAACCAGACAGACGTATATTCCCAGTCATAATGTACTACCATATATTCCCAGTCATGTACTACCGTATATTCCCAGACATAATGTACTACCGTATATTCCCGGTCATAATGTACTACCGTATATTCCCGGTCATAATGTACTACCGTATATTCCCGGTCATAATGTACTACCATATATTCCCAGTCATAATGTACTACCGTATATTCCCGGACATAATGTACTACCGTATATTCCCGGACATAATGTACTACCGTATATTCCCAGACATAATGTACTACCGTATATTCCCGGACATAATGTACTACCGTATATTCCCAGACATAATGTACTACCGTATATTCCCGGTCGTAATGTACTACCGTATATTCCCGGACGTAATGTACTACCGTATATTCCCGGACATAATGTACTACCGTATATTCCCGGACATAATGTACTACCGTATATATTCCCGGACATAAGTCGACCTTTTTCTCATCCAAATTTAAGTTTCGACGATAAACAAGCAGAAAAAGGATTTTGAAAAAAAAGTTGAACTATGTCTGTCTGTTTGATTTTATTTAATATACCGTAACATTTATGTCTGTCTGTCTCCTTACTCTCAGATATACAGATTTACCGGACTCCTAACTCTCAGATATACGGATTTATACGGACTCCTAACTCTCAGATATATGGATTTACCGGACTCCTCTAACTCTCAGATATACGGATTTACATGGACTCCTAACTCTCAGATATACGGATTTACATGGACTCCGTACTCTCAGATATACGGATTTACATGGACTCCGTACTCTCAGATATACCGGACTCCTAACTCTCCGATATACGGATTTACACGGACTCCGTACTGTCAGATATACAGATTTACACGGACTCCGTACTGTCAGATATACAGATTTACACTGACTCCTAACTCTCAGATATAACTCTCAGATATACGGATTTACACGGACTCCTAACTCTCAGATATACGGATTTACATGGACTCCGTACTGTCAGATATACAGATTTACACGGACTCCGTACTCTCAGATATACAGATTTACATGGACTCCGTACTCTCAGATATACAGATTTACACGGACTCCTAACTCTCAGATATACAGATTTACACGGACTCCGAACTCTCAGATTTACATGGACTCAGTACTCTCAGATATACAGATTTACCGGACTCCTAACTCTCAGATATACAGATTTACCGGACTCCTAACTCTCAGATATACCGACTCTGTGCTCTCCCATACATGGAAGCATATTCCACCATGTTAACTCCTGCCTAGGTACACATAAGAGGAAACAGTCTAAAAGAAAGAACAAAATTGTAAAACAAGAACAATTACCGTATATACCCACCCATAAGTCGACCTCACTCGTTATGGGCGACCTCACTCGTTATGGGCGACCTCACTCGTTATGGTCGACCTCACTCGTTATGGGCGACCTCACTCGTTATGGGCGACCTCACTCGTTATGGGCGACCTCACTCGTTATGGGCGACCTCACTCGTTATGGGCGACCTCACTCGTTATGGTCGACCTCACTCGTTATGGTCGACCTCACTCGTTATGGTCGACCTCACTCGTTATGGTCGACCTCACTCGTTATGGGCGACCTCACTCGTTATGGTCGACCTCACTCATTATGGGCGACCTCACTCATTATGGGCGACCTCACTCATTATGGGCGACCTCACTCATTATGGGCGACCTCACTCATTATGGGCGACCTCACTCATGGGCGACCTCACTCATTATGGGCGACCTCACTCATTATGGTTGACCTCACTCATTATGGGCGACCTCACTCATTATGGGCGACCTCACTCATTATGGGCGACCTCACTGGTTATGGGCGACCTCACTCATGGACGACCTCACTGGTTATGAGCGACCTCACTCATTATGATCGACCTCACTCGTTATGGGCGACCTAACTCGTTATGGGCGACCTCACTCGTTATGGGCGACCTCACTCGTTATGGGCGACCTCACTCATTATGGTCGACCTCACTCATGGGCGACCTCAACTCGTTATGGGCGACCTCACTGGTTATGGGCGACCTCACTCATTATGGTCGCCTCACTCATTATGGTCGACCTCACTCATTATGAGTGACCTCACTCATTATGGGCGACCTCACTCATTATGGGCGACCTCACTCATTATGGGTGACCTCACTCATTATGGGCGACCTCACTCATTATGGTCGACCTCACTCATTATGGGCGACTTCACTCATAAAGTGAGGTGGTACTTTGGGAGGGCTAGGAAACAAGATATTTTACATACACTAACTGTCATAAATAAGTAACTTTTCTTAAAAAAAATTGTGTTCCTTAATCCTTTCCCTCATAGAAGCACCTCTTGACGCCATTACCAATATGACATACATTGACAATGTAGTAGCCAAACTAATGTTCATAATAAAGGCCAGAATCTTGTGTAGTCCCAGTAATAGCTATGGAGGTGGGATAGATATGGCGACTACTTATCCATTGCATGATAGCTAAATGGCTGTCGTTTGTTTGGAGATATAATAGTATATTAGCCTAAATCTCTATGTAGTCCCAGTAATATCTATGGAGGTGGGATAGATATGGCCACTACTTATCCACTGCATGATAGCCTAAATCTCTATGTAGTCCCAGTAATATCTATGGAGGTGGGATAGATATGCCAACTACTTATCCGCTAAATGGCTGTCGTTTGTATGGAGATATAATAGTATATTAACCTAAATCTCTATGTAGTCCCAGTAATATCTATGGAGGTGGGATAGATATGGCGACTACTTATCCACTGCATGATAGCTAAATGGCTGGTGTTTGTTTGGAGATATAATAGTATATTAACCTAAATCTCTATGAAGTTCCAGTAATATCTATGGAGGTGGGATATATATGGCAACTACTTATCCACTGCATGATAGCTAAATGGCTGTTGTTTGTATGGAGATATAATAGTATATTAACCTAAATCTCTATGAAGGAAAGGGTTAAAATCTCTCAAAGAAGTTACGAACAACAAATGTTAGAGATAATAGGTCAAAGTAATATACAATGCACAGGACTAGGTTGTTTTCAAAACAATTAATTTTTTTGTACTACTCCCGTCATAAGTCGATGGATCATTTTAAAACATAGAAGGTCGACTTACGGCCGAGTATATACGGTATACATGTATTATGTTAGTGACAGAAAATTCCAAGTACATATCAATGTCTACATAAACAATTGAATCAGTTTACTACATAAAAGCACTGTACTAGTTTGGGTTAAGATATATAAATAAAATGAACAAACACACTTAGGCACATATTTGCTAACACATGCGAGGAAAACATGGACAATAATGAAGGGATGTACCCCTAAAGTGTCTGATTAGCGCAGTGGTTAGCGCGCTCGCTTCTCACCACTGCAACCCGGGTTCGATCCTCGGACCGGGAAGTATGTGAGGTGGTCGCCAGATCGGACAGGTGGGGTTTCTCTGGATACTCCGGTTTCCTCCCACACGAATGACAACATTTTCGCTTTCATCTGCGCCAACGAGAGTGATTAATATAAGTTGTTAAAACTTGCTTCGCAATCGTTGTAAAATAAATCAAGTTTAAACTTAAACCGAAAATATAAAAATAATGACTTGATTGATTACTTAACCCATTCAACCCCAAGTAACAGACATGGACTGGTCCATGATATTTTTAGACCAATAAATTAATAACAAAATTACATTTGGATCAGTTCATTTATCAAAATGGGTAATTTTATCTAAAAATAGTAATAATTATTACTGACAAAAAAGTGCAGATCCTGATGAGACGGCTCGTCATGAGCTGGCTCATCTGGATCTACACTTTTCATAAGCCTATTTAGAGGCATGTGGGGTTGAAAGGGTTAATGGAATGATTTTGCAGAAGTTGGACAAAAAAAAGCATGTTTCTCAGCAGAAGTACATCTCTGCACACTGTATTGACTGGATAGTTATATTGGCAGGTCATCAACTTATCACAGTCCTCTACCGCGCATTTGATTAGAGAGCAAAGTACAAAACAGTATCAAAGTATAAAAGTTTAAATATTTTGATTTTCGATAAACTGGTAACATTGTTGCTGGTACAAAGTGACAAAACCAACATAAACACTCGATGCTGATCGATACAACAAAGTTTGCTTACTATGAAATGTTGATGTTATGTTATATTTCGGTTTTTACGCCTGCATCAGCACCATTTTAGGCTATATCGCCGGCGGGCAGTTTACCTAACAACACCTTTCCTGGGCAGGCTCCAGCGGTTAACCAGTACTTGGGTGCACCAACCTCCGTAAGAAACTGCCAACTTTTTCATATAAATGAAACACGGCCTGAGCGGGGCTATCAGTGATGATAGGTTACAGTGGTATACAAGTCAGCGACCGTAACCGCTCGACCATGGAGGCGGACTTGAAATGTTGATACAAAGAAACATGATAGTCAATTGAAATAGCTGATGGCATGTTGTAATTGTTCCAATCAAGTTGTCCGTTTCATAGCAACTTTTCCCAGAAGGCAGGGACATTTTGTTTCATCAGGTTGCAATAGAGCAAATAAGGCATGTTGTAATTGTTCCAATCAAGTTGTCCGTTTCATAGCAACTTTTCCCAGAAGGCAGGGACATTTTGTTTCATCAGGTTGCAATAGAGCAAATAAGAAATAACTATTGTTGTAGCAGCTATCAGCAACATGGTGTAGTGTGAAACGTGGACGTTCAATATGTACATAGAACAGTAGCCAGCTGCATGCCATCTTCACAAAACTAATGACAAATGTGAGTGCAAACAATCTGAATACAAAAATGTATGTCCTGGCCTGGAGGTTATAAAACATTTCTCCAAACTCAAGTTTCTGATTGGTTCAGCTGAGTGTAAAACTCAGAATCAACCAATCAAATCAATTGAGCTCGAGTTTGAGAACAGTTCTATAACCCCCGACCCTGTATTTCCTTGCTTTATTGTCAGAGAGAGAGAGAGACCTGGCAATATATACCAGTAACATTGTACCGTAACCCATTCAACCCCAAGTAACTCACATGGACTGGTCCATGATATTTCTAGACCAATAAATTAATAAGGAAATTACATTTGGACCAGTTCATTTATCAAAATAGGTAATTTTGTCTAAAATTAGTAATAATTATTACTGGCAAAAAAGTGCAGATCCTGATGAGACGGCTCGTCATGAGCCGGCTCATCTGGATCTACACTTTTCATAAGCCTATTTAGAGGCCTGTGGGGTTGAAAGGGTTACGCAACCACCCTGTATTAAGCAGCCAGTTTCCAGCATCCCAATGTGTTGTTTTATTATACATTTGACCTTTATTAAGCAGCCACCTGTGTTAAGCAGCCACTTTCTGTGATTCCCTTGGAATATTACTGGTCGGCTGATCTGGATCTACACTTTTTGTAAGCTTATTTAGAGGTATGTAGCATTGAAAGGTTAATACTTTAAAAATAACACTGTTCATTGTCAGTTACCCGAGTATTTACACATCACCTTATGCAAATGGTGCCGTTACAATTGTGCCCTTAGGCAAGGCATTTAAATTCCACATTGCCTCTTCTCTCTCCCTCGTGGCAATGGATCTCGAGATTGGTTAAGAACTTGTTTTGCAATCGAGCTAATGCTAATTTCTTCTTCCAATAAAGTACAGGACCCACTCTGGAGCATTGTCGACCATGGTGCTCTTGTAGTTTCCAGGTAACCAAATAAATACTTTGGGCAAAGTGTCAGACTAACAAAGCAACAATTATAACTGTGATAAGACTATCGTTGTAAACTAGGCAAGCAATTCTGTACTCAATTCTTATGTTATTTAACCCATTTCATTCTGGATACATTTAAAGGCTTTTGCAAACAACATAGATCCAGATCAGACGCTGCATGCTGATCAGGATCTATGTTGTTTGCTACATTACCAAGTATCTTAGCAAGATCATCTGAATAGCAAACAGCATAGAGCCTGATCAGACGGAACGTTCCGTGGCGATTGATCTGGCTCTATTATGTTCTTTGCAAATACTGTTTGACCGGTATCCAGAATGAAATGGGTTAACAGATCTGAATAGCAAACAGCATAGAGCCTGATCAGACGGAACGTTCCGTGGCAGCTGATCTGGCTCTATGTTCTTTGCAAATACTGTTTGACCGACGGTATCCAGAATGAACTGGGTTAACCCTTTCAACACCACAGACCTCTAAATAGGCTTACAAAAAGTGTAGATCCAGATGAGCCGGCTCATGACGAGCTGTCTCATCAGGATCTGCACTTTTTGCCAGAATGAACGCTTATTTCAATCTCCACTCGTTTTTTATGTGCAAGGCGTGGTGCTTATATAAAATATGTTATAAAAATAGTAAATGTGACCCACGATTTAAAACTATCTGAACAAGTACAGCATATAGGTTACAAGCCACTAAGACTTATCATAATTTGCAAAAATAACGGCATACCATCCATACTCGCCTAGAAGACGAGTTTTTTACTAACAGATTGTGACCTCAAAGTGGCCTCCCATCGAGTGCTAATTTAAAAAAAAAATTTAAATGTGTTATTCATAATTACGTTTTTAGAAAGAAATCACTTAAAACAGCATTACATCGTATGAAATCAAATATATTTGAAAAATTCAATTTTTACGTATGGGTAGCAATGCTGCTACACATTCTAACATTATACTTTGGATGCTTATGTTCATTTGGTAAACAGTGTTTTTTGCGATAAAACAAACACGAAACCGAAAGTAGGACTTTCCGAGTCGATCGGTCACGCACTTGTTTACAACCGGAACGCATCGTCCGCGCTTGTTTACATTCTGAATGCATCGTCCCCATTTGTCCCACGTTGTCTTTTTTAATTAAATTACTTGATATGTTGATTCATACCTCTGTTATCTAAGTCTTTTAGGGACATTTCTACATCCCCGCGATGGTTCGACATTAGAGGAAGATGTTCAAAATATATACGTCGTTTTCTACATCCTCTTTGTTTCACGCATGCGCGCTGTCCGTGTTTACATTTCGTGTGTTGATAAACAAATTCGCGTATACGACGGTTTAAATTTATTGGAATTTTATCATTTCTGAGCGACTATTTCGATTTTTGTAAACACACACACATTAGTATTTATATTTTACCTAAAACATCCTTTATTACGATGTAATGCTGCTTTAAATGTTTCTTCAGTGGCGAAACATGCAATTTATATCTATTTCTGGTGTCCATTTTATCAACCCGCCTTATAGGTGAGTGCAAGCCAAAACCCATCTTATCTTATAGGCGAGTGTGGACGGTAAGTGTGGCACATAATTTAACCCATTTCATTCTGGATACCGTTCAAACAGTATTTGCAAAGAACATAGAGCCAGATCGGCCGCCATGGAACGTGCCGTCTGATCAGGCTCTATGCTGTTTGCTATTCAGATGATCTTGATTAGACACTTGGCTATGTAGCAAACAACATAGATCCTGATCAGCATGCAGCATCACGCTTCAGCTGATCTGGATCTATGTTGTTTGCAAAAGCCTTTATATGTATCCAGAATGAAATGGGTTAATAGGAAAATAGTAGCAAATAGACAATATTGGTAATTAAAACAAAAACAAACACATGTATTTCTTTCATGATATGAAAATGTACACATAAACTTTGGGTAGAGCGCATTACCCACAAAAATACCATAGCTGGCTTCTGGTAATTCTAATTCCGGCAGGATATTTCAACAACAATATTTACATATATAACAAATCTTGTGTCAATACACACTGTGATGAGGATGTGGGTAGGTGGAGGGGGACAAATGATGCAGGACATTCACTTATAACAGTAACAAGTGCGTTCACACACTGATAATCCTGCTCTTGTATTCTCTCAAAATAAATTAAACATCCATACTTATATAATAATCTACTGCACCATCATATCTTAGATACATTCTAAGTTACTAGGGGCATTCAATAAGTAATGCGCCATCATATCTTAGATACATTCTAAGTTACGAGGGGCATTCAATAAGTAATGCGCCATCATATCTTAGATACATTCTAAGCTACGAGGGGCATTCAATAAGTAATGCACCATCATATCTTAGATACATTCTAAGTTACTAGGGGCATTCAATAAGTAATGCGCCATCATATCTTAGATACATTCTAAGTTATGAGGGGCATTCAATAAGTAATGCGCCATCATATCTTAGATACATTCTAAGTTACGAGGGGCATTCAATAAGTAATGCGCCATCATATCTTAGATACATTCTAAGTTACGAGGGGCATTCAATAAGTAATGCGCCATCATATCTTAGATACATTCTAAGCTACGAGGGGCATTCAATAAGTAATGCGCCATCATATCTTAGATACATTCTAAGTTACGAGGGGCATTCAATAAGTAATGCGCTATCATATCTTAGATACATTCTAAGTTACGAGGGGCATTCAATAAGTAATGCGCCATCATATCTTAGATACATTCTAAGTTACGAGGGGCATTCAATAAGTAATGTGCCATCATAAACTAACTTACGAGGGTCATTCAATAAGTAATGCACCATCATATCTTAAAATACTAACTTACGAGGGGCATTCAATAAGTAATGCACCATCATATCATAAACTAACTTACGAGGGGCATTCAATAAGTAATGCGCCATCATATCTTAGATACATTCTAAGTTATGAGGGGCATTCAATAAGTTATGCACCATCATATCTTAAAATACTAACTTAAAAATTAATAAGCGAGTATGGCACATGATATCATGTAGTAACGTGTGTTGTACCCGTCTTATGCCGTTTGTGTTGTACCCGTCTATGCCGTGTAACTAGACTACATTCATTGCACATGGTCAACACAATATGCTGAGCATGTTACTATATATCCTTGATGTATGCTGTATTCTCGAGCATGCTGTATCCTCAAGCATGCTGTGTCCTCAAGCTTGTTGTATCCTCGAGCATGCTGTATTCTCAAGCATGTTGTATCCTCAAGCATGCTGTATCCTCGAGCATGTTGTATCCTCGATGCATCTGCCTCACTTTAATCACTATCATCCCTATAGTGTAGTGCTAATGATTCCAGCTTGAGTTGGAAGAGTTCATTATGAAACTAGCTGTAACGTGAAGGGTTGTCGGGGTTATTTATGTTAGCCGTAACGTGAAGGGTTATCGGGGTTATTTATTTCAATAAATACTGTACACCGAGCTTAGTCTCTCCCTCAGTTCATCTGGAAGCCACACTCTTCGTATTTAGGCCCATTTCTGGCCCCATATTTGGCAAGCTCTACTGAAAGAGGAACACACAAGCAATGCCTTGCCTGTTAAGTTTGTCTATGTCTGCACATTTGAACTAACCCTCTTTTCAAAAGATCCTTTGAATTCCATTGCTTGCATCCATATGGTGGTATAACACATAAAATACACTAGAATCAGTGTCACAAACACTAATAAAATACTTTTATTTCTACACATCCTAACATGTGCAATTTTTTTCTTCGTAAAGGTCAAGGTCACTGCTATGGCAATGACTATCAACAGAAGCGTTATTAACGTCAGCTGGCCCCCGGCCTGCAACACGGCCTGAAATACATACAGTACAAGAAGATTGTATTAGTATTATATTTTAAATAAATACAAAACACCAAGTGCATAAAGTCTCTGTAAAACTGATTCTGTGTCTTAGTTTAAACATAGTTTATTTCAAACAATGATATAACATATACAAATGTACAATTTACACAAATATTTACATACATGTATGAAAAAGGATTAGAGCCAAAAGCTATAGCTTATAGAGGTCTTCTCCTATAATTAGATGCATATTTTAATTACGGTATGACAGCGTTTTAATCGTATCTGAACTATTAATTACAATTTGAAAAAGATAAGTATATATTAATCATGAACTGTAAATTACAATATCAATAATATAACGAGATTATTAAGGTGATAGAAATACACGTAGTAATTAAATTAGTAAGCTGAAATTGGCTCAATGATTCTGTGTCTTCTAATAAATTCCGTCGCAATTTTGCTCTCACTTCAATCCAACTATTAACCCATTCAACACCAAGTAACTCACATGGACTGGTCCATGATATTCATAAACCAATAAATGAATCAGAAAATCACATTTTGGACAAGTTCATTTATCAAAATGGGTAATTTTATCTAAAAATAGTCATATCACTGGCAAAAAGTGCAGATCCTGATGAGACGGCTCGTCACGAGCCGGCTCATCTGGATATACACTTTTTGTAAGCCTATTTAGAGGTCTGTGGTGTTGAAAGGGTTAACTTCTAAACAATGTAGATTTGTTCATACGACATAGCGACTTATAAACGACATTAACTTGTTTATATGGTTATGTTATGTTATATTTCGGGTTTTACGCCTACATCAGCACCATTTCGGGCTATATCGCAGTTTACCCAACAACACCTTTCCTGGGCAGGCTCCAGCGGTTAACCAGTACTTGGGTGCACCAGCCTCCGCAAGAAACTGTCAACTTTTTCATATAAATGAGACACGGTCTGAGCGGGGCTCGAACCCGTGACCATCAGTGATGATAGGTTACAGTGGTATACAAGTCAGCGACCGTAACCACTCGACCACGGAGGCTGACTTGGTTATATGGTACAGCACCTTGACATAAATGTACAAACAGAAGAGCCAATCAAACACCTCCTCATGCTGCCCACGGAGCCAATCAAACACCTCCTCATGCTGCCCATGGTATTGTATAGCGGTTTTCGATGCATATCTTTTCTTGCTTTTTTCAAAATCCAGCTAACACTTCTTTTCAGCTCAGTAAAATTGTTTGTTCAACTCTTTCAACCCCAAGTAACTGACATGGACTGGTCCATGATATTCTTAGACCAATAAATGAATAAGAAAATTACATTCGGACCAGTTCATTTATCAAGATGGGTAATTATGTCTAAAAATAGTCATATCACTGGCAAAAAGTGCAGATCCTGATTAGACGGCTCATCACGAGCCGGCTCATCTGGATCTACACTTTTTGTAAGCCTATTTAGAGGTCTGTGGTGTTGAAAGGGTTAAAACGAACCTGCCTGAGTGCACAAGAAAGACAGTTTTCATAGCAAGAAGATATTTTATACCATGCATGTAAGAAGTCGAAGTCGCTGTGAGCAAACTACGTAATTTTGAATAAATGTCACGGTAATTCTCACATTACGAAGATTGTCCGTGACCTTGATGCCAAGATGAAGGTCACATTGAGGAAATGGATAGTTTGATAACGGTACAGGTATGTCATGTCAGTTTACAGTTTATAATATTTGAAGCTAAATACCATGCAGTGTTTTCTACATTTATATCTTTATCTGGAGGGTCAATATTAACTATGGACATCATACCCCTCCCCTCATCATTCACATAATGCAAAATTGAAGTATCGTTGTTTTGCACAATGACCTATGCAGAAACAAACACAAGTGTGCATTGGATGCCCTCTTAGTTTGCCTTGCATCTAATATGCGAATACAAAATGCAAATTTATTTTCAAGATAATATTCCATAATCAAGAGACACGGATATTGCACGAAAAGATAATTGTACCAACATATGAACAATGGCTAGACCTCAAGGGGGATGCCTATCAATCTATTTATAGAACAAGAAACGAAATGTGAATCGGGGTGAAAGCACAGCTCATTATAATGAGCACTTTGGATGGGAACATTTCTCCTAATGTGGATACAGTCAGATAATACTGAGAACCTGCGGATCTTGTTTTAAAATCAGGTCACAAACAAAACGATGTGTCCAAATCTCCTAAAACATTTCAATATGGTAGCTGGCCAATCGTAATCTAATTACATCCATGATTTTCTCCAGGAAGCGCAACAGACTCAATCACCCTGTCCTGTATATGGATGGCATCCCCATTAACCAGGTTAGTTCTCACAATCACCTAGGTCTAACATTTACCGAAGATGGGAAGTGGTCGGCACATATTACATCTATGGTTAATAAAGCATGGCAGCGTATTGGCATTCTTAGATCACTCAAATTTTATCTATCTAGACGATCTTTAGAGCGGATGTACATATCATATGTTAGGCCCCTTCTGGAATATGGTGATGTGGTATGGGACAACTGCTCTGACGAATTGAAAAAAGATATAGAATCTGTACAGGTTGAAGCTGCGCGAATTGTTGCAGGAGCCACAAAGCTTTGCAACAAAAACAGTCTCCTTAGAGAACTTTGCTGGGAAACACTCTCCGATAGAAGAGCAAAACATCAACTTATCTTATTCTACAAGATGAAGACTAGTCGAGCCCCACTTTACTTATCCAACCTTGTCCCAGAACCCACCAGTCCAGCTTATTCCCTTCGCTCTATACCAGATGTACCTGTCCCCCAAACACGCACGCAATCTCATGCATCTTCCTTCCTCCCTTCCACTATCAGAAAATGGAATTCCCTTCCAGAAGAAACCCGTAACGCCGAGACCGAATCAGTCTTCAAGGCCAAGTTGAACATCAACAAGAAACCCGTAACGCCGAGACCGAATCAGTCTTCAAGGCCAAGTTGAACATCAACAAGAAACCCGTAACGCCGAGACCGAATCAGTCTGCAAGGCCAAGTTGAACATCAACAAGAAAACCAGACCGAATCAGTCTCAAGGCCAAGTTGAACATCAACAAGAACCCGTAACGCGAGACGAATCAGTCTCAAGGCCAAGTTGAACATCAACAAGAAACCCGTAACGCCGAGACCGAATCAGTCTTCAAGGCCAAGTTGAACATCAACAAGAAACCCGTAACGCCGAGACCGAATCAGTCTTCAAGGCCAAGTTGAACATCAACAAGAAACCCGTAACGCCGAGACCGAATCAGTCTGCAAGGCCAAGTTGAACATCAACAAGAAACCCGTAACGCCGAGACCGAATCAGTCTGCAAGGCCAAGTTGAACATCAACAAGAAACCCGTAACGCCGAGACCGAATCAGTCTTCAAGGCCAAGTTGAACATCAACAAGAAAAAGTCTTCACCTCTTTATAATATCGGACAGAGAAAGCTACAAATCTACCACGCACGACTACGATTAGGGTGCAGCTCCCTGGCTTTTGATTTACATAGGAAAAACATAATCGACTCTCCCTCATGTACTTGTGGTGCTCTGGAGGACGCTAGCCACTATCTTTTGCATTGCCCACAATTTGCAGTCCAACGCCAACAACATCTATCCAACCTTCCATGTGCCACACTCATTAACAATCTCCTATTAGGCGACGATCACTTGTCCTTTGATAGCAACTCTCTCGTCTTCATCAATGTCCAAGCATTCATCGCAGCCACCAGGCGGTTCGATGCTTAGTTAATCTATCCTAATACCTCTTATTCATAATACAAAATATCACTAAGTAAAACCATTCATTACCCTCCGATTGACATACACTACACTAGACTTATTTAACCTTAATGTCCAGCCCAGATGACTTCTGTAAACAAACGCCAAACCGGTGGATGCGCAGCTACCCGTTCACCTTTCCCTACCGATGCCAAGTGTGAGTCCATAATTATTTCTGATATTGATGTTTTGAATTTATTGGGGGTATTTTTGTGGGGGAGGGAGGGGTCATTCATTGCAAGCATAACCTATCTTTATTCGAGAACCATATACCATACAATTAAACTTTAACGAGCAATTTAATCCGTGAACATACAAAGAACAACAGCTTACATTACTTATACCGGACTACACCAACTTGTTAAATGCTCCATCTAGGAGAGGAATTTATATAAGATTGTATTTATCTTGTTTTCCAATCCTTTGTTATCTTCCTGTAACCTGTGTGTTTATATAATTTCGATGCATATATGCCCTTTGTACAAAAGAAGAACAATAAATAAAGTTTAAACTAATCTAATTACATTAGGTAACACCACAGACTGCGAAATTAGCCGGGTGCCCGTGACGTGTAGAAATCGCGACGGAAGTGTAAATTTTCCAATCTCACTTGCCGGTCGGGCACATGTTTTAACAACGTAATAAAACTGGAAAGTAGAAATGTTTTTTCTGAAGTCTTTAACATTACGATTTATATTTTTCAATTTATATTTCTCCCTTTATTCTATCTCCTGTTTGCACTTTCCAGCCGATAGTCTGATAGATTTATATTTTTCAATTTATATTTCGGGTTTTACGCCTGCATCAGCACCATTTCGGGCTATATCGCCGGCGGGCAGTTTACCTAACAACACCTTTCCTGGGCAGGCTCCAGTGGTTAACCAGTATTTGGGTGCACCAACATCCGTAAGATACTGCCAACTTTTTCATATAAATGAGACACGGCCTGAGCGGGGCTCAAACCCGTGACCATCAGTGGTATGCAAGTCAGCGACCATAACCACTCGACCACGGAGGCGGGTTAACATTACAAATTGTTTACACAGGAATTGAGTCGTATAGAAGCGGACAGGTGTAATTCACGTTTTCGACCGGAGAATACCGGAACGGGTATTTCTGTTTCTTCGCCCTGGGTCGTTTCGCCCTATATTTTTTGAATATGTGTTTATAAATACTACAAGTGCTGTGCATGTTTTATATCATCAAATTTGTTTTTTAAAAAATCACATATCGTGGTGTCCCGTACGAAATCTATAATTCTGGGGTGAAAAAACCGGTTTCGCACATTCTACCCCGTCAATCAAGTGAAATTTACAGGGAAAATCATACAATAGTACTGGAAAGTGCAAACAGGAGATAGGATAAAGGGAGACTATCAGCTGGAAAGTGCAAACAGGAGATAGGATAAAGGGAGACTATCAGCTGGAAAGTGCAAACAGGAGATAGGATAAAGGGAGACTATCAGCTAGAAAGTGCAAACAGGAGATAGGATAAAGGGAGACTATCAGCTTGAAAGTGCAAACAGGAGATAGAATAAAGGGAGACTATCAGCTGGAAAGTGCAAACAGGAGATAGAATAAAGGGAGACTATCAGCTGGAAAGTGCAAACAGGAGATAGAATAAAGGGAGACTATCAGCTGGAAAGTGCAAACAGGA
Organism: Archivesica marissinica; assembly: GCA_014843695.1. Lineage (NCBI taxonomy): Eukaryota > Metazoa > Mollusca > Bivalvia > Venerida > Vesicomyidae > Archivesica > Archivesica marissinica. Next base: position 25,678,602 of record CM026395.1, on the reverse strand, counting down.
GATAGAATAAAGGGAGACTATCAGCTGGAAAGTGCAAACAGGAGATAGGATAAAGGGAGACTATCAGCTGGAAAGTGCAAACAGGAGATAGAATAAAGGGAGACTACCAGCTGGAAAGTGCAAACAGGAGATAGAATAAAGGGAGACTATCAGCTGGAAAGTGCAAACAGGAGATAGAATAAAGGGAGACTATCAGCTGGAAAGTGCAAACAGGAGATAGAATAAAGGGAGACTATCAGCTGGAAAGTGCAAACAGGAGATAGGATAAAGGGAGACTATCAGCTGGAAAGTGCAAACAGGAGATAGAATAAAGGGAGACTATCAGCTGGAAAGTGCAAACAGGAGATAGAATAAAGGGAGACTATCAGCTGGAAAGTGCAAACAGGAGATAGAATAAAGGGAGACAATCAGACAATACAACCACCAGGTACACCACCCAATAGCCACTGATGCTGGCCTCTGTTACAGCTATTAACCTTCATATCACCACCACATCGTAACAGTCACATATCTCTGTAATAGCAAACCTCCTAACCACAGCTATATTTATCTGTGTCATAACTGCCCCTCAATATCCACATAACTCCTCAATAACAGCCACCTCACAACCAATACTGTCTACCTGCCTGTAACAGCCACCTCACAACCAATACTGTCTACCTGCCTGTAACAGCCACCTCACAACCAATACTGTCTACCTGCCTGTAACAGCCACCTCACAACCAATACTGTCTACCTGCCTGTAACAGCCACCTCACAACCAATACTGTCTACATGCCTGTAACAGCCACCACCCTCGTTGCACATATCTATGTGCCTGTAACAGCCACCTCACTCATTGTAACACATATCTATCTGCCTGCAACAGCCACCTCCCTCATTGTAACACATATCTATCTGCCTGTAACAGCCACCTCCCTCATTGTAACACATATCTATCTGACTGTAACAGCCACCTCCCTCATTGTAACACACATCTATGTGCCTGTAACAGCCACCACCCTCGTTGCACATATCTATCTGCCTGTAACAGCCACCTCACTCATAACACATATCTGTCTGCCTGTAACAGCCACCTCCCTCATTGTAACACATATCTATCTGCCTGTAACAGCCACCTCCCTCATTGTAACACACATCTATCTGCCTGTAACAGCCACCTCCCTCATTGTAACACACATCTATGTGCCTGTAACAGCCACCTCCCTCATTGTAACACACATCTATCTGCCTGTAACAGCCACCTCCCTCATTGTAACACACATCTATCTGTCTGTAACAGCGACCTCCCTCATTGTAACACACATCTATCTGCCTGTAACAGCCACCTCCCTCATTGAAACACACATCTATCTGCCTGTAACAGCCACCTCCCTCATTGTAACACACATCTATCTGCCTGTAACAGCCACCTCCCTCATTGTAACATATCTGATGGTTCTGTATTTCACCTCTCAACAAGATCCACCTCTCTCTAACAGTCAGTTTCCTATGTACCACTTATTTAGCTAACCTCTAAGGACATGCAAACATTGAAACAACAACAATCCAAATGAAATGAAACAAAGTACATGTAGGTAGAACTGAGGTGCAAAAAAGCAAATGTTAGTTGGTTAAACTGCTACATAAAGTGCACACATTACGTTACTTTGCCAAATAAACTGAACTAAAGTGTTAGAACAGTATGTTAGTATTCCAACCGCTAAGCAATACCTGAGAACAGTCGGACATTCGTCCTCCTTTTTGTTCAAACTCCACCTTAATATTTTCTACCTCAATGCGGCTTTTCTCAGCATTTGCGGTACACTGTGCATAGGTACAATTGGCGGACGCAGTTTCATTCGCATTATGCCGCCTCTTTCCGCGTCTCAAACAGTAATCGGGACCACTGATCTGCCCGATACCTAAACCTCGACTAATAAGAGAATAACACATTATTATATAGTAGAATAACACATTATTATATAGTAGAATAACACATTATTATATAGTAGAATAACACATTATTATATAGTAGAATAACACATTATTATATAGTGGCAAACGATCAGCAATAGCTATTTTGTCATTTAGTTTATACAAATTTATTTTAGCTCGATTGCGAAACAAGTTATTTCAACTTATATAAATCACTCTCGAGACCTCATTCCTGATGGAATCCATCGCCACGAGGGAGAGAGAAGAGGCAACGTGGAATTTAAATGCCTTGCCTAAGGGCACAATCGTAACGGCTCCAGTGGGGCTCGAACTCCGCACCTGAAGCGAACGCGCATCCACTGCGCTATCACGACTTCCGATGATTTTTTTCATTTACTAGCAACCTTAATGCCACCATATTTGTTTTTGGGTCAAATCACCCAAGAAAGTATCTGTCTAAAACAGCCATCATTGTTTACCGGTAATCAGTTATGTTCGGGTTTTACGCCTGCATCAGCACCATTTTGGGCTATAGCGCCGGCGGGCAGTTTACCTAACACTACCTTTCCTGGGCAGACTCCAGCGGTTAACCAGTACTTGGGTGCACCAACCTCCGTAAGAAACTGCCATCTTTTTCATATAAATGAGACACGGTCTGAGCGGGGCTCGAACCCGTGACTATCAGTGCTGATAGGTTACAGTGGTATTACCGGTAATCAGCAAAATTTGATATATTTTTCTGTTATTGTTCGCCTCAATGTCACACAGTCAAAATGTGGAGTTATATCGTCAAACACACAGATATTCAATATGGACAATATTTCGGCCATCTAGTGTTTTGGGTCAGCACACTGTCTTTATCTAGTTGTCTTAACCCATTCAACCCCAAGTAACTGACATGGATTGGTGCATGCTATTTTTAGAGCAATAAATTAATAAGAAAATTACATTTGGACCAGTTCATTTATCAAAATGGGTAATTTTATCTAAAAATAGTAATAATTATTACTGGCAAAAAAGTGCAGATCCTGATGAGACGGCTCGTTACGAGTCGGCTCATCTGGATATACACTTTTCATAAGCCTATTTAGAGGCCTGTGGGGTTGAAAGGGTTAATGCCAGCATAAACATACCTCAACATCCGACACCGATGTTCCTGTAACCGAGGAGCTGCTGCATCCAGATCTCTCACCTCCTTGTTGCTCCACAGCCTCTCAGCAGTAGCCGAGGCTCGCGGCCTGATGTAAACAAACAGATCAATAATGTGTCTCGCTACGAATAATCATACCAAACTAATACAGGTAAAAAACATAGGGGACAAAATCAACTACGATCTTCGACTGCCCAGTCAACATTTAACCCTTTCAACACTACAGGCCTCTAAATAGACTTACAAAAAGTGTAAGATCTGCACTTTTTGCCAGTAATAATTATTACTATTTTTAGATAAAATTACCCATTTTGATAAATGAACTGGTCCAAAGGTAATTTTCTTATTAATTTATTGGTCTAAAAATATCATGCACAAGTCCATGTCAGTTACTTGGGGTTCATTTATCAAAATGGGTAATTTTATCTAAAAATAGTAATAATTATTACTGGCAAAAAAGTTCAGATCCTGATGAGGCTCATCTGGATCTACACTTTTCATAAGCCTATTTAGAGGCCTGTGGGGTTGAAAGGGTTAAACTAACTACATGTTGTTCTGTCTCGCATGTAACTATACACTATGATTGGCTGACAGTGATGTGTAGTTTATCTAGCACGGAGAATGACACGAGCGTGGTATTCACGGAGAATGACATGAGCGTGGTATTCACACGTGTCATACGGTACATATAATAAAATAATCTGTCCTCAACATCATCTTACTAACAATGAAATTTCCCTTTAATCTAAACAGAATTAAAAATAGATAATCATGTATTGGATCTTACACTAGTCATGATCTCATGCACTATTTTACTACACGAGTATCGGAAGTTTGAGCCTTAACGCAAGCTTAATAGCAAAATTCCAAACCGAGTTTCATAAAATAAGGTATGAAATCACGTCAAGTGTAAGACCCTTTTAGCACATTACCGTATTTAATACAAAATAACCTTGCTACTTTCATTTTGGCGCCTTTTAGCTCAAATTGTCATGAAGTCACTACGCAAAACAGCATTATTTTTACGTCAAGACAGGAGGATACTGCATACAGTACAATGTGCTGTTCCCACAAACAGGAGGACACTGCATACAGTACAATGTGCTGTTCCCACAAACAGGAAACTGTATATAGTACAATGTGCTGTTCCCACAAACAGGAGGAAACTGCATACAGTACAATGTGCTGTTCCCACAAACAGGAAACTGCATACAGTACAATGTGCTGTTCCCACAAACAGGAAACTGTATATAGTACAATGTGCTGTTCCCACAAACAGGAAACTGCATACAGTACAATGTGCTGTTCCCACAAACAGGAAAGTGTATACAGTACAATGTGCTGTTCCCACAAACAGGAAACTGCATACAGTACAATGTGCTGTTCCCACAAACAGGAAACTGCATACAGTACAATGTGCTGTTCCCACAAACAGGAGGAAACTGCATACAGTACAATGTGCTGTTCCCACAAACAGGAAACTGCATACAGTACAATGTGCTGTTCCCACAAACAGGAAACTGCATACAGTACAATCTGCTGTTCCCACAAACAGCATACAGTACAATATGCTGTTCCCACAAACAGGAAACTGCATACAGTACAATGTGCTGTTCCCACAAACAGGAAACTGCATACAGTACAATGTGCTGTTCCCACAAACAGGAAACTGCATACAGTACAATGTGCTGTTCCCACAAACAGGAAACTGTATATAGTACAATGTGCTGTTCCCACAAACAGGAGGACACTGCATACAGTACAATGTGCTGTTCCCACAAACAGGAGGAAACTGCATACAGTACAATCTGCTGTTCCCACACACAGGAAACTGCATACAGTACAATGTGCTGTTCCCACAAACAGGAAACTGCATACAGTACAATCTGCTGTTCCCACAAACAGGAAACTGCATACAGTACAATGTGCTGTTCCCACAAACAGGAAACTGTATATAGTACAATGTGCTGTTCCCACAAACAGGAAACTGCATACAGTACAATCTGCTGTTCCCACAAACAGGAGGAAACTGCATACAGTACAATCTGCTGTTCCCACAAACAGGAAACTGTATATAGTACAATGTGCTGTTCCCACAAACAGGAAACTGCATACAGTACAATGTGCTGTTCCCACAAACAGGAAACTGCATACAGTACAATCTGCTGTTCCCACAAACAGGAAACTGCATACAGTACACTGTGCTGTTTCCACAAACAGGAAACTGTATATAGTACAATGTGCTGTTCCCACAAACAGGAAACTGCATACAGTACAATGTGCTGTTCCCACAAACAGGAGGACACTGCATACAGTACAATGTGCTGTTCCCACAAACAGGAGGAAACTGCATACAGTACAATCTGCTGTTCCCACAAACAGGAAACTGCATACAGTACAATCTGCTGTTCCCACAAACAGAAAACTGCATACAGTACAATCTGCTGTTCCCACAAACAGGAAACTGCATACAGTACAATCTACTGTTCCCACAAACAGGAGGAAACTGCATACAGTACAATCTGCTGTTCCCACAAACAGGAGGAAACTGCATACAGTACAATCTGCTGTTCCCACAAACAGGAAACTGCATACAGTACAATCTGCTGTTCCCACAAACAGAAAACTGCATACAGTACAATCTGCTGTTCCCACAAACAGGAAACTGCATACAGTACAATCTACTGTTCCCACACACAGGAGGAAACTGCATACAGTACAATCTGCTGTTCCCACAAACAGGAGGAAACTGCATACAGTACAATCTGCTGTTCCCACAAACAGGAAACTGCATACAGTACAATCTGCTGTTCCCACAAACAGGAAACTGAATACAGTACAATCTGCTATTCCCACAAACAGGAAACTGAATACAGTACAATCTGCTATTCCCACAAACAGGAAACTGCATACAGTACAATGTGCTGTTCCCACAAACAGGAAACTGCATACAGTACAATCTGCTGTTCCCACAAACAGGAAACTGCATACAGTACAATCTGCTGTTCCCACAAACAGGAAACTGCATACAGTACAATGTGCTGTTCCCACAAACAGGAAACTGCATACAGTACAATGTGCTGTTCCCACAAACAGGAAACTGCATACAGTACAATGTGCTGTTCCCACAAACAGGAAACTGCATACAGTACAATCTGCTGTTCCCACAAACAGGAAACTGCATACAGTACAATCTGCTGTTCCCACAAACAGGAAACTGCATACAGTACAATCTGCTGTTCCCACAAACAGGAAACTGCATACAGTACAATGTAGGTGATACCCTGTATTGATTGTGGAAAGCTATTAGGAGACAACAGTTGCATAATTTAGAAGCTAATACATGTCAAAACTAAACATCAAGAAAAGATACAAAACCTAATCCACCTCCTCTGAGATTGCTAGATTCCCTGAGAGTGCTAGCTTCCCTGAGAGTGCTAGCTTCCCTGAAGGTGCTAGATTCCCTGAGAGCGCTAGAATCCCTGAGATTGCTAGATTCCCTGAGATTGTTAGATTCCCTGAGATTGCTAGCTTCCCTGAGAATGCTAGATTCCCTGAGAGCGCTAGAATCCCTGAGAATGCTAGATTCCCTGAGAATGCTAGATTCCCTGAGAATGCTAGATTCCCTGAGAATGCTAGATTCCCTGAGAATGCTAGATTCCCTGAGAGTGCTAGATTCCCCAAGAGTGCTAGATTTCCTGAGAGTGCTAGATTCCCTGAGTGTTAGATTCCCAAAGAGTGCTAGATTCCCTGAGAGTGTTAGATTCCCTGGGAGTGCATGACTCCCTGGGTGTGCTAGATTCCCTGGGAGTCCTAGATTCCCTGAGAGTGCTAGATTCCCTGAGAGCGCATGATTCCCTGGGAGTGCTAGATTCCCTGAGATTGCTAGATTCCCAAAGAGTGCTAGATTCCCTGGAGGATGCTAGATTCCCAAAGAGTGCTAAATTCCCTGAGAGTGCTAGATTCCCTAAGAGTGCTAGATTTCCTGAGATTGCTAGATTCCCAAAGAGTGCTAGATTCCCTGAGTGTTAGATTCCCAAAGAGTGCTAGATTCCCTGAGAATGTTAGATTAAACTGAAATTGGGTCAAAAGCTTGTCATGGAACAATAAAAAGGCCAATTTGAAACTTTTTCTTCAAAATTCCCAGTACAGGTATTTAAAAGTGGATAAGTTTGTGAAAATGGGCAAGTATTCACAATTTTCAAACAATGAAAAATTTCTATGAAAATAAGAGTCAGCTTAAAAATAATCTGTATTCACACATATAACTGTTCAGTGATACTCGTCTAAAGAACAGAGGTAAACTTCGGTTTGGAGGCGTTTTCGGTTTATACGGGTTTTCATAGCGGGGGTAGATTTCTCCTAAATTATAAAGCTATCCAACTGGCTTGCAGAAAATCGGTGGTTCTACCTAGTTACCAGTCTATGACTGCAATACTGCACAGCGGGCACCCTAAACAGCTGGAGGTCGCCATATAACGTAAGCCATTGATGTAACCGTAAACACCAAAGCTAACAGAGAAACAATTGTACTCACCAGACATAAGCCGTTGATGTAACAGTAAACACCAACGCTAACATAGAAACAATTGTACTCACCTGACGTAAGCCGTTGATGTAACAGTAAACACCAACGCTAACATAGAAACAATTGTCCTCACCTGACGTAAGCCGTTGATGTAACAGTAAACACCAACGCTAACAGAGAAACAATTTTTACTCACCAGAGTGTAGTCATAAGATTTTCATTATCTATATATTCTGACCAGAGACAAGCTTCACCACCCAACACTTTGCTTTCATCTATCTGGAACCCTGAAGCATGCATAAAGTCAGAGTTTATATATATATATATATATCTCTGTTACAACATGCTGTAATTGAGTTTATATATCTGTTACAACATTCTGTAATTGAGTTTATATATCTGTTACAACATGCTGTAATTGAGTTTATAGTATATCTGTTACAACATTCTGTAATTGAGTTTATATATCTGTTACAACATTCTGTAATTGAGTTTATATATCTGTTACAACATTCTGTAATTGAGTTTATATATCTGTTACAACATTCTGTAACTGAGTTTATATATCTGTTACAACATTCTGTAATTGAGTTTATATATCTGTTACAACATGCTGTAATTGAGTTTATATATCTGTTACAACATTCTGTAATTGAGTTTATATATCTGTTACAACATGCTGTAATTGAGTTTATATATCTGTTACAACATTCTGTAATTGAGTTTATATATCTGTTACAACATGCTGTAATGAGTTTATAGTATATCTGTTACAACATTCTGTAATTGAGTTTATAGTATATTTGTTACAACATTCTGTAATTGAGTTTATAGTATATCTGTTACAACATGCTGTAATTGAGTTTATATATCTGTTACAACATTCTGTAATTGAGTTTATATATCTGTTACAACATGCTGTAATTGAGTTTATATATCTGTTACAACATGCTGTAATTGAGTTTATAGTATATCTGTTACAACATGCTGTAATTGAGTTTATATATCTGTTACAACATGCTGTAATTGAGTTTATATATCTGTTACAACATTCTGTAATTGAGTTTATAGTATATCTGTTACAACATGCTGTAATTGAGTTTATATATCTGTTACAACATGCTGTAATTGAGTTTATATATCTGTTACAACATTCTGTAATTGAGTTTATATATCTGTTACAACATTCTGTAATTGAGTTTATATATCTGTTACAACATGCTGTAATTGAGTTTATATATCTGTTACAACATTCTGTAATTGAGTTTATATATCTGTTACAATATGCTGTAATTGAGTTTATATATCTGTTACAACATTCTGTAATTGAGTTTATATATCTGTTACAACATGCTGTAATTGAGTTTATAGTATATCTGTTACAACATTCTGTAATTGAGTTTATATATCTGTTACAACATTCTGTAATTGAGTTTATATATCTGTTACAACATTCTGTAATTGAGTTTATAGTATATATGTTACAACATGCTGTAATTGAGTTTATATATCTGTTACAACATTCTGTAATTGAGTTTATATATCTGTTACAACATGCTGTAATTGAGTTTATATATCTGTTACAACATGCTGTAATTAAGTTTATAGTATATCTGTTACAACATGCTGTAATTGAGTTTATATATCTGTTACAACATGCTGTAATTGAGTTTATAGTATATCTGTTACAACATTCTGTAATTGAGTTTATATATCTGTTACAACATTCTGTAATTGAGTTTATAGTATATCTGTTACAACATGCTGTAATTGAGTTTATATATCTGTTACAACATTCTGTAATTGAGTTTATAGTATATCTGTTACAACATGCTGTAATTGAGTTTATATATCTGTTACAGCATTCTGTAATTGAGTTTATATATCTGTTACAACATGCTGTAATTGAGTTTATAGTATATCTGTTACAACATTCTGTAATTGAGTTTATATATCTGTTACAACATTCTGTAATTGAGTTTATATATCTGTTACAACATGCTGTAATTGAGTTTATAGTATATCTGTTACAACATGCTGTAATTGGGTTTATATATCTGTTACAACATGCTGTAATTGAGTTTATAGTATATCTGTTACAACATTCTGTAATTGAGTTTATAGTATATCTGTTACAACATGCTGTAATTGAGGTTATTAATATCTATGTTACAACATGCTGTAATTGAGTTTATTAATATCTATGTTACAACATGCTGTAATTGAGGTTATTAATATCTATGTTACAACATGCTGTAATTGAGTTTATTAATATCTATGTTACAACATGCTGTAATTGAGGTTATTAATATCTATGTTACAAAATGCTGTAATTGAGGTTATTAATATCTATGTTACAACATGCTGTAATTGAGTTTATTAATATCTATGTTACAACATGCTGTAATTGAGTTTATTAATATCTATGTTACAACATGCTGTAATTGAGTTTATTAATATCTATGTTATAACATGCTGTAATTGAGTTTATTAATATCTATGTTACAACATGCTGTAATTGAGTTTATTAATATCTATGTTACAACATGCTGTAATTGAGTTTATTAATATCTATGTTACAACATGCTGTAATTGAGTTTATTAATATCTATGTTACAACATGCTGTAATTGAGTTTATTAATATCTATGTTACAACATGCTGTAATTGAGTTTATTAATATCTATGTTACAACATGCTGTAATTGAGTTTATTAATATCTATGTTACAACATGCTGTAATTGAGTTTATTAATATCTATGTTACAACATGCTGTAATTGAGTTTATATATCTCTGTTACAACATGCTGTAATTGAGTTTATATATCTCTGTTACAACATGCTGTAATTGAGTTTATTAATATCTATGTTACAACATGCTGTAATTGAGTTTATTAATATCTATGTTACAACATGCTGTAATTGAGTTTATTAATATCTATGTTACAACATGCTGTAATTGAAGTTTATTAATATCTATGTTACAACATGCTGTAATTGAGTTTATTAATATCTATGTTACAACATGCTGTAATTGAGTTTATTAATATCTATGTTACAACATGCTGTAATTGAGTTTATATATCTGTTACAACATGCTGTAATTGAGTTTATATATCTGTTACAACATGCTGTAATTGAGTTTATATCTCTGTTACAACATGCTGTAATTGAGTTTATTAATATCTATGTTACAACATGCTGTAATTGAGTTTATTAATATCTATGGCACACTTGTATCTACAGTAGGAGAGCAACAATGGTTGGACAAATGTGGAAGTCGTGATAGCGCAGTTGTCTCGCGTTCACTTCAGGTGCGAAAGGCCTGGAGTTCGCCTCAAGATCATCTGAATAGCAAACAGCATAGAGCCTGATCAGATGGCACGTTCCATGGTGTGTGATCTGGCTCTATGTTCTTTGCAAATACTGTTTGAACGGTATCCAGAATCAAATGGGTTAATATAAGTTTCGCAATCAAGCTAAAATAAATTAGTATAAACTATTGGTGGGTGAAGCTTGAAGAAATATACCACTCGCATGCCTGAACAAGAATATATGCCAGACAGGCCTGATGTATTGTCTTCTTATATGGCAAGACATTACCAAGAAAAAACACACTAGCTTAGTACCAAATGCACAATTGCGGCTAGTTGGACGAAAATGAAAATTTAATTAAATGATGGGTGGTGTTACATTAATTATGCTGAAATGTTGGTTTTACAATGCGTGTCTTGCAAGTAGCTAGTTCAAACAGTGTCTAGTCCCGGAAAATATATATACTGAAACGCAAAAGAAACATAACCCTATATACATAGATGTGCGAATCTTTAATAATCAACATTGAATATCATCACAATAATTATACTAATTAATTTTATTAAACGAGTCTATGTACTAAGACAACTAAAAATAATGCATTTGTCACAGGTTCATGTAATAAACCGTGTATCATTAGAACACTGCATTATAGAGCATGTATTGAGTATAGATAATTAACCCTTTCCCTCATAGATATTTAGGTTAATATACTATTATATCTCCATACAAACGACAGCCATTTAACCCTTTCCTTCATAGGGATTTAGGTTAATATACTATTATATCTCCATACAAATGACAGCCATTTAGCTATCATGCAGTGGATAAGTAGTCGCCATATCTATTCCACCTACATAGATATTACTGGGACTACATGAGATTCTGGACTTTATTATGAACATTAGTTTGGCTACTACATTGTCAATGTATGTCGTATTGGTAATGGCGTCAAGAGGTGCTTCTATGAGGGAAAGGGTTAAGGAACACAATTTTTGTTTAGAAAAGTTACTTATTTATGACAGTTAGTGTATGTAAAATATCTTGTTTCCTAGCCCTCTCAAAGTACCACCTCACTTTATGAGTGAGGTCACCCATAAGAGGTGCTTCTATGAAGGAAAGCGTTAACTCATCCGATTACAGTCTGTGTCTTCAATCAACAAACACCCTATTCCAAACAGATGGATCTGTAGTCCAGTGAACTAGGGATCGCAGGTTCGATCCCCCGTCTGACCCTAATAAAATTAACAGTCTTTCAGATGGGACTTTAAACTGAGGTCTCGTGTCGGTGCTTTACACCGTGCACGTAAAACAGCCAGAGGAGACTCTGGAATGGGTCTCTGTCTGTATCATTGCACTATCCTCCAAAAATCGAAAATGACTAATCTCTTCAGGAGGCGTCGCTCATATGGGCAACCGGTAGCGACGATAAATAAACGTAAAACACCTATTCCAGTATATACATTTGAAATCATTAGACACACAATATATCATACATGTTACACGGCTATCAACATCTTACATCAAACAGTCCAATACCAACTGAATAACCTTTTACTGTTAGCTTTTCACCTGATAACAAGCTATATTTTCAACTACTTATTATATATTTTGGTATTACTACATTATATGTTTACCTCTTAATCGCCATTTGTGCACAACATTATATATGCAATGGAGAAAATCTCAATAAGCTTTAAGCTTCCGATTTAATCCATTTTCGTTTTGTATACAATGTATATGTAATGTACATTATTATCGAATAAATATGTTTAAACCAATACCAATGGAATAAGCTTGATATTTCTGCATTGCACATGGTTATATGTGTTGGTATGGTGCACAATAACACAGGTGAATAATGCAAGATCTATAGTAACTAAATTGCTACAACCATTTCATGTCATGTCATGCCAGCAACAGTGCAAAATCATATATTATGTTATATTTCGGGTTTTACGCCTGGGCTATATCGCCGGCGGGCAGTTTACTTAACACCTTTCCTGGGCAGGCTCCAGCGGTTAACCAGTACTTGAGTGCACCAATCTCCGTAAGAAACTGCCAACTTTTTCATATAAATGAGACACGGTCTGAGCGGGGCTCGAACCCGTGACCATCAGTGATGATAGGTTACAGTGGTATACAAGTCAGCGACCTTAACCACTCGACCACGGAGGCGGACAAAATCAGCAATCAAAATAATAATTGGTTTATAATATCCCGTATAATATACATACACATTTCCTTAAAGCGACACTACATCGGTGAAAAAGGCAAATATCTACAGCGTGTAATTTCCTATATGGTATAGTTGTTTTCCAAATATTTGCAACGGAATCTCGAATAGTTAACCCATTTCATTCTGGATACATTTAAATGCTTTTACAAACAACATAGATCCAGATCAGCCACAGCGTGACGCTGCATGCTGATCAGGATCTATGTTGTTTTCTACATAGCCAATTGTCTTAGCAAGATCATCTGAATTCCATGGCGGCTGATCTGGCTCTATGTTCTTTTCTTTTAAGGCCCCTATCCGGGTAACCTCTTCGTTGCATATACATTTAGTTGATACATATTTCGACAAGTTTTTTTGGTTTTTAACCCTTTCAACCCCACAGGCCTCTAAACCGTTTTTCAATGCAAAAACAATTGACATAAGCCGACATTGTTTTACACATATAGCTTGGGGGATGCATAAAACATTCTTCAAAGAAATTTACATGATAGTTTCTCCATTATATTAAAGTCCCATTATGCATTTAATGAGAATGTGCTGTGCACGCGAATATTCTAAGGAAAGGATCATTTAACCCTTTCAACCCCACAGGCCTCTAAATAGGCTTATGAAAAGTGTAGATCCAGATGAGCCGGCTCGTAACGAGCCGTCTCATCAGGATCTGCACTTTTTTGCCAGTAATAATTATTACTATTTTTAGATAAAATTACCCATTTTGATAAATGAACTGGTCCAAATGTAATTTTCTTATTAATTTATTGGTCTAAAAATAGCATGCACCAGTCCATGTCAGTTACTTGGGGTTGAAAGGGTTAATAGTATACATATTACTTCAGTTCGATTATCTATATGTACAGTGTGTCCCTTAAGGATGAGTGTATACAAAGATTGTCAAAGAAGTTAAAAGTGAACAATGGGTGAGAGAGAAAGAAGAGAGTGAGAGTGAGAGTGAGAGAGAGAGAGAGAGAGAGAGAGAGAGAGAGAGAGAGGTGTAATGAGTGCCCGATCGCTTCTGCTTACTATCATTTCTATTTGTTAATAGGATAAAGAGTGTGTCAAAAAAGGATTTGTAGGGGTGGGGTGGGGTAATTGATTTGGGGGTTCATTTGTAGTTCTATGTTCTTTGCAAATACTGTTTGAACGGTATCCAGAATGAAATGGGTTAAACTAATAAACAAAGGGCGTATACGACGTTTGTTGACATAACAAAATAATGTAAATAGGTAATGAGCACATGTTCTCATATTTGTGCCTGTGCATATTTAACTAATCACATTTAAATGTTCTTCAAACGACAGTAGTGTAGTGTAGACTCCAATAATGAACAAACGTCAATTCAGGAGTGTGGCATACCATTATATGAAATCCCATATTACTGTTGAGAGTTTGTAGGCTGCAAAAACACTGTTTATTGATTAAACGTTATTGCATTTTGCAATGTAATGTCGCTTTAAAGTACGAATTATGATTTCACCAAAATACATGCATAAAGTTTATATATATATAGCGCTCTTCACATTTCCTTATTTGTTATATATTAAACAATTGAATGTTCTTTTTCTGCGTTAAACGTGGTATGAATGTTAAAAGATTTTTACACCTAATTTGCATAAAAACCAGCTGTCTTGAAGAAGTTTTATGAATGCCTTGAAAAAGTAGTCCGCTAAAGCCTATGAATATTAATGAGATAGAACTGTAGAAATGTTCACATTCATGGCATCCACACCGTATATTACGCTGTGACCTCATATATTATGCTGTGACCTCATATATTACACTGTGACCTCATATATTATGCTGTGACCTGCTATATATTATGCTGTGACCTCATATGTTCACCTATAGTATGATAAACTTCAGACAATGAGTATCTGGTAATCTGTCCTAGCTAAAGCATTACTTGATCAGAGGATGGTATAAATACAATATTACGCTATGTCTTACAAAAGGGATGTGTACGTACTGATGTATAATGGGGATGGGTACATATTGCAGTATGAGGAGATGGGTACATATTGCAGTATGAGGAGATGGGTACATATTACAGTATGAGGGGCTGGGTACATATTGATGTATGAGGGGATGGGTACATATTGATGTACGAGGGGATGGGTACATATTGATGTATGAGGGGATGGGTACATACTGATGTATGAGGGGATGGGTACATATTGATGTATGAGGGGATGGTACATATTGATGTATGAGGGGATGGGTACATATTACAGTATGAGGGGATGGGTACATATTGATGTATGAGGGGATGGGTACATTTGATGTATAAGGGGATGGGTACATATTGCTGTATAAGGGGATGTGTACATATTGATGTATGAGGGGATGGGTACATATGGATGTATAGGGGATGGGTACATTTTGATGTATGAGGGGATGGGTACATATTACTGTATGAGGGGATGGGTACTATTACTGTATGAGGGGATGGGTACATATTACTGTATGAGGGATGGGTACATATTACAGTATGAAGGGGATGGGTACATATTACAGTATGAGGGGATGGTACATATTGATGTATTAGGGGATGGGTACATATTACTGTATGAGGGATGGTACATATTACTGTATGAGGGGATGGTACATATTGCTGTATGAGGGGATGGACATATTGATGTATGAGGGGATGGTACATATTGATGTATGAGGGGATGGTACATATTGATGTATGAGGGGATGGGTACATATTACAGTATGAGGGGATGGGTACATATTGATGTATGAGGGGATGGTACATATTACAGTATGAGGGATGGGTACATATTGATGTATGAGGGGATGGGTACATATTACAGTATGAGGGGATGGGTACATATTACAGTATGAGGGGATGGGTACATATTACTGTATGAGGGGATGTACATATTACTGTATGAGGGGATGGTACATATGATGTATAGGGATGGGTACATATTACTGTATGAGGGGATGGTACATATTACTGTATGAGGGATGGTACATATTGCTGTATGAGGGGATGGGTACATATTGAGTATGAGGGGATGGGTACATATTGATGTATGAGGGGATGGGTACATATGCTGTATGAGGGGATGGTACATATTGATGTATGAGGGATGGGTACATATTGCAGTATGAAAGGGGATGGTACATATGATGTATGAGGGGATGGGTACATATTGCAGTATGAAGGGGATGGGTACATATTGATGTATGAGGGGATGGGTACATATTGATGTATGAGGGGATGGTACATATTGCTGTATGAGGTGATGGGTACATATTGATGTACGAGGGGATGGGTACATATTGATGTATGAGGGGATGGTACATATTGATGTATGAGGGGATGGTACATATTGATGTATGAGGGGATGGTACAAACAAAAACAAACAAAAACAAACAAAAACAAACAAAAACAAACAAAAACAACAAAACAAAACAAACAAAAAAACAAAAAAACAAACAAAACAAAAAACAAACAAAACTATTTGCTGTATGAGGGGATGGGTACATATTACTGTATGAGGGGATGGTACATATTACTGTATGAGGGGATGGGTACATATTGATGTATGAGGGGATGGGTACATATTGATGTATGAGGGGATGGTACATATTACTGTATGAGGGGATGGGTACATATTGATGTATGAGGGGATGGGTACATATTGATGTATGAGTGGATGGTACATATTACTGTATGAGGGGATGGGTACATATTACTGTATAAGGGTTTGAGTATTATAAAACTAGGTCAGGGAGCTATATTGCCATGTTACCCATATTATTGAGGACCGGGTCACACAGGTAGTATTTGGGCCACTGTACCCCATATTCTATGTTGTCAATGTACCAACATGATGAGTAGAGGACCGTGAGACCACGGGAGATTGCCTGCGCCACTTTTTCCAAACCTCCCAGCCATACATGAATTATTGTATCATGCGGCAACTGAAACAAAATCAACCATGCATGTAAAAATTGAAGACAAACTTGGATATGGCAGTGTTACCATTACTCAGGTGTGAGGTGCGAGTCTCATGACCGGATCGTACCCTCAAGGTCTCCCATTGTGTGCCTTAAAGCTTCTGCCAACGTATCTTACTTCCAGACTAACCTTCAGGTCACTTAATCTTTACTCACTTAATATTCACTTACAACTTAATAAAGCAATCCGATTGGATGACAACTCATCCTAAGTGACCTATTTGCCCGCATACAAAGGTCTGCCCTATAAAATCTACAGCAGCTACGCTCATTCTTTACACAAGAACGTTATATATATTTCGGGTTTTACGCCTGCATCAGCACCATTTTGGGCTATATCGCCGGCGGGCAGTTTACCTAACAACACCTTTCCTGGGCAGCCTCCAGCGGTTAACCAGTACTTGGGTGCTATGTGGTATACAAGTCGGCAACCTTAACCACTCGACCACGGAGGCTGACACACAAGAACGTGTACATTCCGTTCGAGACAATCCCTCAGTGTAGATATATGAATTATTCTGTCTCCCGGCTAATAGTGTATTATGTAAAATAATCCTACTAACAGCACAAGATTCCCTGAAAATTAGTCTGAACATAATCCCTCTAATCCCTAGCATCAGTTTGGTCTCCTGCGTATCCAATTTTGTCTGCGGGTTATGTTCACAGGCAAACTATAAAACTCAATTATCACAAGCGTATTACCGTATGTTGTGTCGGCTGGATCGCACTGATAATACTTTGACCATTTGGTACCGTATTCAATGAGATCGAGGTACCAGCAGGAGGAGTATATAACGTTCATACCGAGCGAGATCGCCCTCTCCACCTCCTCCATACCACCCTGCCATACTTGTATAATTGTGTCGTTTGGGAGCTGTAATATATTCAACTTTACTGTATAGACTTATTACACTATTAATAACATAATTGTATAAGTATAGACTTATTACACTATTAACCCATTCAACCCCAAGTATCTGACATGGACTGGTACATGCTATTTTTAGACCAATAAATTAATAAGAAAATTACCTTTGGACCAGTTCATTTATCAAAATGGGTAATTTTATCTAAAAATAGTAATAATTATTACTGGCAAAAAAGTGCAGATCCTGATGAGACGGCTCGTCACGAGCCGGCTCATCTGGATCTGCACTTTTCATAAGCCTATTTAGAGGCCTGTGGAGTTGAAAGGGTTAATAACATAACTGTATAAGGATAGACTTATTACACTATTAATAACATATAAGTATAGACTTATTACACTATTAATAACATAACTGTATAAGTATAGACTTATTACACTATTAATAACATAACTGTATAAGCATAGACTTATTACACTATTAATAACATAACTGTATAAGGATAGACTTATTACACTATTAATAACATAACTGTATAAGTATAGACTTATTACACTATTAATAACATAACTGTATAAGTATAGACTTATTACACTATTAATAACATAACTGTATAAGTATAGACTTATTACACTATTAATAACATAACTGTATAAGGATAGACTTATTACACTATTAATAACATAACTGTATAAGGATAGACTTATTACACTAATTATAACATCAATTCACTTTGATATATGCTGGATGTGGGATAACAAAAAGTGGTACTTACCTACTCTAGAACAATATTCTAACAAGAGCACAGCCAACGCACATGCTAACAAGCTTGTGACCTTGACAATTTCTAAGGTCAAACATTTTGAAGGTCACTGCTAAGAACTACTGACTAATGAGTGAGTAAGTGAGTGAGTATTTGGTTTAACGGCGCTTCAGCACAGTTCAGGCTATATATCGCGCTGGGTTAAGTATATTGTATACAAGAGAGTTAAAAATCTATGTTGATAACATACTGTATGTAGTAAAATTGTAATTACGAAGGTCAATTGCAACAAAATTTATCAAGCTGCAAAAATGATAAAAAAAACGTCAGTTGTAAAACTGTATTTAAACCAGTAAAACTTTACAATTTATGGAAAAGATGTGATTCTTTTAAAAATGCAATAATGTATTTAAAATCAAGTGTCGAATAGCTCCTTCATTGTCATAACTGTATAATATTTTTGGCGAATGAGTGCTAAATCTACACAGTGAATTAAGATGGGTTCAACATTTATATAGAGTATTCTATGCGAATATAAGCTTAATCAGTCGTATGGCCATGTGTTTGATATTTTATTCTTTTCGAGGTCAGGGGTCAATGTCAAATCAATATGTCAATTGTGAATGCGGATATAAACTTCAGTCGAAGAAAAGGTTATGGCAATGTGTTTGATATTTTATTCTTTTGGAGGTCAGGGGTCAATGTCAAATCAATATGTCAATTGTGAAACGTTAGTATCTAGGAGGACTGTTGACAGATATAGATGAAGGTTCACCTAAGGATCAGATCAATATAATAATTCATACCTGAACGAAAGGTTGCTTGTGATCAGGAGTATTAGTTTATACAAATTTATTTGAGCTCAATTGCGAAACAAGTTCTTACAACTAATATTAATCACTCTCGAGACCTCATTCCTGATGGAATCCATCGCCACGAGGGAGAGGGAAGAGGCAATGTGGAACTTAAATACCTTGCTTGCCTAATGGAGCAATCGTAACGGCTCCAGCGGGGCTTGAACTCTGGGCCTTTCGCATCTCAAGCAAACGTGCTACCACTGCACTATCACTACTTCCACAGGGACTAGTGTGTGCAAATATCAGCTAGATCCCAAAGTGATAACTAGAGGACAGATGCAACACAAAAACCAGCCAAATAAAATATGGTGACAAATGAACATTTTCCAAACCGTTTTTCAATGCAAAAACAATTGACATAAGCCGACATTGTTTTACACATATAGCTTGGGGATGCATAAAACATTCTTCAAAGAAATTTACATGATAGTTTCTCCATTATATTAAAGTCCCATTATGCATTTAATGAGAATGTGCTGTGCACACGAATATTCTAAGGAAAGGATCATTTAAAGTCTTGTCTTGCTTTTGTCATTTTCAATATCAATTTATTGAGAAATTAAGCAAAATTTAGAAGATCTGCACACAAAAAAATGGTACTCGTGAAATTATACTATTTCTATTACTTCCCTTTATAAATATTTATTTAACTCCTAAACTTTTATAATTGGTTGTTTACAGTCAAACCTGCCTTACGCAGCCAGCCAAGGGAGTCAGAGAAGGTGGCTGCTTAACACAGGTGGCTGCTTAATAGAGATCAAATATATAATAAAACAACCAATTGGGAATCTGGAAACTGGCTGCTTAATACAGGTTGGCTGCTTAATGAAGGTGACCACAAACACAGGTTTGACTGTATATAATACAGGTTGGCTGCTTAACGGAGGTGATCACTAACACAGGTTTGACTGTATATAATACAGGTTGGCTGCTTAATGGAGGTGACCACAAACACAGGTTTGATTGTATATAATACAGGTTGGCTGCTTAACGGAGGTGATCACTAACACAGGTTTGACTGTATATAATACAGGTTGGCTGCTTAATGGAGGTGACCACTAACACAGGTTTGACTGTATATAATACACGTTGGCTGCTTAATGGAGGTGACCACTAACACAGGTTTGACTGTATATAATACAGGTTGGCTGCTTAATGGAGGTGACCACAAACACAGGTTTGACTGTATATAATACAGGTTGGCTGCTTAATGGAGGTGACCACTAACACAGGTTTGACTGTATATAATACAGGTTGGCTGCTTAATGGAGGTGACCACAAACACAGGTTTGACTGTATATAATACAGGTTGGCTGCTTAATGGAGGTGACCACTAACACAGGTTTGACTGTATATAATACAGGTTGGCTGCTTAATGGAGGTGACCACAAACACAGGTTTGACTGTATATAATACAGGTTGGCTGCTTAATGGAGGTGACCACTAACACAGGTTTGACTGTATATAATACAGGTTGGCTGCTTAATGGAGGTGATCACTAACACAGGTTTGACTGTATATAATACAGGTTGGCTGCTTAATGGAGGTAACCACTAACACAGGTTTGACTGTATATAATACAGGTTGGCTGCTTAATGGAGGTAACCACTAACACAGGTTTGACTGTATATAATACAGGTTGGCTGCTTAACGGAGGTGACCACTAACACAGGTTTGACTGTATATAATACAGGTTGGCTGCTTAATGGAGGTGATCACTAACACAGGTTTGACTGTATATAATACAGGTTGGCTGCTTAATGGAGGTGATCACTAACACAGGTTTGACTGTATATAATACAGGTTGGCTGCTTAATGGAGGTGACCACAAACACAGGTTTGACTGTATATAATACAGGTTGGCTGCTTAATGGAGGTGACCACTAACACAGGTTTGACTGTATATAATACAGGTTGGCTGCTTAACGGAGGTGACCACTAACACACGTTTGACTGTATATAATACAGGTTGGCTGCTTAACGGAGGTGACCACAAACACAGGTTTGACTGTATATAATACAGGTTGGCTGCTTAATGGAGGTGACCACTAACACAGGTTTGACTGTACATTTGAATTTACTCTAAGTTGCTCATACTTAAGCATTTTTAAATTTCCAGATGGATCTGTAGTCCAGTGGTTATAACACATTGAACTGGTAAACCAGTGATCGCAGGTTCTATCCCCCGTCTGACCCTAATAAAATTAACAGTCTTAAAGGTCTCATGTCGGTGCATTACACCGTGCATGTAACAGAACCAGAGGAAGACTATAAAGAGTCTAATATTGATTACCCGTTAAATACATCTCGTATAATTGTCATATGGTTTATGTTAATGATCGCATGTATTTATGTATAATTATTAGGGATGGCAACGAATGGTGATTGTGATATTCGAATATTCGGATGATCTTCCGAACGAATATTCGAATATTCGCAAATTTCTCCAACTTTCTATTTCCACTACAGTTAGTACCTGTAAAACAAATGCCTCTCAATTTGTGTCCCGTCAAATAGACTGCATTAATAAATTAGTGACCCCTGTAAGGTGTGAACAACATGTCATCACCCTCCTTTGTTATTTGGAGCCAAATCGCGATGACATTTCGAACCTTCGGGCACGCATTGGGTCATTCTTTGTTTTCGAAACTTAATTGATTGAAATTTAAACAAACATATATATCCTTTTAAGCTATGATTTAACTGCAATTGATTAAAATTTGATTTGAATTTTATTCTTAATATTCGAATATGGTTTTAATATTCGAATATTATTTGCCATCCCTAATAATTATGTATTTGTATGTGAATAAAAGGGGTTTTGTCCTCGAGAAAAAAAAATTAAAATTTTCAATAGTATCACAAACCGAAGTTAATTAAGAGAAAGGTGGGTTGGTACACATGAATATAGTTTGGCTTAGCAAGCAGTGTCCCAGTGAAGGCAAGTAGTGTCCCAGTGAAGGCAAGCAGTGTCCCAGTGAAGGCAAGCAGTGTCCCAGTGAAGGCAAGCAGTGTCCCAGTGAAGGCAAGCAGTGTCCCAGTGAAGGCAAGCAGTGTCCCGGTGAAGGCAAGCAGTGTCCCAGTGAAGGCAAGCAGTGTCCCAGTGAAGGCAAGTAGTGTCCCAGTGAAGGCAAGTAGTGTCCCAGTGAAGGCAAGCAGTGTCCCAGTGAAGGCAAGCAGTGTCCAGTGAAGGCAAGCAGTGTACCAGTGAAGGCAAGCAGTGTCCCAGTAAAGGCAAGCAGTGTACCAGTGAAGGCAAGTAGTGTCCCAGTGAAGGCAAGCAGTGTACCAGTGAAGGCAAGTAGTGTCCCAGTGAAGGCAAGCAGTGTCCCAGTGAAGGCAAGTAGTGTCCCAGTGAAGGCAAGCAGTGTACCAGTGAAGGCAAGTAGTGTCCCAGTGAAGGCAAGTAGTGTCCCAGTGACGGCAAGCAGTGTACCAGTGAAGGCAAGCAGTGTCCCAGTAAAGGCAAGCAGTGTACCAGTGAAGGCAAGCAGTGTACCAGTGAAAGCAAGTAGTGTCCCAGTGAAGGCAAGTAGTGAACGAGTGAAGGCAAGCCATGTACCAATGAAGGCAAGCAGTGAACAAGTGAAGGCAAGCAGTGTCCCAGTGAAGGCAAGCAGTGAACGAGTGAAAGCAAGTAGTGTCCCAGTGAAGGCAAGCAGTGTCCCAGTGAAGGCAAGCAGTGTCCCAGTGAAGGCAAGCAGTGTCCCAATGAAGGCAAGCAGTGAACGAGCGAAAGCAAGTAGTGTCCCAATGAAGACAAACAGTGTCCCAATGAAGGCAAGCAGTGTCCCAATGAAGGCAAGCAATGTCCCAATGAAGGCAAGCAGTGAACGAGTGAAAGCAAGTAGTGTCCCAGTGAAGGCAAGCAGTGTCCCAGTGAAGGCAAGCAGTGTCCCAGTGAAAGCAAGTAGTGTCCCAGTGAAGGCAAGTAGTGTCCCAGTGAAGGCAAGCAGTGTCCCAGTGAAGGCAAGCAGTGTACCAGTGAAAGCAAGTAGTGTCCCAGTGAAGGCAAGTAGTGAACGAGTGAAGGCAAGCCATGTACCAATGAAGGCAAGCAGTGAATGAGTGAAGGCAAGCAGTGTCCCAGTGAAGGCAAGCAGTGAATGAGTGAAAGCAAGTAGTGTCCCAGTGAAGGCAAGCAGTGTCCCAGTGAAGGCAAGCAGTGTCCCAGTGAAGGCAAGCAGTGTCCCAATGAAGGCAAGCAGTGAACGATTGAAAGCAAGTAGTGTCCCACTGAAGGCAAGCAGTGTCCCAATGAAGGCAAGCAGTGTCCCAATGAAGGCAAGCAGTGAACGAGTGAAAGCAAGTAGTGCCCCAGTAAAGGCAAGCAGTGTCCCAGTGCAGACAAGCAGTGTCCCAGTGAAAGCAAGTAGTGTCCCAGTGAAGGCAAGTAGTGTCCCAGTGAAGGCAAACAGTGTCCCAGTGAAGGCAAGCAGTGTCCCAGTGAAGGCAAGCAGTGTCCCAGTGAAGGCAAGCAGTGTCCCAGTGAAGGCAAGTAGTGTCCCAGTGAAGGCAAGCAGTGTACCAGTGAAGGCAAGTAGTGTCCCAGTGAAGGCAAGCAGTGTACCAGTGAAGGCAAGCAGTGTCCCAGTGAAGGCAAGCAATGTTCCAGTGAAGGCAAGCAGTGTCCCAGTGAAGGCAAGCAATGTTCCAGTGAAGGCAAGCAGTGTACCAGTGAAGGCAAGCAGTGTCCCAGTGAAGGCAAGCAGTGTCCCAGTGAAAGCAAGTAGTGTCCCAGTGAAGGCAAGCAGTGTACCAGTGAAGGCAAGTAGTGTCCCAGTGAAGGCAAGCAGTGTCCCAGTGAAGGCAAGCAGTGTCCCAGTGAAAGCAAGCAGTGTCCCAGTGAAGGCAAGCAGTGTCCCAGTGAAGGCAAGCAGTGTCCCAGTGAAGGCAAGCAGTGAATGAGTGAAAGCAAGCAGTGTCCCAGTGAAGGCAAGCAGTGAATGAGTGAAAGCAAGTAGTGTCCCAGTGAAAGCAAGTAGTGTACCAGTGAAGGCAAGCAGTGTCCCAGTGAAGGCAAGTAGTGAATGAGTGAAAGCAAGTAGTGTCCCAGTGAAGGCAAGTAGTGTCCCAGTGAAGGCAAGCAGTGTACCAGTGAAAGCAAGCAGTGTCCCAGTAAAGGCAAGCAGTGTACCAGTGAAGGCAAGCAGTGTCCCAGTGAAAGCAAGTAGTGTCCCAGTGAAGGTAAGTAGTGAACGAGTGAAGGCAAGCCATGTACCAATGAAGGCAAGCCATGTACCAATGAAGGCAAGCAGTGAACGAGTGAAGGCAAGCAGTGTCCCAGTGAAGGCAAGCAGTGAACGAGTGAAAGCAAGTAGTGTCCCAGTGAAGGCAAGCAGTGTCCCAGTGAAGGCAAGCAGTGTCCCAATGAAGGCAATCAGTGAACGAGTGAAAGCAAGTAGTGTCCCAATGAAGGCAAGCAGTGAACGAGTGCAAGCAAGTAGTGTCACAATGAAGGCAGGCAGTGTCCCAATGAAGGCAAGCAGTGAACGAGTGAAAGCAAGTAGTGTCCCAGTGAAGGCAAGCAGTGCCCCAGTGAAGGCAAGCAGTGTCCCAGTGAAAGCAAGTAGTGTCCCAGTGACGGCAAGTAGTGTCCCAGTGAAGGCAAGCAGTGTCCCAGTGAAGGCAAGCAGTGTACCAGTGAAAGCAAGTAGTGTCCCAGTGAAGGCAAGTAGTGAACGAGTGAAGGCAAGCCATGTACCAATGAAGGCAAGCAGTGAACGAGTGAAGGCAAGCAGTGTCCCAGTGAAGGCAAGCAGTGAACGAGTGAAAGCAAGTAGTGTCCCAGTGAAGGCAAGCAGTGTCCCAGTGAAGACAAGCAGTGTCCCAGTGCAGGCAAGCAGTGTCCCAGTGAAAGCAAGTAGTGTCCCAGTGAAGGCAAGTAGTGTCCCAGTGAAGGCAAGCAGTGTCCCAGTGAAGGCAAGCAGTGTCCCAGTGAAGGCAAGCAGTGTCCCAGTGAAGGCAAGCAGTGTCCCAGTTAAGGCAAGTAGTGTCCCAGTGAAGGCAAGCAGTGTACCAGTGAAGGCAAGTAGTGTCCCAGTGAAGGCAAGCAGTGTACCAGTGAAGGCAAGCAGTGTTCCAGTGAAGGCAAGCAGTCTCCCAGTGAAGGCAAGCAATGTTCCAGTGAAGGCAAGCAGTGTACCAGTGAAGGCAAGCAGTGTCCCAGTGAAGGCAAGCAGTGTCCCAGTGAAAGCAAGTAGTGTCCCAGTGAAGGCAAGCAGTGTACCAGTGAAGGCAAGTAGTGTCCCAGTGAAGGCAAGCAGTGTCCCAGTGAAGGCAAGCAGTGTCCCAGTGAAAGCAAGCAGTGTCCCAGTGAAGGCAAGCAGTGTCCCAGTGAAGGCAAGCAGTGTCCCAGTGAAGGCAAGCAGTGAATGAGTGAAAGCAAGCAGTGTCCCAGTGAAGGCAAGCAGTGAATGAGTGAAAGCAAGTAGTGTCCCAGTGAAAGCAAGTAGTGTACCAGTGAAGGCAAGCAGTGTCCCAGTGAAGGCAAGTAGTGAATGAGTGAAATCAAGTAGTGTCCCAGTGAAGGCAAGTAGTGTCCCAGTGACGGCAAGCAGTGTACCAGTGAAGGCAAGCAGTGTCCCAGTAAAGGCAAGCAGTGTACCAGTGAAGGCAAGCAGTGTACCAGTGAAAGCAAGTAGTGTCCCAGTGAAGGCAAGTAGTGAACGAGTGAAGGCAAGCCATGTACCAATGAAGGCAAGCCATGTACCAATGAAGGCAAGCAGTGAACGAGTGAAGGCAAGCAGTGTCCCAATGAAGGCAAGCAGTGAACGAGTGAAAGCAAGTAGTGTCCCAATGAAGGCAAGCAGTGAACGAGTGAAGGCAAGTAGTGTCCCAATGAAGGCAAGCAGTGAACGAGTGCAAGCAAGTAGTGTCCCAATGAAGGCAGGCAGTGTCCCAATGAAGGCAAGCAGTGAACGAGTGAAAGCAAGTAGTGTCCCAGTGAAGGCAAGCAGTGCCCCAGTGAAGGCAAGCAGTGTCCCAGTGAAAGCAAGTAGTGTCCCAGTGACGGCAAGTAGTGTCCCAGTGAAGGCAAGCAGTGTCCCAGTGAAGGCAAGCAGTGTACCAGTGAAAGCAAGTAGTGTCCCAGTGAAGGCAAGTAGTGAACGAGTGAAGGCAAGCCATGTACCAATGAAGGCAAGCAGTGAACGAGTGAAGGCAAGCAGTGTCCCAGTGAAGGCAAGCAGTGAACGAGTGAAAGCAAGTAGTGTCCCAGTGAAGGCAAGCAGTGTCCCAGTGAAGGCAAGCAGTGTCCCAGTGAAGGCAAGCAGTGTTCCAATGAAGGCAAGCAGTGAACGAGTGAAAGCAAGCAGTGTCCCAGTGAAGGCAAGCAGTGTCCCAGTGAAGGCAAGCAGTGTCCCAGTGAAGGCAAGCAGTGTCCCAGTGAAGGCAAGCAGTGTCCCAATGAAGGCAAGCAGTGAACGATTGAAAGCAAGTAGTGTCCCAATGAAGACAAGCAGTGTCCCAATGAAGGCAAGCAGTGAACGAGTGAAAGCAAGTAGTGTCCCAGTGAAGGCAAGCAGTGTCCCAGTGAAGGCAAGCAGTGTCCAAGTGAAAGCAAGTAGTGTCCCAGTGAAGGCAAGTAGTGTCCCAGTGAAGACAAGCAGTGTCCCAGTGAAGGCAAGCAGTGTCCCATTGAAGGCAAGCAGTGTCCCAGTGAAGGCAAGCAGTGTCCCAGTGAAGGCAAGTAGTGTCCCAGTGAAGGCAAGTAGTGTCCCAGTGAAGGCAAGCAGTGTCCCAGTGAAGGCAAGCAGTGAATGAGTGAAAGCAAGTAGTGTCCCAGTGAAAGCAAGTAGTGTACCAGTGAAGGCAAGCAGTGTCCCAGTGAAGGCAAGTAGTGAACGAGTGAAAGCAAGTAGTGTCCCAGTGAAGGCAAGCAGTGTCCCAGTGAAGGCAAGCAGTGAACGAGTGAAAGCAAGTAGTGTCCCAGTAAAGGCGAGCAGTGTACCAGTGAAGGCAAGTAGTGTCCCAGTGAAGGCAAGCAGTGTACCAGTGAAGGCAAGTAGTGTCCCAGTAAAGGCAAGCAGTGTCCCAGTGAAGGCAAGCAGTGTACCAGTGAAGGCAAGCAGTGTCCCAGTGAAGGCAAGCAGTGTCCCAGTGAAGGCAAGCAGTGTCCCAATGAAGGCAAGCAGTGTACCAGTGAAGGCAAGTAGTGTCCCAGTGAAGGCAAGCAGTGTCCCAGTGAAAGCAAGTAGTGTCCCAGTAAAGGCAAGTAGTGAACGAGTGAAGGCAAGCAGTGTCCCAGTGAAGGCAAGCAGTGTACCAGTGAAGGCAAGCAGTGTCCCAATGAAGGCAAGCAGTGAATGGGTGAAGGCAAGCAGTGAACGAGTGAAATGGGTTTCATGAAGCTTAAGTATGTTATGATAGACAAGTATAAACTTTATTTATTTTACAACAATTGCGAAACAAGCTGTAACAACTTATGTTTCGCTGTAACAACTTATATTAATCACTCTCGTTGGCGAGGATGACAGAGTATATGTGGTCATGCATGTGGGAGGAAACCGGAGAACTCGGACAAAACACACCTGTCCGATCTGGCGACCACCGTACCATCTCACATACTTCCAGGTCTGAGGATTGAACCCGGGTTGCATTGGTGAGAAGTGAGCGTGCTAACCACTGCGCTAATCGAACAGGCTATGTTAACATACTATGGTGGTATTACTAACCTGTACATTATTATTCATGATTTCCTGCCAGAACACCATCCTCACTCCAGAAGATCTCTTGCTTCCTAAGCTCTTCAGATCTTTGATCAGTCTGAAAATATATTACACAAAGGTTACATCTGTACTAGAGTCCTCAATCTTACAGTAAGATTAATCCTAGCACCCCTAGGATTAATCTTACAGTATGGAATCCTCCACCGCTGGCGATAGGGGTTTTAGGATCAATATTACAGTATGGAATCCTCCACCGCTGGCTATAGGGGTGTTAGGATTAATCTTACAGTATGGAATCCTCCACTGCTGGCTGTAGGATTAATCTTACAGTATGGAATCCTCCACTGCTGGCTGTAGGGGTGCTAGGATTAATCTTACAGTATGGAATCCTCCATCGCTGGCTGTAGGGGTGCTAGGATTAATCTTACAGTATGGAATCCTCCACCGCTAGCTGTAAGGGTTTTAGGATTAATCTTACAGTATGGAATCCTCCACCGCTGGCTGTAGGGGTGCTAGGATTAATCTTACAGTATGGAATCCTCCACTGCTAGCTGTAGGGGTGTTAGGATTAATCTTACAGTATGGAATCCTCCACTGCTAGCTGTAGGGGTGTTAGGATTAATCTTACAGTATGGAATCCTCCACTGCTAGCTGTAGGGGTGTTAGGATTAATCTTACAGTATGGAATCCTCCACCGCTGGCTGTAGGATTAATCTTACAGTATGGAATCCTCCACTGCTGGCTGTAGGGGTGCTAGGATTAATCTTACAGTATGGAATCCTCCACTGCTGGCTGTAGGGGTGCTAGGATTAATCTTACAGTATGGAATCATACACCACTGGCTGTAGGGGTGCTAGGATTAATCTTACAGTATGGAATCCTCCACTGCTGGCTGTAGGGGTGCTAGGATTAATAACCAATGGAACGGTAAGTGTATGTGTTTACATTTACCTTGTGACGTAGCATTCCAGGACTTTACGGATGTCGTAGCTGTAGTAGTAGGGGTCGGTATTGTGTACATTTACCTTGTGACGTAGCATTCCAGGACTTTACGGATGTCGTAGCTGTAGTAGTAGGGGTCGGTATTGTGTACATTTACCTTGTGACGTAGCATTCCAGGACTTTACGGATGTCGAAGCTATAGTAGTAGGGGTCGGTATTATGTACATTTACTTTGTAACGTAGTATTCCAGGACATTACGGATGTCGTAGCTGTAGTAGTAGGGGTCGGTATTATGTACATTTACCTTGTGACGTAGTATTCCAGGACTTTACGGATGTCGAAGCTGTAGTAGTAGGGGTCGGTATTGTGTACCACAGAATCAGCAGGCTTCCCTTCAAGCTTCGCTAAGAACTTGGTAATCTCTTGGTTAGATTGCCTACAATTAATTAATTGATTAATTAATTATACAGGTAGCATTATCACATAACTTTGCTTGCATTCAGTTTCATACAGCCATCACATATTTTCTTGTATGTACACACGTGTAATGCAACCTGGAAGGATTCTGATTGGTCGCAGCATGACAGCTGGCTTTTCACACATTTGACATATTTAGTTCGAGTTAGCCATGCTTTATTTGTTGAAAATCAACTGTTAAAATCAATAAAATGCTAAATATGCACTAGATGCATGTAGTGATTAAAACAGTTACTATTGTGTCGATATTTGCGTGGAATTGTTTGATTATCGGAGACTATTTACTACGTCGAGGCGAGCTTAATAGCAAAATTCCAAAACGAGTTTCATAAAATATGGTGTAAAATCCTAAGTTTCATAAAGTATGGCATACTAAGTTTCATAAAATATGGCATGACATCCTAAGTTTCATATAATATGGTATGACATCCTGAGTTTCATAAAATATGGTATAAAATCCTAAGTTTCATAAAGTATGGAATCCTAAGTTTCATAAAATATGGCATGACATCCTAAGTTTCATAAAATATGGCATGACATCCTGAGTTTCATATAATATGGTATGACATCCTGAGTTTCATAAAATATGGTATGACATCCTGAGTTTCATATAATATGGCATGGCATCCTGAGTTTCATAACATATGGTATGGCATCCCGAGTTTCATAAAATATGGCATGACATCCTGAGTTTCATAACATATGGTATGGCATCCTGAGTTTCATAACATATGGTATGGCATCCTGAGTTTCATAACATATGGCATGGCATCCTGAATTTCATAACATATGGCATGGCATCCTGAATTTCATAACATATGGCATGGCATCCTGAATTTCATAACATATGGCATGGCATCCTGAATTTCATAAAATATGGTATGGCATCCTGAATTTCATAACATATGGTATGGCATCCTGAATTTCATAAAATATGGTATGGCATCCTGAATTTCATAACATATGGTATGGCATCCTGAATTTCATAACATATGGTATGGCATCCTGAATTTCATAAAAACACCAACAAACATATGGTATGGCATCCTGAATTTCATAACATATGGTATGGCATCCTGAATTTCATAACATATGGTATGGCATCCTGAATTTCATAACATATGGTATGACATCATTAGTCATGTAATATCTTACATGTATCAAACCCAACATAATAACATACTCTGTGAACACTAGCTGTTTGTTCACAGGAGTATGAACTTTCATCAAGTACATAGTACACTAACCTCTGTAAGAAACTGCCAACTTTTACATATAAATGAGACATGGCTTTAGCAGGGCTCAAACCTGTGACCATTTATGATGACAGGTTACAGTGGTATACAAGTCAGCGACCGTAAAGTTTAAACGTTATTTATTTTACAATGATTGCGAAGCAAGTTCTAACAACTTATATTAATCACTCTTGTTGGTGCGCCAGCGTATTTGTGGTCATTCGTATGGGAGGAAACCAGAGTACCCGGAGAAAACCCACCTGTCTGATCTGGCGACCACCATACCATCTCACATACTTCCCGGTCCAAGGATCGAACCCTGGTTGCATTGGTGAGAAGCGAGCGTGCTAGTCACTACGCTAATAGGACAGCCTAATCAGTGACCGTAACCACTCGACCATAATGTAATGTAAAAAAATGTCATGTTATATTTTGGGTTTTACGCCTGCATCAGCACCATTTTGGGCTATATCGCCGGCGGACAGTTTACTTAACAACACCATTCCTGGGTTAACCAGTACTTGGGTGCACCAACCTCCATAACAAACTGCCAACTTTTTCATATAAATGAGACACGATCTGAGCGGGGCTCGAACCCGTGACCATCAGTGATGATAGGTTACAGTGGTATACAAGTCAGTGACCTTAACCACTCGACCACGGAGGCGGACTCGTAAAATAAAAAAAATATCACAATAGCCCTAATTCATTGTACGACATGATATTATGAATACGTCATGCTATATCATGATTTAACCCATTCAACACCAAGTAACTCACATGGACTGGTCCATGATATTCATAACCAATAAATGAATCAGAAAATCACATTTGGACAAGTTCATTTATCAAAATGGGTAATTATGTCTAAAAATAGTCATATCACTGGCAAAAAGTGCAGATCCTGATGAGACGGCTCGTCACGAGCCGGCTCATCTGGATCTACACTTTTTGTAAGCCTATTTAGAGGTCTGTGGTGTTGAAAGGGTTAACCCATTTCATTCTGGATACCGTTTTCAAACAGTATTTGCAAAGAACATAGACCCAGATCAGCTGCCACGGAACGTTCCGTCTGATCAGGCTCTATGCTGTTTGCTATTCAGATGATCTTGCTAAGACACTTGGCTATGTAGCAAACAACATAGATCCTGATCAGCACGCAGCGTCACGCTGCGGCTGATCTGGATCTATGTTGTTTGCAAAAGCCTTTAGATGTATCCAGAATGAAATGATTTAAATTAAGCAAGAATTTTATACATTTTGAATTGTTTCAAATTGTAATTTCACTCATATAGTAATAAGTATTACTAAGTATATAGTTTGAAAGGATTCCGAGTTTTATAAATATAATACCGGTAGTTTAATCATACTTTATTGCTCGATTCGTTTTACATATAAATACGCATGTCACAGAATACCAAACATGACAAATTAAAGAAAGGCAAACGGGTCGGGGTCACAAGTTCTAGTAACATTAGCTACGGCCCTTCCCGAAATAAATATACAAGCATGATTGCCTATATGAAACAGAACTTCCACCTGCAATACAAAACCTGCTTACGGCAAAATGAGAAGGGAGACATATTTTATTTGAATGTGCAAACAACATGGATCCAGATCAGCCACCGTGTAACGCCGCGTCTGATCTGGCTCTATGCTGTTTGCAAAAGTGACTTTTGTCGTGATTGGCAGGTTACGGGTTAATTTAGTACCGGGTAGTTTTAATTGTGAAATAAAATAATGATTTTTCTTACAGAAAATCCTACAACAGTCATTATTCCATTTGCATTTAAAGCCGATAGCAAACTATAAAAGAAGGACTTGTAAAACGTCTTTATTGACATCATCTCTGTTTAAGTATAGAATTATTCATGTGTTGAGGTTTGTACGACAGTGGAAAGTGTGTTTCATGCAAATGAAATGGGATTTGCAGGGTTCCCGCTGTCGGTCGCCAATGGCGCAAAATAAACAAATACTGTCGCTAAATTTTGTGAATAAGCAAATATATTTGGAGTAATTTTTTATTTTATTTTATTAATTACATGGCTTCAAATATTGATCTGTGAATTGTATGACTTAACTCCATGTTTTTCAAATTCGCTCCAGTATTTTTCAAAATAGCTCCAGTATTTTTCAAAATAGCTCCAGTATTTTTCAAAATAGCTCCAGTATTTTCCAAATTCGCTCCAGTATTTTTCAATTGGCGACAGAAGTGACAAAAATTCACACAGATAGAACCCTGGATTTGCCTTGTATTATAACGAGGGTTAATAAATATCTTTAAAAGTAAATAATTCAGGGTTCAAATCATCTGTCATCCGAGCCTCCCCCCCGATGTCCTATCAATATTCTACAATTCTACACTACCCTACCACCATCAGAAAAACCAGCAGAAGCTATGCGAGTAACAATGGCAAACATCGGCAGCGAGCACGTAACCATGGCAAACACCGACAGCGAGCACGTAACCATGGCAAACACTGACAGTGGGCATGTAACCATGGCAAACATTCGATAGTGAGCACGTAACCATGGCAAACACCAACAGCGAGCACGTAACCATGGCAAACACCCGACAGCGAGCACGTAACCATGGCAAACAACCCGACAGCGAGCATGTAACCATGGCAAACACCGGCAGCAAGGAGCAATATAATACCAGTAACAGACTCAGAAATGTATCCATATAGTTGGTAAACAAACTGGAGTGGTAGCAAATTATAAAATAAAATTAATAATAAATACCCAAATATTTACCTATCCCAAGTTTTCTACTCAATGTATATTAGTCAATGTGGAAAGAGCGAAAGACAGTCGAAATTCATGTATCATATCGGTTTAAAACATCATTCACGTTGTTAAAGGGAATAAAAATGGCTTGAAAAGTTACACTTAAATGCCGTTATCATATAATGTCGGCAAGCAAACATATTGCTTAGGTACGGTATGAGCTTTGTTCCAACTTGTTACAAATAATCAATCATCCATCATCTTGGGTAGATAATTACAATATATAATTAGTGCATTCAGACTGCAGGAATAGCAGTTGAAGCAGCCGGTTAAACTATGGAGATTGGCATCAGCAATAATTCCATTCATATTATAATAATATTTCACACTCAACATCCGATATAAAACGGCATGGAAACTAGGGGGGGGGGGGTGTAAATCTATAAATTTTGTTATTTGTGTATTTTACGTTTATTTATTGTCGCTACAGGTTGCCCATATGAGCGACGCCTCCTGAAGAGAACAGTCATTTTGGAGGATAGTGCAATGATACAGACAGAGACCCATTCCACAGTCTCCTCTTGTTCTTTTACGTGCACGGTATAAAGCACCGACACGAGACCTCGGTTTAAAGTCCCATCTGAAAGACTGTTAATTTTATCAGGGTCAGACAAGTGAATCGAACCTGCGATCCCTGGGTTACCAACAATTTATTATTGAAATAAAAAGAGTAGACACGGATATTTCCCAGGATATTGATTATTAGTTTGTAATTGATTCTAGAAGATATAATCTAGTCTGCAACACAAGATGTCAACTGTGATTAGATAAGTGTAAATTAAATACATTGCTTAGGACACCCAGAATTGCTACATGTGTCAGGTTGTTGGTTTAATGGATTCCGAGACCAATTAGAGGTGTTGGTTTAATGGATTCCGAGACCAATTAGAGGTGTTGGTTTAATGGATTCCGAGACCAATTAGGTGTTGGTTTAATGGATTCCGAGACCAATTAGAGGTGTTGGTTTAATGGAGTCCGAGACCAATTAGAGGTGTTGGTTTAATGGATTCCGAGACCAATTAGAGGTGTTGGTTTAATGGATTCCGAGACCAATTAGAGGTGTTGGTTTAATGGATTCCGAGACCAATTAGAGGTGTTGGTTTAATGGATTCTGAGACCAATTAGAGGTGTCGGTTTAATGGATTCCGAGACCAATTAGAGGTGTTGGTTTAATGGATTCCGAGACCAATTAGAGGTGTTGGTTTAATGGATTCCGAGACCAATTAGAGGTGTTGGTTTAATGGATTCCGAGACCAATTAGAGGTGTTGGTTTAATGGATTCCGAGACCAATTAGAGGTGTTGGTTTAATGGATTCTGAGACCAATTAGAGGTGTTGGTTTAATGGATTCCGAGACCAATTAGAGGTGTTGGTTTAATGGATTCCGAGACCGATTAGAGGTGTTGGTTTAATGGATTCCAGGACCAGTTAGAGGTGTTGGTTTAATGGATTCCGAGACCAATTAGAGGTGTTGGTTTAATGGATTCCAGGACCAATTAGAGGTGTTGGTTTAATGGATTCCGAGTCCAATTAGAGGTGTTGGTTTAATGGATTCTGAGACCAATTAGAGGTGTTGGTTTAATGGATTCCGAGACCAATTAGAGGTGTTGGCTTAATGAATTCCGAGACCAATTAGGTGTTGGTTTAATGGATTCCGAGACCAATTAGAGGTGTTGGTTTAATGGATTCCGAGACCAATTAGAGGTGTAATAACTCGATTGAATTGCTTGGAACTGGTTTCTCAATGTGTTTAACCCTTTCAACCCCAAGTATCTGACATGGACTGGTGCGTGATATTTTCAGACCAATAAATTAATAAGAAAATTACCTTTGGACCAGTTCATTTATCAAAATGGGTAATTTTATCTAAATATAGTAATAATTATTACTGGCAAAAAAGTGCAGATCCTGATGAGACGGCTCGTCACGAGCCGGCTCATCTGGATCTACACTTTTCATAAGCCTATTTAGAGGCCTGTGGGGTTGAAAGGGTTAAGGTTTATATGCTCGTTGTATAAAATTCTACAACCAATTTTACAGTCTCATTTTGCCCATTTCTTTCTTATAACAGGAAGATCAAACTCTCAAAGTAACATTTATTATTTGTCTATTATCGATCTAAATATAAATATCAATTCCATCTTTAATATTATTATACTACTTGGAAAAGACTAGAGAATGATGCATATGTTGATAGTTCCTCCTGAATGGAGAAAGTTGTAACCTTACCAGCATGTCATAGGGACCTCGTCACCCTCCCGAGATGAAACCTTACCAGTATGTCATAGGGACCTCATCACCCTCCCGAGATGAAACCTTACCAGTATGTCATAGGGACCTCATCACCCTCCCGAGATGTAACCTTACCAGCATGTCATAGGGACCTTGTCACCCCTCCCGAGATGAAACCTTACCAGTATGTCATAGGGACCTCATCACCCTCCCGAGATGTAACCTTACCAACATGTCATAGGGACCTCGTCACCCCTCCCGAGATGAAACCTTACCAGTATGTCATAGGGACCTCATCACCCTCCCGAGATGAAACCTTACCAGTATGTCATAGGGACCTCATCACCCTCCCGAGATGAAACCTTACCAGTATGTCATAGGGACCTCATCACCCTCCCGAGATGTAACCTTACCAGCATGTCATAGGGACCTTGTCACCCCTCCCCCATGAGATGTAACCTTACCAGCATGTCATAGGGACCTTGTCACCCCTCCCCCCATGAGATGTAACCTTACCAGCATGTCATAGGGACCTTGTCACCCCCGAGATGTAACCTTACCAGCATGTCATAGGGACCTTGTCACCCCCCCCCCCACGAGATGTAACCTTACCAGCATGTCATAGGGACCTTGTCACCCCCGAGATGTAACCTTACCAGCATGTCATAGGGACCTTGTCACCCCCGAGATGTAACCTTACCAGCATGTCATAGGGACCTTGTCACCCCTCCCCCCACGAGATGTAACCTTACCAGCATGTCATAGGGACCTTGTCACCCCTCCCGCCACGAGATGTAACCTTACCAGCATGTCATAGGGACCTTGTCACCCCTCCCCCACGAGATGTAACCTTACCAGCATGTCATAGGGACCTTGTCACCCCCGAGATGTAACCTTACCAGCATGTCATAGGGACCTTGTCACCCCCGAGATGTAACCTTACCAGCATGTCATAAAGACCTTGTCACCCCCGAGATGTAACCTTACCAGCATGTCATAGGGACCTTGTCACCCCCGAGATGTAACCTTACCAGCCTGTCATAGGGACCTTGTCACCCCTCCCCCCACGAGATGTAACCTTACCAGCATGTCATAGGGACCTTGTCACCCCCGAGATGTAACCTTACCAGCATGTCATAGGGACCTTGTCACCCCCGAGATGTAACCTTACCAGCATGTCATAGGGACCTTGTCACCCCCGAGATGTAACCTTACCAGCATGTCATAGGGACCTTGTCACCCCCGAGATGTAACCTTACCAGCATGTCATAGGGACCTTGTCACCCCTCCCCCCACGAGATGTAACCTTACCAGCATGTCATAGGGACCTCGTCACCCCCGAGATGTAACCTTACCAGCATGTCATAGGGACCTCGTCACCCCCGAGATGTATGTACTGATCCTTGAATGCATGTAGGACGTCCTTGAAGAAATTTTTCAAGAATCGGAAAGTCTCATTCTTGGTTGGATCCAAGGGTCCCAGGTAACCATCAACTGGTCGGTCTCCCTGGAAACACTGGGTTAGTAGGTCAGGTCGGCTCAAACCCCAGGAATATGTGTGGCCTGTAATAATAAAATATAAGACATCAGTATACAGTCAAACCTATCTTAAAGCAGCCAAGGGAATCACACAAAGTGGCTGCTTAGAACAGGTATTATGTATAATAAAAACAACATATTGGGAATCTAGAAACTGGCTGCTTAATACAGATTTTTTTCTAAGATTGCACCAATGAAATATCATGTTTTTTCTAATGAAATATCATGTTTTTTCTAAGATTGCACCAATGAAATATCATGTTTTTTCTAAGATTGCACCAATGAAATATCATGTTTTTTCTAAGATTGCACAAATGGAATGTCATGTTTTTTCTAAGATTGCACCAATGAAATATCATGTTTTTTCTAATGAAATATCATGTTTTTCTAAGATTGCATCAATGAAATATCATGTTTTTTCTAAGATTGCACCAATGAAATATCATGTTTTTTCTAAGATTGCACCAATGAAATATCATGTTTTTTCTAAGATTGCACCAATGAAATGTCATGTTTTTTCTAAGATTGCACCAATGAAATATGTTTTTTCTAATGAAATATCATGTTTTTCTAAGATTGCACCAATGAAATGTCATGTTTTTTCTAAGATTGCACCAATGAAATATCATGTTTTTTCTAAGATTGCACCAATGAAATATCATGTTTTTTCTAATGAAATATCATGTTTTTTCTAAGATTGCACCAATGAAATATCATGTTTTTTCTAAGATTGCACCAATGAAATATCACGTTTTTTTCTAAGATTGCACCAATGAAATATCATGTTTTTTCTAATATTGCACCAATGAAATATCACGTTTTTTTCTAAGATTGCACCAATGAAATATCATGTTTTTTCTAAGATTGCACCAATGAAATATCACGTTTTTTTCTAAGATTGCACCAATGAAATATCATGTTTTTTCTAATATTGCACCAATGAAATATCATGTTTTTTCTAAGATTGCACCAATGAAATATGTTTTTTCTAATGAAATATCATGTTTTTTCTAAGATTGCACCAATGAAATATCATGTTTTTTCTAATGAAATATCATGTTTTTTCTAAGATTGCACCAATGAAATATCATGTTTTTTCTAAGGTTGCACAAATGAAATATCATGTTTTTCTAATGAAATATCATGTTTTTCTAAGATTGCACCAATGAAATATCATGTTTTTTCTAATGAAATATCATGTTTTTCTAAGATGGCATCAATGAAATATCATGTTTTTTCTAAGATTGCACCAATGAAATATCATGTTTTTTCTAAGATTGCACCAATGAAATGTCATGTTTTTTCTAAGATTGCACCAATGAAATATCATGTTTTTTCTAATGAAATATCATGTTTTTTCTAAGATTGCACCAATGAAATATCATGTTTTTTCTAAGGTTGCACAAATGAAATATCATGTTTTTCTAATGAAATATCATGTTTTTCTAAGATTGCACCAATGAAATATCATGTTTTTTCTAATGAAATATCATGTTTTTCTAAGATTGCATCAATGAAATATCATGTTTTTTCTAAGATTGCACCAATGAAATATCATGTTTTTTCTAAGATTGCACCAATGAAATGTCATGTTTTTTCTAAGATTGCACCAATGAAATATGTTTTTTCTAATGAAATATCATGTTTTTCTAAGATTGCACCAATGAAATATCATGTTTTTTCTAAGATTGCACCAATGAAATGTCATGTTTTTTCTAAGATTGCACCAATGAAATATCATGTTTTTCTAAGATTGCACCAATGAAATATCATGTTTTTTCTAAGATTGCACCAATGAAATATCATGTTTTTCTAAGATTCCACCAATGAAATTTCATGTTTTTTCTAAGATTGCACCAATGAAATATCATGTTTTTTCTAAGATTGCACCAATGAAATATCATATTTTTTCTAAGATGGCACTAATGAAATATCATGTTTTTCTAAGATTGCACCAATGAAATATCATGTTTTTTCTAAGATTGCACCAATGAAATATCATGTTTTTTCTAAGATTGCACCAATGAAATATCATGTTTTTTCTACAGTTGCACCAATGAAATATCATGTTTTTTCTACAGTTGCACCAATGAAATATCATGTTTTTTCTACAGTTGCACCAATGAAATATCATGTTTTTTCTACAGTTGCACCAATGAAATATCATGTTTTTTCTAC
Organism: Archivesica marissinica; assembly: GCA_014843695.1. Classification (NCBI taxonomy): domain Eukaryota; kingdom Metazoa; phylum Mollusca; class Bivalvia; order Venerida; family Vesicomyidae; genus Archivesica; species Archivesica marissinica. The sequence goes on along the minus strand of CM026395.1, from coordinate 25,638,936 downwards.
AGTTGCACCAATGAAATATCATGTTTTTTCTACAGTTGCACCAATGCAAAAAAGGCAAAAATACATCTTTCCTAGAGAATCTTAGTACTAAACAAAAGCTGCATAAATAGTTCACAACAAAACATTAGTGATGCATGAATATTACTTGATTGACAGTAACCAATAGTTCTAAAACAATAAAACATGATTTGTTGGTGAGCTATACAATAAACCAATCAGAAAATAATAGAAAACTGTGCAGGAAAGCTGGCATATAATGCAGTTGTTTGTTTAGGCGAGTACATTCACACATATTTCACAACTGGGAAACAAAACATAGAAGAAAAATAAACATTCCCTAAAAGGTCTGTCATTTGTCATTTGTGAACATTAAATACGGTGAAACCCCTATAAACCAGACAGATCTCTAGACCAGTGCTAACACGCTGGACTGGTAATCCAGGGATCGCAGGTTCGATCCCCCCGTCTGACACTAATAAAATGAAAAGTCGTTCAGATGGGACTTTAAACCGAGGTCTCGTCTCGGTGCTATGCACCATGCACGTAAAAGAACCAGAGGAGATTCTGGAATGGGTCTCTGTCTGTATCATTGCACTATCATCCAAAAATCTAAAATGACTAATCTCTTCAGGAGGCGTCGCTCATATGGGCAACCGGTAGCGACGATAAATAAACATGAAACACACATAAAGCGAACGAGAGGTACAGCTCGAATTGGATGGGTATATGCTCAGAGGAGTCTTCATAGTGCGGTACATTTCTACTAAATCAACAAATAAACTCTGCAATGCTGAGAAGTCGGCTGAGACATGTTTATAGTGCCATAGTTAGCATACAACTGATTCATTTAAGCGTGCTATGCATTGTTCTCAAAGTACATGCAACTGTGTATAACTCCGTGACCTAGTGGTTAAGGCAGACCTACGGAGCGGGAGGTCGACGGTTCGAATCTCGTCAGGAGTTCGTTCTGATATGGCCGGTTGGTGACCGACCAGCTAGTTAAACAATGGTTACCGATTGCCTACCAGCCTGGCATACAAGCATAGGATTCGGGAAGTACTGATGTTCATAAAAAGAGGTGTCTCATAAGTCAGAAATGGCTGGCCCTTTAAATAGGGGTGACACTATAATAAATAAACACTTTATTTTACTTTTGTAAGTTTAAAAGAATATTGTCAATTTCATATTTGATAAAAACAAGTTGGTGTTTGGTTTGCAGGGGTAAATTACAGTTGAAAATGTACATAGTTTTAATAAAATTAACTCAGTACTTAGAAAAGAGGGGAGGGGTTCACAGAGGTTTTTTTTTTACAATGAACAAATAGATAAAATCAGGACAAAACAATTAGTTTGGTTTGGACGAATTTCCAGCTACGATTTGGGTTACGATTTGAGTGGTTTCACTGTATAATATATTCTTATCTATCTGGAGATATCACTCAACTTTCCATGTTCATCGAGTGCATATAATTTGGTTCAGCATACAATGGTAACCAGAAATTTGGCGAAATGATTTTACCTGGTGTATCAAACTCTGGTTCAACTCTGACCCCTCGTAAACGTGCATACTCGATGATATCAGCCACGTCCTCGGGCATATACACAAATGTAGGATGGAACGCTCCCTGAAACCATTATAAACCAACAATCATTTGGAAGTTCAAATGCAAGATCACTAAACACATAAACAAATTATTAGCCGTGTTTATTTTGTTTCTGTGGAGGAAACAAACCCCTTTACATTTTGATTTAGTTTTGTATACAACAGATATGTACTATTATTATTATTATTATACCAGATTTCTTGAGCGCCCTTTTCATGTAAAAATACACGTTCAAGGGCGCTTTACATAATATCATATGACATATCACAGATATGTAAACATAATAACAATGATAAAACATAGTATATGCAAACAAAACAACATGTGTTAAGGTGATAATAGATCTTAAATCTGACCGATAAAACAAATTCATATGAGACAAGGACAACTACGAACAATTAATATAATGCTGGTATAAATTTAATAAAATGAGAGAATGAATCGATAGACTGAAATGGGCTTAAAGAATTTTATAGATAAATTTTTTTTTTAAATTATATAACGTAACCTACGAATAAAAGGCTAAGACCAATGATATTTAAAAGAGACACTTACGTTAATAAACGAATATAAATTTAAAAATTCAAGTGATTGTAATGTAGTACATAAAAAAAAGTAAATACATGTAGTAATAAATAGTCCAATTACTGGAATAAAACCCAAATTTCCAATTACTTCTGGAATGAAATCAAATTTATTTTTTCTAAACAAATTCAGCTAGTTCCCATGTATCTCACTGAAATAGTGTGTCTTGAGCGACCGCTTGAACGAGTATAGGGACGGAGCGTCCCTGATTCCAGAGGGAAGTGAGTTCCATAATCTTGGAGCCGCTACGGCGAAACTGCGATCACCAAGAGAGACATTCCTGCTTTTCGGCACTTCTAACGTTGATGAATCATTTTGTGATCTTAAAGTTCTCCGAGGTGTGTAGATATTCAATAGATTTCTGATGTAGACAGGAGATTGTTCATGTAAAGCTTTGTACATATGAGTCTGAATCTTGTATTTTATCCTGTATTGTATTGGCAACCAGTGCAGATCTTTGAGTACAGGTGTAATGTGATCGTAGCGTGAAGTCCTTGAAATGATTCTAGCTGCCGTATTTTGTACATACTGTTCATTATAAACGAATAAATACGTTTAACCCATTTCATTCTGGATCCATTTAAAGGTTTTTGCAAACAACATAGATCCAGATCAGCCACAGCGTGACGCTGCATGCAGATCAGGATCTATGTTGTTTGCTACATAGCCAAGTGTCTTAGCAAGTTCATCTGAATAGCAAACAGCATAGAGCCTGATCAGATGGCACGTTATGTGGCAGCTGATCTGGCTCTATGTTCTTTGCAAATACTGTTTGAACGGTATCCAGAATCAAATGGGTTTAACCAAGAGGAGAGAATTGCAGAATAGCCTATTGCTATACAGTTATGCAAGACAGTAACTGACATGTACTGGTGCATGATATTTTTAGACCAATAAATTAATAAGAAAATTACAGTTAAGTTCATTTATCAAAATGGGTAATTTTATCTAATATTAATGGCAAAACGTGCAGATCCTGATGTGATGGCTCGCTACGAGCCGGCTCATCTTGATCTACACTTTTTGCAAGCCTATTTAGAGATCTGTAATGTTGAAAGGATTGACTAAAAGTCACTTTTGCAAACAGCATAGAGCCAGATCAGATGGCACAGAACCTGTCTGATCAGGCTCTATGCTGTTTGCTATTCGGACAGTGGAGCTAAAACACTTGTCTGAATATCAAACAACATAGATCCAGATGACGCGGCTGATCTGGATCTATGTTGTTTGCACATTCTGTCCAATTTATTCGGCAGGTTAAGGGTTAATTGATTCATGCCCACATAACCAATAAAACTGCATAAGAATGATCCGGCATAGCACTGTGGAGATTGTGGAACGACTGTCAGATACTTTTTTTACATTATATGTTTATACTAGATAGATAGATAGATACTTTTATTTCCTCCATTTCTGAAGAGCATAACATATTTACAAATCATTATTAATATGTATGTACAAACAGTATAATATAAATGCACAAATAATATGTAGTTTATACAAATTTATTTTTTGGTGAAGCAGTGCTTCTGCAATGATGCACATAAACATGTTAAATACAACTGTAAAAAAAAAGAGTATACATGTATATACTAGTCATTTAAATGCCAATAAAAGTATTATTAAACATTTTCGTGAACATTATTAAATAATGTTATAATAATCTTTTTTAATTTGTAGTAAAGATGCATGATTTCAAATTCTAATTTAAAAACAAGAGAAACAAGTTCTTACAACTTATATTAATCACTTTCGAGACCTCATTCACGAAGGAGAGAGAAGAGGCAACGTGGCATTTAAATGCCTTGCCTAAGGGCACAATCATAACGGCTCCAGCGGGGCTCCAACTCTGGGTCTTTTGCACCTGATGTGACCGCTACAACTGCGCTATCATGACTTCCACTAATATATGAAGCATATAAGGCTACTAGGGGATGTGCTCCGACCCCTACTAGTCACTGGGTGGAGCAAACAAATGGGGTCCCCCTTTTTGGGGACTGAAAGAAAATAGAAAGGACTGTGGAGTTACCTTTGCACTGAGGTCAGGATATGCATTACTGTAGAATGGGAAGGACTGATCATCCACAATGTGCCAGTGTAAAACATTCATCTTGTTCTGTGCCATACCCTCCTGTAATATACAAACATTGAAATGTACGTACCATACCCTCCTGTAATATACAAACATTGAAATGTCCATACCATACCCTCCTGTAATATACAAACATTGAAATATCCATACCATACCCTCCTGTAATATACAAACATTGAAATGTCCATACTATACCCTCCTGTAATATACAAACATTGAAATGTACGTACCATACCCTCCTGTAATATACAAACATTGAAATGTACGTACCATACCCTCCTGTAATATACAAACATTGAAATGTCCATACCATACCCTCCTGTAATATACAAACATTGAAATATCCATACCATACCCTCCTGTAATATACAAACATTGAAATGTCCATACTATACCCTCCTGTAATATACAAACATTGAAATGTACGTACCATACCCTCCTGTAATATACAAACATTGAAATGTACGTACCATACCCTCCTGTAATATACAAACATTGAAATGCCCATACCATACCCTCCTGTAATAATCAAACATTGAAATGTACGTACCATACCCTTCTGTAATATACAAACATTGAAATGTACGTACCATACCATCCTGTAATATACAAACATTGAAATGTATGTACCATACCCTCCTGTAATATACAAACATTGAAATGTACGTACCATACCCTACTGTAATATACAAACATTGAAATGTACGTACCATACCCTCCTGTAATATACAAACATTGAAATGTACGTACCATACCCTCCTGTAATATACAAACATTGAAATGTACGTACCATACCCTCCTGTAATATACAAACATTGAAATGTACGTACCATACCCTCCTGTAATATACAAACATTGAAATGTACGTACCATACCCTCCTGTAATATACAAACATTGAAATGTACGTACCATACCCTCCTGTAATATACAAACATTGAAATGTACGTACCATACCCTCCTGTAATATACAAACATTGAAATGTACGTACCATACCCTCCTGTAATATACAAACATTGAAATGTACGTACCATACCCTCCTGTAATATACAAACATTGAAATGTACGTACCATACCCTCCTGTAATATACAAACATTGAAATGTACGTACCATACCCTACTGTAATATACAAACATTGAAATGTATGTACCATACCCTCCTGTAATATACAAACATTGAAATGTCCATACCATACCCTCCTGTAATATACAAACATTGAAATGTCCATACCATACCCTCCTGTAATATACAAACATTGAAATGTCCATACCATACCCTCCTGTAATATACAAACATTGAAATGTACGTACCATACCCTCCTGTAATATACAAACTATGAAATGTACTTACCATACCCTACTGTAATATACAAACATTAAAATGTACGTACCATACCCTCCTGTAATATACAAACATTGAAATGTACGTACCATACCCTCCTGTAATATACAAACATTGAAATGTACATACCATACCCTACTGTAATATACAAACATTGAAATGTATGTACCATACCCTCCTGTAATATACAAACATTGAAATGTCCATACCATACCCTCCTGTAATATACAAACATTGAAATGTCCATACCATACCCTCCTGTAATATACAAACATTGAAATGTCCATACCCTCCTGTAATATACAAACATTGAAATGTCCATACCCTCCTGTAATATACAAACATTGAAATGTCACTACCATAGCGTCTTGTCGTAAACAAGTGTGATACATTATTAAACGCGCTACATGACCTTAGATGTCGATGCGCCGTAAAACACCATTCATTCATTCATACATTATTAAAAGTTGCCATTAAGTGAACTTTTTACTTGAAAAAGGTATTTCTAAGTGGGCAATTTTACCTAAATTGTAAGTTTGGACAAAGTATATTCTTTTACATATTGATTATACAATAGCAGGTATATTGATTGATTACCAGCTTCCATCTTATCACTCTTTTTGTATAAAGGTACAACACGGGCAGATCTAAGGTCATCGGGAACAATACCAGTAGTAGTGGATAAATTAATTATATGATTAAGGGGTTCGCCAATGACATGTACACTGCCATTAATAAAACGTGCAGGAATTCCATCAGGCCTAATTTGTTTAAATATTTGATAACAGTATCCTTGGTCACAGTTGTTAAAGAAAAATTATTACATACAACACCTTTTTTACAATAAAAATTTGATACATAATGTCTACATAATTTGTTCACACTGGTAGAAAGTTTATCAACTAGTTTTTGTGCAACAGTAACTTGTTAAACTTTTCAGCTACACTAAGTTTATCAAAACATACAGTATTATTAATGTTCAAACCAATACTTGTGGGTGAAGAGCCTATTTTAGATGGCATACCTAAACCCATTAGGGTTTTCCATAAATCTTTAGCGGTGGTATTTCATGAAATAAAATGGGTGTATACTGACATTGTACTTTAAGGTTACATGTACCAGAATTTTAGGGAATTGACTATTGGTAAAGTTATGTGCAAAAAACTAAGAACACATGTTTCATTTGTATTCGTACATAATTTAAATTCAATTCTAACTAACAAGTAGGTAACGACATGCATTTTTAATGTCTCATGTGACTTTGACATGCCTAATATAAAACACATCTATAGATTATACAAGTGATAACATTTGCAACCTACATTTAAAGGTTTATTTCTCATTCCCCCAAATTGGGAAGTAGGTCCACGGATTCATGTATGTCTATTATTATTGAGTTCGATGTCATATATGATATGGTTTATTCCTCATTCCCCCAAATTTAATCTCCAGAATTCCTGATTACCCCAAGTCAGTTTTACAGGTAAATTAGAAAAGACGAGACCCAAAACTATAATCTGTTTCAAGAAATTACGGTTGTTTGATGAATGTCATACAAACCAACTATTTAAGTGATTTGATGAATAACAAGACGGATCTATAGCTCAGTGGTAACACGCTGGACTGGTAATCCAGGGATCGCAGGTTCGATCCCCCGGGACGTTAAACCGAGGTCTCGTGTCGGTGCTTTACACCGTGCACGTAAAAGAACCAGAGGAGATTCTGGAATGGGTCTCTGTCTGTATCATGCACTATCCTCCAAAATCTAAAATAACTAATCTCTTCGAGAGGCGTCGCTCATATGGGCAACCGGTAGCGACGATAAATAAACGTAAAACACACAAAACTTGGGGGAATGAGGAAGACACCCATTTAAACGAGTGTAGGACATAATCCTGCACCTCCATGTTCGCATATTAGTATATTACTACAGCACTGACAACTTAATGGACCAGTCCGCCTCCGTGGTCGAGTGGCTATGGTCGCTGACCTATATACCACCGTAACCTATCAGCACTGATGGTCACAGGTTCGAGCCCCGCTCAGACAGTGTCTCATTTATATGAAAAAGTTGGCAGTTTCTTACGGAGGTTGGTGCACCAAGTACTGGTTAACCGCTGGAGCCTGCCCAGGAAAGGTACTTTTAGGTAAACTGTCCGTTGCTCCAATGGGCAACCAGTAGCGACGTTAAATAAATTTTATATAAAAAAAATAAACTTAATGGATCGTAACTTACAGAATGGGTGGTGCCCGGAGATATTACAGAGTATTTGGGCAGGCAGGCACTGAGTATTGATTCATGTAACTAAGTATTGATTCGTGTAACTAAGTATTGATTCGTGTAACTGAGTATTGATTTGTGTAACTGAGTATTGATTCATGTAACTGAGTATTGATTCATGTAACTGAGTATTGATTTGTGTAACTGAGTATTGATTCATGTAACTGAGTATTGATTCATGTAACTGAGTATTGATTCTTGTAACTGAGATTTGATTTGTGTAACTGAGTATTGATTCGTGTAACTGAGTATTGATTCATGTAACTGAGTATTGATTCATGTAACTGAGTATTGATTCTTGTAACTGAGATTTGATTTGTGTAACTGAGTATTGATTCGTGTGACTGAGTATTGATTCATGTAACTGAGTATTAATTCATGTAACTGAGTATTGATTTGTGTAACTGAGTATTGATTCGTGTAACTGAGTATTGATTCATGTAACTGAGTATTGATTCATGTAACTGAGTATTGATTCATGTAACTGAGTATTGATTCATGTAACTGAGTATAGATTCATGTAACTGAGTATTGATTCATGTAACTGAGTATTAATTCATGTAACTGAGTATTGATTTGTGTAACTGTGTATAGATTCATGTAACTGAGTATTGATTCATGTAACTGAGAATAGATTCGTGTAACTGAGTATTAATTCATGTAACTGAGTATTGATTCTTGTAACTGAGATTTGATTTGTGTAACTGAGTATTGATTCGTGTAACTGAGTATTGATTCATGTAACTGAGTATTGATTCATGTAACTGAGTATTGATTCGTGTAACTGAGTATTGATTCTTGTAACTGAGATTTGATTTGTGTAACTGAGTATTGATTCGTGTGACTGAGTATTGATTCATGTAACTGAGTATTAATTCATGTAACTGAGTATTGATTTGTGTAACTGAGTATTGATTCGTGTAACTGAGTATTGATTCATGTAACTGAGTATTAATTCATGTAACTGAGTATTGATTCATGTAACTGAGTATTGATTCATGTAACTGAGTATTGATTCATGTAACTGAGTATTGATTCATGTAACTGAGTATTAATTCATGTAACTGAGTATTGATTTGTGTAACTGTGTATAGATTCATGTAACTGAGTATTGATTCATGTAACTGAGAATAGATTCGTGTAACTGAGTATTGATTTGTGTAATTGAGTATAGATTCATGTAACTGAGTATTGATTCGTGTAACTGAGTATTGATTCATGTAACTGAGTATTGATTCATGTAACTGAGTATTGATTCGTGTAACTGAGTATTGATTCATGTAACTGAGTATAGATTCATGTAACTGAGTGTTTTGTCCTGAGCACTGTGTGTGCTTGCTATTTGTGTGTGTGTTTGTGTTTTACGTTTATTTATCGTCGCTACCGGTTGCCCATATGAGCGGCGCCTCCTGAAGATATTGGTCATTTTCGGAGGATAGTGCAATGATATAGATAGAGACCCATTCCAGAGTCTCCTCTGGTTCTTTTATGTGCACGGTGTACAGCACCGACACGAGACCTCGGTTTAACATCCCATCTGAAAGACTGTTCATTTTATTAGGGTCAGTCGGGGAATCGAACCTGTGATCCCTGGATTACCAGTCCAGCGTGTTACCACTGGACTACAGATCCGTCTGTTTGCTATTTGTAGGACTCATTTCCATTTATATAGCTTTCTAACCTCTCTATCACAGTCTGTCTCCCGACATTTATATAGCTTTCTAACATCTCTATCACAGTCTGTCTCCCGACAGTTTATGTAGCTTTCTAACCTCCCTATCACAGTCTGTCTCACGACATTTAACCTCCCTATCACAGTCTGTCTCACGACATTTATATAGCTATCTAACCTCCCTATCACAGTCTGTCTCACGACATTTAACCTCCCTATCACAGTCTGTCTCCCGACATTTATATAGCTATCTAACCTCCCTATCACAGTCTGTCTCCCGACACTTTATATAGCTATCTAACATCTCTATCACAGTCTGTCTCCCGACACTTTATATAGCTATCTAACCTCCCTATCACAGTCTGTCTCCCGACACTTTATATAGCTATCTAACCTCCCTATCACAGTCTGTCTCCCGACACTTTATGTAGCTTTCTAACCTCCCTATCACAGTCTGTCTCCCGACACTTTATGTAGCTTTCTAACCTCCCTATCACAGTCTGTCTCCCGACACTTTATGTAGCTTTCTAACCTCACTATCACAGTCTGTCTCCCGACACTTTATATAGCTATCTAACCTCCCTATCACAGTCTGTCTCCCGACATTTATATAGCTATCTAACCTCACTATCACAGTCTGTCTCCCCAACATATATATAGCTATCTAACCTCCAAATCACAGTCTGTCTCACGACATTTATATAGCTATCTAACCTCACTATCACAGTCTGTCTCCCCAACATATATATAGCTATCTAACCTCCAAATCACAGTCTGTCTCCCCGACATATATATAGCTATCTAACCTCCAAATCACAGCCTGTTTCCCAACATATATATAGCTATCTAACCTCCAAATCACAGTCTGCCTCCCCAACATATATATAGCTATCTAACCTCCAAATCACAGTCTGTCTCCCCGACATATATATAGCTATCTAACCTCCAAATCACAGTCTGTCTCCCGACATATATATAGCTATCTAACCTCCAAATCACAGCCTGTTTCCCAACATATATATAGCTATCTAACCTCCAAATCACAGTCTGTTTCCCAACATATATATAGCTATCTAACCTCCAAATCACAGTCTGTCCCCCCCCCCCGACATATATATAGCTATCTAACCTCCAAATCACAGTCTGTCTCCCCGACATATATATAGCTATCTAACCTCCAAATCACAGCCTGTTTCCCAACATATATATAGCTATCTAACCTCCAAATCACAGTCTGTTTCCCAACATATATATAGCTATCTAACCTCCAAATCACAGCCTGTTTCCCAACATATATATAGCTATCTAACCTCCAAATCACAGCCTGTTTCCCAACATATATATAGCTATCTAACCTCCAAATCACAGCCTGTTTCCCAACATATATATAGCTATCTAACCTCCAAATCACAGCCTGTTTCCCAACATATATATAGCTATCTAACCTCCAAATCACAGTCTGTTTCCCAACATATATATAGCTATCTAACCTCCAAATCACAGTCTGTTTCCCAACATATATTAGCTATCTAACCTCCAAATCACAGCCTGTTTCCCAACATATATATAGCTATCTAACCTCCAAATCACAGTCTGTCCCCCCCCCCGACATATATATAGCTATCTAACCTCCAAATCACAGTCTGTTTCCCAACATATATATAGCTATCTAACCTCCAAATCACAGCCTGTCTCCCGACATATATATAGCTATCTAACTCCAAATCACAGTCTGTTTCCCAACATATATATATAGCTATCTAACCTCCAAATCACAGTCTGTTTCCCAACATATATATAGCTATCTAACCTCCAAATCACAGTCTGCCTCCCCGACATATATATAGCTATCTAACCTCCAAATCACAGTCTGTTTCCCAACATATATATAGCTATCTAACCTCCAAATCACAGCCTGTTTCCCAACATATATATAGCTATCTAACCTCCAAATCACAGTCTGTTTCCCAACATATATATAGCTATCTAACCTCCAAATCACAGTCTGTCTCCCCGACATATATATAGCTATCTAACTCCAAATCACAGTCTGCCTCCCCGACATATATATAGCTATCTAACCTCCAAATCACAGTCTGTCTCCCCGACATATATATAGCTATCTAACCTCCAAATCACAGTCTGTTTCCCAACATATATATAGCTATCTAACCTCCAAATCACAGTCTGTCCCCCCCCCCCGACATATATATAGCTATCTAACCTCCAAATCACAGTCTGTTTCCCAACACTGGGAGAATAAAAGAATTAGCATCTGGTTGTTCCCTAACCAGATGTTGTGGTATGGTAAATGTCATTTGATCAAAATCATGTTGATTAATTGATAACCAATTTTTACTGTAAAGGCCTTTTCATTGGATAATTGCTATAGGAAATCAGTCGAGATTTAATAATTTAATAATTATAAGATGAAAAACGGATGAAAATCGATAGCATGTTGTGCAAAGGAAACAACGATAAAAACAAGAGGAAACCAAATAAGAGGACCAATCTATTTATGAGTATTCAGGGGCAGTTACTCACTAATGTTTCTCATTACATTTCCAATAGGAATGAATGCGGAACAAATTTGTAATATAAAATCAAAGGTAACTAACCTATTACCACTTAGAAGCATACAATGAGAGTTATTACTGGTTTTTCTATTACCTCCCTTGATGGATAAAGTCAGATTTATCCCGAAATGTATATTGGTCCTTTTAGTTGGAATCCTAAATGTAATTTTATCAAAAATCATGTTAATTAATTGAACCAATTTTTACAATAATGTACCGGTATCCATTGGATATGGTAGAGGATATATGTTGAGATTTAATAATTTCATAATTATAAGACTAGAATACAGATAAAAATGGAAAACATGTGGTGCAAAGGAAACAACGATAAAAACAGAGGAAACCAATTAGTTTATACAAATTTATTTTAGCTCGATTGCGAAACAAGTTCTTTCAACTTATATTAATCGCTCTCGAGACCTCATTCCTGATGGAATCCATCGCCATGAAGGAGAGAAGAGGCAATGTGGAATTTAAATGCCTTGCCTAAGGGCACAATCATAACGGCTCCAGCGGGGCTCGAACTCCGGACCTTTCGCACCTGAAGCGAACGCGCATCCACTGCGCTATTACGACTTCCAATTAAGATGTTTCTCATTAGTGCCACTTCTATGTGGGAATGGGTTAATAAAACAAAAGTTACTCTATCAACTGAGCTTGTGAGGCCAATGTCCTCCCAAAAACCACCAGTTACAGACAGATTTACTTCACATGAAAACAAAAAATCCTAGCCCTGCATTCAAATTACAACCAGTAGATATCAAATTGGTTTACAAAATAATTTTCACTACACAACAAAAAATGATTTTGATTTCTAGTGAACTTATTAATTTACAGTCAAACCTGTGTTAGCGGTCACCTCCATTAAGTAGCCAACCTGCATTATGTACTGTACAGTCAAACCTGTGTTAGCAGTCACCTCCATTAAGTAGCCAACCTGTGTTAGTGGTCACCTCCATTAAGTAGCCAACCTGCATTATGTACTGTACAGTCAAACCTGTGTTAGCGGTCACCTCCATTAAGTAGCCAACCTGCATTATGTACTGTACAGTCAAACCTGTGTTAGCAGTCACCTCCATTAAGTAGCCAACCTGCATTATGTACTGTACAGTCAAACCTGTGTTAGCGGTCACCTCCATTAAGTAGCCAACCTGCATTATGTACTGTACAGTCAAACCTGTGTTAGCGGTCACCTCCATTAATGAGCCAACCTGCATTATGTACTGTACAGTCAAACCTGTGTTAGCGGTCACCTCCATTAATTAGCCAACCTGCATTATGTACTGTACAGTCAAACCTGTGTTAGCGGTCACCTCTATTAAGTAGCCAATCTGTATCATGTACTGTACAGTCAAACCTGTGTTAGCGGTCACCTCTATTAAGTAGCCAATCTGTATCATGTACTGCACAGTCAAACCTGTGTTAGCGGTCACCTACATTAAGCAGCCGGTTTCCATATTCCAAATATGTGGTTTTATTATACATTTGACCTCTATTAAGCAACCACCTGTGCTAAACAGCCATTTTTTGTGATTCCCTTGGCTGGCTGCTTAACACAGATTTGACTGTATACACATTTTTTTCAGCTAAATTGAGAAAGAAGTCAATATTAGTTTATTCGCTCTCGAGACCTCATTCCTGGTGTAATCCATAGCCACGAGGGCGAGAGAAAAGACAATGCGCATTTTTTAGTGTCTTGCATATGGACATCATCACCATGGCAATGGTTGGACTTGAACTTAGAGTCCCTTGGTAACGAGGCTGACACTGTCTATATTTTTTTTACACCACAGAGGCACCACAGAAATCGTTTGCCAGTTTGCAGTGTTTCATTTTGCCAACTGACAATTTCTTGTTTCATTTCAGAGAGCGGACAAATATGTGAAGGTCATCTGTGGAGAGACCTGGGCTGACACGGAAACCGTTCTTTATGTATTTTACAGAGACATATTTCATCGGTTGAATGACATGCGAATTGTGTGTGAAATTATCCAGAACTTATTCACTGAATACAAAAGTCACAAGAGACCAGTGAATTATCCAGAATAATATACAAAAACATTTCAAATGAGAAAATGGACCAAAAAAAAGCGTGCTACATGACCGTAGATGTCGATGCGCTGTAAAACACCATTCATTCATTACAAGAGGTAATTCCAAGACTGTAATCAGCTTGACCTAGTTATCCACTAGTATTTAACTGTCTAGGTCAGCTAGGTATAACATACCACACTAATACATCAGGGTTCATTCTAGGTCAGAATTTTTGGGAGAAGTGAGAAAGCGTGTGATCGCTTCCTTAAATGGTGTTCTTTAATATACTTCTGCAAAATAGGGTTAAAATGCACAGTACAACCATTAAATACAACATTTGAATAGAAGGAGTGCTTTATAATGGGCCAGTGTATCTTACTAGACAAATTTTTGTTTGAAATTTTTTTAGGGAGAAGTGGGGCCCCCAGAGGGCGAAGTCAGGGTCCCTAGGGCGACAATTTCGCCCACATCGCCCTCTAAACTGATCCCTGATACTTACCACACAAACCATTCATTTATTGATGGCCATATATATCATGAACTACTCTTGTGTTACAGTGAAACCCCTCAAAACCGGAACCCCTCTAAATCGGAATTCCCTCCAAACCGGACAATATTCACGGTCCCGATATTTTCCCTTCTTTGTTCATTGTAAAAAAACCTCTCTAAACCGGAACCTCTCTTTTCCGAATACCGGACAAGTTTTCGGGACCATTTGTGCACATTTCTATTGCAAATTACCCCTGAAAACCGAACAGCCAGCAGCGTAAAATCCAGATCCGAAACAAGCTTTGTCTCTCCTGAATCATAACACCTTCCGTGTTTTCACAAGACAATTAATTAGTCGGCATATTGGTGTTTTATCCGTATTGTTTACATTCGACGTGGTGTTGTGAGAACATAAAGGCGTGATAAAACCAATGATGCTGAAAATTTGTTTTAATTACGTTGTTTTCATATGGATTACGACTGGACACTATTTAATTATGTCCTTTGCAATTGCAGGTTTGTTAATCTCTTTTCATGTTTGAGTAATTAGTTTTAATACGATCTAATTAGATGTGAATGGGATTTCACAAAAGGCAGACTATCATTATTTAAGGCATAACATTGATAATTATATTTCATAATTATTGATCAAATACGGAACCACCGACAAGTCATTACGTACAAACAAATTTGAGCTTATATATATTTTATTCCACATTTGTAAGTTGTATTCATACAGATTTGTTCAAAACTTTATCTCCCGCGCCCCGCCCCCCTCATCCGAAAACCCCTCTAAACCGGAAGCCGTTCGGTTTAGAGGGGTTTCACTGTACCAAGCTTTGAGTGCACCAACAAATTCATTGGTCACATTGGACTATATTGCGACTGGTTGCGCCAAATGAATTGGGCAAGTGTTTTTTTCCTCTAAAATGTTATCCAAAAAAATGCAGTGGGGAAAAAAAAAATAAACTAAAATATTTTTGTTTTTCGCGACATTGGGTCACATTAATTTTCCAACGAAATGCCCCATTATATTAAGATGCAACAATGATCAAAAAATGTCTTGTAAGAAATTATTGATAAGAAAAGGAAGCAAAGTCAAGTACAAGGTAATTAATTATTAAGATACACTGA
This sequence comes from Archivesica marissinica, assembly GCA_014843695.1. Taxonomy (NCBI): domain Eukaryota; kingdom Metazoa; phylum Mollusca; class Bivalvia; order Venerida; family Vesicomyidae; genus Archivesica; species Archivesica marissinica. The sequence goes on along the minus strand of CM026395.1, from coordinate 25,623,128 downwards.
AGAAGGTGTCCTATAATTGGATCTTGGTACATTTTGCTGGATATTGGTCTGTATGATTGCTCCAGTATTGACAGCGTTATGCAATTACCACTGCCTTCAGGGATCTACATAATTTGTTTATAGATCTATTTGTCTAGTACTGTCTGTCATAAGACAGCATCATTTCTGAGTCACCGAAAGCAGTCTCCATTAAGGTTGTTGCTGGGTAATGTTCACTGAAGACAGGAATGTTAAAACGGTTATTAACTTTTCACAGTGACATACACCCCATAATCTACACACCCTGTAATCTACACACCCTGTAACCCACACACCCTGTAACCCACATACCCTGTAATCTACACACCCTGTAACCCACACACCCTGTAACCCACACACCCTGTAATCTACACACCCTGTAACCCATAAACCCTGTAACCCACACACCCTGTAACCCACACACCCTGTAATCTACACACACTGTAACCCATAAACCATGTAACCCACACACCCTGTAACCACACACACCCTGTAACCCACACACACCCTGTAACACACATACACCCTGTAACACACACACCCTGTAACCCACACACACCCTGTAACCCACACACACCCTGTAACCACACACACACCCTGTAACCACACACACCCTGTAACCCACACACACCCTGTAACACACATACACCCTGTAACACACACACCCTGTAACCACACACACACCCTGTAGCCCACATACCACCTTCATATCCTGTTTCATTGTATACGAGTGAATGGTAAAGTGAGTACTATGACATGAAGAAAAATAGAGAATTAAACAAAATGTTTGATTTAAAAAGTGCGTATTTCGACACAAAATTCCAATGGCGACAAAAACTGAATGGTTTCCTCGTTTGGTCAATCACCATACGTGTTATTGTTTCACTATTTAACCCTTTCCCTCATAGAAGCACCTCTTGACGCCATTACCAATACGACATACATTGACAATGTAGTAGCCAAACCAATGTTCATAACCCTTTCCCTCATAGAAGCACCTCTTGACGCCATTACCAATATGACATACATTGACAATGTAGTAGTCAAACCAATGTTCATAACCCTTTCCCTCATAGAAGCACCTCTTGACGCCATTACCAATATGACATACATTGACAATGTAGTAGCCAAACCAATGTTCATAATAAAGGCCAGAGTCTCAGAGGCTTTGACAGTGGCGCAATAGACGAGTGGTCAAACTTGTTATTACAAATTTACAATGCCCTGCGGTTCAATAGATGACTACAGCATGTCTATATAATATAGATGGGGTACGTCACAAACAAATGGTCAATGTAGATGTAACCAAGATACACGTGCTGAGGGCAAAACAAAAGTGTTATACTATAGTCTGATATAGATCAAACACTTCAGATAGAACAGTTTATGGCAACGAAAGCTGACATAAACAGCATTGATATCCTAAATGATAACGCATAATCTCAATATAAACCAGAGAGAAAAATATCATTGGCCATCACAAATATGGCTAAATGAGTTTGACGCTGCCGACATCCTGACATGTGTGTGTGTAACTGTTGTCACATGGTCGAGTCATTGAAAGGATGATTGCGGGGGAGGATGGGGGAATTGGTGGCAATCATAATTCATGGTAGCAATCTCCCCGCGGACAAGCTACACTCTTAACGGAAAGACATTTTTCATTACTTTGCATATATTGTATGTAGATTCTGAACCATAATATAGAAAAACAAAATATGATTAAACTCAACAGAAATTGTCTATGGGCCCAATAGACCACCGTGCACAGCACAACACCCCCCACCCCCACCTGGACAGTATACCGTATTTACTTGCCTATAAGACCATCTCGACTGTAAGATGACTCCCTAACTTTGGTCTTAAATCAGTGGTATTTTGCATAGACCTGCATATCAAGCATGAATAACTATTATACTATTCCAATTTAAGAATCATTTCCATCACTATAATTTTATCATCAACGTTTATTAGTGGAAACCTTAATATCACAAACGACTGATATTTAAAATCGATACTGTTCATAATGTTGCATTTATTGAGATGTCTTTTTAACTTGACCGATATTGTTCCGAGGTTTCGGGGAGAGGCAGTCTAGCAGCTTATTAGGGAAGCTATTAAATTTATTTTTCCCTCAATTCTTCTTGTTCATTTTTAGTATTCTCTTAAGCGTATCCTGTCATTTTCTTATTCAATCAAAACAATACTTTTCTTGAAAGACTTACTTATATTAGTGTATTATATACAAATTGATAGCAAATTTGACCTATTGGAAAGGGCTGTTGCTAATGTTTTCAAAACTTGTAGCCCAATCCATTTGCAATTTGAAAATGTCATGTATATGTGTATGGTGGATATTATCAGGATTTATGTACGTTATGAATGTGACAGTAATGTTATTGTGATTTGTAAATTGTATTCATCATTATGGAAAAATTTGCAATAAAATATTATTAAAAATCTACATGTTAAGAAAAAGGAAACCACTCAGAAGAAGAGATCAAACAATTTAATTAATAATGTAAAAAAAAATGCACTGATACACAATAATAAATTTGATTTGTTAAAATGCTATTGACAAGTTCAGTTTACAGATAGAGAGCTCCGAGAGTCTATGCTTTTGTTACACCCTTTCAGTTATTTGAGTCTGAACAAACGGATTAAAAAAATAAATTAAAATAACAATTTTAAAAATATAATTTTTTAGTGTATAACTGGGTGGGGTATTTACAATAGTGGGGTGTATTTATGATATAGTGGGTTTTGCTAGGGGGAGGGGTATTAACAATAGTGGGCTGAGCTAGGGGGGTATTTACAATAGTGGGGTGTATTTATGATATAGTGGGCCGAGCTAGGGGGAGGGATATTTACAATAGTGGGCTGTAATTATGATATAGTGGGTTGAGCTAGGGGGAGGGGTATTTACAATAGTGGGCTGAGCTAGGGGGAGGGATATTTACAATAGTGGGCTGTAATTATGATATAGTGGGTTGAGCTAGGGGGAGGGGTATTTACAATAGTGGGCTGTAATTATGATATAGTGGGTTGAGCTAGGGGGGAGGGGTATTTACAATAGTGGGCTGAGCTAGGGGGAGGGGTATTTACAATAGTGGGCTGTAATTATGATATAGTGGGTTGAGCTAGGGGGAGGGATATTTACAATAGTGGGCTGTAATTATGATATAGTGTGTAGAGCTAGGGGGAGTATTTACAATAGTGGCACTTACCAGTACATCATAGATAGTCTCCTTGAAGATGAAGTGTCGTGACGAGTCGATGAGAAGACCTCTGTGTGAGAATCGTGGGTAATCATTGATGACTGTGTCGTATATGTACAACTGAAATATCAAGTCATAGCACTCTCAAACAATCTGTAGTTCTTTGTAGTTAGGGAAAAAATGAATAATATAAAAGTTATGTTATGTTATATTTCGGGTTTTACGCCTGCATCAGCACCATTTTGGGCTATATCGCCGGCGGGCAGTTTACTTAACAACACCTTTCCTGGGCAGGCTCCAGCGGTTAACCAGTACTTGGGTGCACCAACCTCCGTAAGAAACTGCCAACTTTTTCATATAAATGAGACACGGCCTGAGCGGGGCTCGAACCCGTGACCATCAGTGATGATAGGTTACAGTGGTATACAAGTCAGCGACCTTAACCACTCGACCACGGAGGCGGACTAATATAAAAGTCATGTACATATTAATTTGCTACGCAATAATGGTATCCATGGTGATGGTGGGACAAGACATTTTCATCAATATTGAGTCCTCTCGTCGTCATAGCGATGGCTTCCAACAGAAATGAGGTCAGCAGAATGAGTTGTCTCCTGTTGTAAGAGTTTGTTTCCTGTTCAAGCTAAAGGAGAAATTTGTATAAAGCAATGAGAGACCTTACTGGTTTTTCTATTACCTCCCTTGATGGATAGTCAGATTTATCCCTAAATGTATATTGGTGCTTTTAGTTGGAATCCTTTGTTTTTACAGCTGGCGTCTAAACAGATGTTGCGTTAGGATACGTGTAATTTTATCAAAATCGTGTTAATTAATTGAACCAATTTTTACAGTAAGGTATCCATTGGACATGATAAAGGATATCTAAACAACAATATAACAACACTATGTCAATATATAACAATCAATATATAACAACACTATGTCAATATATAACAACACTATGTCAATATATAACAACACTAAGTCAATATATAACAACACTAAGTCAATATATAACAACACTATGTCAATATATAACAACACTAAGTCAATATATAACAACACTATGTCAATATATAACAACACTATGTCAATATATAACAACAATATATAACAACACTAAGTCAATATATAACAACACTATGTCAATATATAACAACACTATATAACAACACTAAGTCAATATATAACAACACTATGTCAATATATAACAACACTATGTCAATATATAACAACACTATGTCAATATATAGCAACACTATGTCAATATATAACAACACTATGTCAATATATAACAACACTAAGTCAATATATAACAACACTAAGTCAATATATAACAACACTATGTCAATATATAACAACACTAAGTCAATATATAACAACACTATGTCAATATATAACAACACTATGTCAATATATAACAACAATATATAACAACACTAAGTCAATATATAACAACACTATGTCAATATATAACAACACTATATAACAACACTAAGTCAATATATAACAACACTATGTCAATATATAACAACAATAAGTCAATATATAACAACACTATGTCAATATA
>CM026395.1:25508863-25617322 GCA_014843695.1 Archivesica marissinica | reverse complement strand
ATTTACAATAGTGGGCTGTAATTATGATATAGTGGGTTGAGCTAGGGGGGAGGGGTATTTACAATAGTGGGCTGAGCTAGGGGGAGGGGTATTTACAATAGTGGGCTGTAATTATGATATAGTGGGTTGAGCTAGGGGGAGGGATATTTACAATAGTGGGCTGTAATTATGATATAGTGTGTAGAGCTAGGGGGAGTATTTACAATAGTGGCACTTACCAGTACATCATAGATAGTCTCCTTGAAGATGAAGTGTCGTGACGAGTCGATGAGAAGACCTCTGTGTGAGAATCGTGGGTAATCATTGATGACTGTGTCGTATATGTACAACTGAAATATCAAGTCATAGCACTCTCAAACAATCTGTAGTTCTTTGTAGTTAGGGAAAAAATGAATAATATAAAAGTTATGTTATGTTATATTTCGGGTTTTACGCCTGCATCAGCACCATTTTGGGCTATATCGCCGGCGGGCAGTTTACTTAACAACACCTTTCCTGGGCAGGCTCCAGCGGTTAACCAGTACTTGGGTGCACCAACCTCCGTAAGAAACTGCCAACTTTTTCATATAAATGAGACACGGCCTGAGCGGGGCTCGAACCCGTGACCATCAGTGATGATAGGTTACAGTGGTATACAAGTCAGCGACCTTAACCACTCGACCACGGAGGCGGACTAATATAAAAGTCATGTACATATTAATTTGCTACGCAATAATGGTATCCATGGTGATGGTGGGACAAGACATTTTCATCAATATTGAGTCCTCTCGTCGTCATAGCGATGGCTTCCAACAGAAATGAGGTCAGCAGAATGAGTTGTCTCCTGTTGTAAGAGTTTGTTTCCTGTTCAAGCTAAAGGAGAAATTTGTATAAAGCAATGAGAGACCTTACTGGTTTTTCTATTACCTCCCTTGATGGATAGTCAGATTTATCCCTAAATGTATATTGGTGCTTTTAGTTGGAATCCTTTGTTTTTACAGCTGGCGTCTAAACAGATGTTGCGTTAGGATACGTGTAATTTTATCAAAATCGTGTTAATTAATTGAACCAATTTTTACAGTAAGGTATCCATTGGACATGATAAAGGATATCTAAACAACAATATAACAACACTATGTCAATATATAACAATCAATATATAACAACACTATGTCAATATATAACAACACTATGTCAATATATAACAACACTAAGTCAATATATAACAACACTAAGTCAATATATAACAACACTATGTCAATATATAACAACACTAAGTCAATATATAACAACACTATGTCAATATATAACAACACTATGTCAATATATAACAACAATATATAACAACACTAAGTCAATATATAACAACACTATGTCAATATATAACAACACTATATAACAACACTAAGTCAATATATAACAACACTATGTCAATATATAACAACACTATGTCAATATATAACAACACTATGTCAATATATAGCAACACTATGTCAATATATAACAACACTATGTCAATATATAACAACACTAAGTCAATATATAACAACACTAAGTCAATATATAACAACACTATGTCAATATATAACAACACTAAGTCAATATATAACAACACTATGTCAATATATAACAACACTATGTCAATATATAACAACAATAAGTCAATATATAACAACACTATGTCAATATATAACAACACATATATCAATATATAACAAAACTATGTCAATATATAACAACACTATGTCAATATATAACAACACTAAGTCAATATATAACAACACTATGTCAATATATAACAACAATAAGTCAATATATAACAACACTATGTCAATATATAACAACACTATATATCAATATATAACAACACTATGTCAATATATAACAACAATAAGTCAATATATAACAACACTATGTCAATATATAACAACACTAAGTCAATATATAACAACACTAAGTCAATATATAACAACACTATGTCAATATATAACAACACTAAGTCAATATATAACAACACTATGTCAATATATAACAACACTATGTCAATATATAACAACAATAAGTCAATATATAACAACACTATGTCAATATATAACAACACTAAGTCAATATATAACAACACTATGTCAATATATAACAACACTATGTCAATATATAACAACACTAAGTCAATATATAACAACACTATGTCAATATATAACAACACTGTCAATATATAACAACACTATGTCAATATATAACAACACTGTCAATATATAACAACATTATGTCAATATATAACAACACTAAGTCAATATATAGCAACACTAAGTCAATATATAACAACACTATGTCAATATATAACAACACTAAGTCAATATATAACAACAATATATATCAATATATAACAACACTATGTCAATATATAACAACACTATGTCAATATATAACAACACTAAGTCAATATATAACAACACTATGTCAATATATAACAACACTATGTCAATATATAACAACAATAAGTCAATATATAACAACACTATGTCAATATATAACAACACTATGTCAATATATAACAACACTATGTCAATATATAACAACACTATGTCAATATATAACAACACTATGTCAATATATAACAACACTATATATCAATATATAACAACACTATGTCAATATATAACAACACTATATATCAATATATAACAACACTATGTCAATATATAACAACACTATATATCAATATATAACAACAATATGTCAATATATAACAACACTATGTCAATATATAACAACACTGTCAATATATAACAACAATATATGTCAATATATAACAACAATATATGTCAATATATAACAACACTATGTCAATATATAACAACACTATGTCAATATATAACAACACTATATCAATATATAACAACACTAAGTCAATATATAACAACACTATGTCAATATATAACAACACTGTCAATATATAACAACATTATGTCAATATATAACAACACTAAGTCAATATATAACAACACTATGTCAATATATAACAACACTAAGTCAATATATAACAACACTAAGTCAATATATAACAACACTATGTCAATATATAACAACAATATATAACAACACTAAGTCAATATATAACAACACTATGTCAATATATAACAACACTATATAACAACACTAAGTCAATATATAACAACACTATGTCAATATATAACAACACTATGTCAATATATAACAACACTATGTCAATATATAGCAACACTATGTCAATATATAACAACACTATGTCAATATATAACAACACTAAGTCAATATATAACAACACTAAGTCAATATATAACAACACTATGTCAATATATAACAACACTAAGTCAATATATAACAACACTATGTCAATATATAACAACACTATGTCAATATATAACAACAATAAGTCAATATATAACAACACTATGTCAATATATAACAACACTATATATCAATATATAACAAAACTATGTCAATATATAACAACACTATGTCAATATATAACAACACTAAGTCAATATATAACAACACTATGTCAATATATAACAACAATAAGTCAATATATAACAACACTATGTCAATATATAACAACACTATATATCAATATATAACAACACTATGTCAATATATAACAACACTAAGTCAATATATAACAACAATATATGTCAATATATAACAACACTAAGTCAATATATAACAACACATATGTCAATATATAACAACACTATGTCAATATATAACAACACTATGTCAATATATAACAACACTATGTCAATATATAACAACACATATGTCAATATATAACAACACTGTCAATATATAACAACACTATGTCAATATATAACAACACTAAGTCAATATATAACAACACTATGTCAATATATAACAACACTAAGTCAATATATAACAACACTATGTCAATATATAACAACACTGTCAATATATAACAACACTATGTCAATATATAACAACACTGTCAATATATAACAACATTATGTCAATATATAACAACACTAAGTCAATATATAGCAACACTAAGTCAATATATAACAACACTATGTCAATATATAACAACACTAAGTCAATATATAACAACAATATATATCAATATATAACAACACTATGTCAATATATAACAACACTATGTCAATATATAACAACACTAAGTCAATATATAACAACACTATGTCAATATATAACAACACTATGTCAATATATAACAACAATAAGTCAATATATAACAACACTATGTCAATATATACAACACTATGTCAATATATAACAACACTATGTCAATATATAACAACACTATGTCAATATATAACAACACTATGTCAATATATAACAACACTATATATCAATATATAACAACACTATGTCAATATATAACAACACTATATATCAATATATAACAACACTATGTCAATATATAACAACACTATATATCAATATATAACAACAATATGTCAATATATAACAACACTATGTCAATATATAACAACACTGTCAATATATAACAACAATATATGTCAATATATAACAACAATATATGTCAATATATAACAACACTATGTCAATATATAACAACACTATGTCAATATATAACAACACTATATCAATATATAACAACACTAAGTCAATATATAACAACACTATGTCAATATATAACAACACTGTCAATATATAACAACATTATGTCAATATATAACAACACTAAGTCAATATATAGCAACACTATGTCAATATATAACAACACTAAGTCAATATATAACAACACTATGTCAATATATAACAACACTAAGTCAATATATAACAACAATATATATCAATATATAACAACACTATGTCAATATATAACAACACTATGTCAATATATAACAACACTATATGTCAATATATAACAACACTATGTCAATATATAACAACACTATGTCAATATATAACAACACTATGTCAATATATAACAACACTATATATCAATATATAACAACACTATGTCAATATATAACAACACTATGTCAATATATAACAACACTATGTCAATATATAACAACAATATATATCAATATATAACAACACTATGTCAATATATAACAACACTATATGTCAATATATAACAACACTATGTCAATATATAATCAATATATAACAACACTATGTCAATATATAACAACAATATATGTCAATATATAACAACAATATATCAATATATAACAACACTATGTCAATATATAACAACAATATATATCAATATATAACAACAATATATATCAATATATAACAACACTATGTCAATATATAACAACACTATGTCAATATATAACAACACTATGTCAATATATAACAATCAATATATAACAACACTATGTCAATATATAACAACACTATGTCAATATATAACAACACTATGTCAATATATAACAACACTAAGTCAATATATAACAACACTATGTCAATATATAACAACACTATGTCAATATATAACAACAATTATGTCAATATATAACAACACTATGTCAATATATAACAACACTAAGTCAATATATAACAACACTATGTCAATATATAACAACACTATGTCAATATATAACAACACTATGTCAATATATAACAACACTATGTCAATATATAACAACACTAAGTCAATATATAACAACAATATATATCAATATATAACAACACTATGTCAATATATAACAACACTATGTCAATATATAACAACACTATGTCAATATATAACAACACTATGTCAATATATAACAACACTATGTCAATATATAACAACACTATATGTCAATATATAACAACACTATGTCAATATATAACAACACTATGTCAATATATAACAACACTATGTCAATATATAACAACAATATATATCAATATATAACAACACTATATCAATATATAACAACACTATGTCAATATATAACAACAATATATATCAATATATAACAACACTATGTCAATATATAACAACACTATATATCAATATATAACAACACTATGTCAATATATAACAACACTATGTCAATATATAACAACACTATGTCAATATATAACAACACTATATATCAATATATAACAACACTGTCAATATATAACAACACTAAGTCAATATATAACAACACTATGTCAATATATAACAACACTAAGTCAATATATAACAACAATATATCAATATATAACAACACTAAGTCAATATATAACAACACTATGTCAATATATAACAACACTATATAGCAACACTATGTCAATATATAACAACACTATATAGCAACACTAAGTCAATATATAACAACACTATATAGCAACACTATGTCAATATATAACAACACTATATAGCAACACTATGTCAATATATAACAACACTATATAGCAACAATATGTCAATATATAACAACAATATGTCAATATATAACAACACTATGTCAATATATAACAACACTATATATCAATATATAACAACAATATGTCAATATATAACAACACTATGTCAATATATAACAACACTAAGTCAATATATAACAACACTATGTCAATATATAACAACACTGTCAATATATAACAACAATATATAACAATATATAACAACACTATGTCAATATATAACAACACTGTCAATATATAACAACAATATATATCAATATATAGCAACACTATGTCAATATATAACAACACTATGTCAATATATAACAACACTATGTCAATATATAACAACACTATGTCAATATATAACAACACTATGTCAATATATAACAACACTATATATCAATATATAACAACAATATGTCAATATATAACAACACTATGTCAATATATAACAACACTATGTCAATATATAACAACACTATGTCAATATATAACAACACTATATATCAATATATAGCAACACTATGTCAATATATAACAACACTATGTCAATATATAACAACACTATGTCAATATATAACAACACTATGTCAATATATAACAACACTATGTCAATATATAACAACACTATATATCAATATATAACAACAATATGTCAATATATAACAACACTATGTCAATATATAACAACACTATGTCAATATATAACAACACTATGTCAATATATAACAACACTATATATCAATATATAGCAACACTATGTCAATATATAACAACACTATGTCAATATATAACAACACTATGTCAATATATAACAACACTATGTCAATATATAACAACACTATGTCAATATATAACAACACTATGTCAATATATAACAACACTGTCAATATATAACAACAATATATATCAATATATAACAACACTATGTCAATATATAACAACAATATATATCAATATATAACAACAATATATATCAATATATAACAACACTATGTCAATATATAACAACAATATATATCAATATATAACAACAATATATATCAATATATAACAACACTATGTCAATATATAACAACAATATATATCAATATATAACAACAATATATATCAATATATAACAACACTATGTCAATATATAACAACAATATATATCAATATATAACAACAATATATATCAATATATAACAACACTATGTCAATATATAACAACAATATATATCAATATATAACAACAATATATATCAATATATAACAACACTATGTCAATATATAACAACACTATGTCAATATATAACAACACTATGTCAATATATAACAATCAATATATAACAACACTATGTCAATATATAACAACACTATGTCAATATATAACAACACTATGTCAATATATAACAACACTAAGTCAATATATAACAACACTATGTCAATATATAACAACACTATGTCAATATATAACAACAATATATATCAATATATAACAACACTATGTCAATATATAACAACACTAAGTCAATATATAACAACAATATATCAATATATAGCAACACTATGTCAATATATAACAACACTAAGTCAATATATAACAACACTATGTCAATATATAACAACACTAAGTCAATATATAACAACAATATATATCAATATATAACAACACTATGTCAATATATAACAACACTATGTCAATATATAACAACACTATGTCAATATATAACAACACTATGTCAATATATAACAACACTATGTCAATATATAACAACACTATATGTCAATATATAACAACACTATGTCAATATATAACAACACTATGTCAATATATAACAACACTATGTCAATATATAACAACAATATATATCAATATATAACAACACTATATCAATATATAACAACACTATGTCAATATATAACAACAATATATATCAATATATAACAACACTATGTCAATATATAACAACACTATATATCAATATATAACAACACTATGTCAATATATAACAACACTATGTCAATATATAACAACACTATGTCAATATATAACAACACTATATATCAATATATAACAACACTGTCAATATATAACAACACTATGTCAATATATAACAACACTAAGTCAATATATAACAACACTATGTCAATATATAACAACAATAAGTAACATAATGTTGTTAGATATTCGCTGCACTTTTATATTATTATGTTATATTTCGGGTTTTACGCCTGCATTTTGGGCTAATCGGCGGCGGGAAGTTTACCTAACAACACCTTTCCTGGGCAGGCTCCAACGGTTAACCAGTACTTGGGTGCACCAACCTCCGTAAGAAACTGCCAACTTTTTCATATAAATGAGACACGGTCTGAGGGGGGTTCGAACCCGTGACCATCAGTGATGTTAGGTTACAGTGGTATACAAGTCAGCGACCGTAACCACACGACCACGGTGGCGGACTTTTATATTATTAATTATTCAAACTTCCTGATTTACAAAAGTTATAAATAGATGTATTACCGGTCCAATTTGCTCAAAATAGTGATATGAATGATTAAATAGTCTTGTGCGAATAACAGAGAGTGACCTTCCACGTAAATGTTTATTTTCCCTTACAACCCAACCAGAATGAACCACTTTTATACAGCATATTGTAAAATACAGGCGATGAGGCTATGGTGATAGGGCTAATGCAATGAGGCTATGGTGATGGGGCTAATGCAATGAGGTTATGGTGATGAGGCTATGGTGATGGGGCTATGGTGATGGGGCTATGGTGATGGGGCTATGGTGATGGGGCTATGGTGATGGGGCTATGGTGATGGGGCTATGGTGATGAGGCTATGGCGATGAGACTATGGCGATGAGGCTATGGTAATGAGGTTAATGCAATGAGGCTATGGTGAGGGCTATGGTGATGCGGCTATGGTGATGGGGCTATGGTGATGCGGCGATGGGGCTATGGTGATGGGGCTATGGTGATGGGGCTAATGCAATGAGGCTATGGCGATGAGGCTATGGCGATGAGGCTATGGTAATGGGGCTAATGCAATGAGGCTATGGTGATGCGGCTATGGTGATGGGGCTATGGTGATGGGGCTATGGTGATGCAGCTATGGTGATGGGGCTATGGTGATGAGGCTATGGTGATGGGGCTATGGTGATGGGGCTATGGTGATGGGGCTATGGTGATGGGGCTAATGCAATGAGGCTATGGTGATGTGGCTATGGTGATGGGGCTATGGTGATGGGGCTAATGCAATGAGGCTATGGTGATGGGGCTATGGTGATGAGGCTATGGTGATGGGGCTATGGTGATGAGGCTATGGTGATGAGGCTATGGTAATGGGGCTAATGCAATGAGGCTATGGTGATGCGGCTATGGTGATGGGGCTATGGTGATGGGGCTATGGTGATGTGGCTATGGTGATGGGGCTAATGCAATGAGGCTATGGTGATGCGGCTATGGTGATGGGGCTATGGTGATGGGGCTATGGTGATGGGGCTAATGCAATGAGGCTATGGTGATGGGGCTATGGTGATGGGGCTATGGTGATGGGGCTAATGCAATGAGGCTATGGTGATGTGGCTATGGTGATGGGGCTATGGTGATAGGGCTAATGCAATGAGGCTATGGTGATGAGGCTATGGTGATGAGGCTATGGTGATGGGGCTATGGTGATGGGGCTAATGCAATGAGGCTATGGTGATGAGGCTATGGTGATAGGGCTAATGCAATGAGGCTATGGTGATGGGGCTAATGCAATGAGGCTATGGTGATGCGGCTATGGTGATGGGACTATGGTGATGGGACTATGGTGATGGGGTGATAGGGCTAATGCAATGAGGCCATGGTGATGAGGCTATGGTGATGAGGCTATGGTGATGGGGCTATGGTGATGGAGCTAATGCAATGAGGCTATGTGATGAGGATATGGTGATGGGGCTATGGTGATGGGGCTAATGCGATGAGGCTATGGTGATGAGGCTATGGTGATGGGGCTAATGCAATGAGGCTATGGTGAAGAGGCTATGGTGATGAGGCTATGGTGATGGGGCTAATGCAATGAGGCTATGGTGATGAGGATATGGTGATGGGGCTAATGTGATGAGGCTATGGCGATGAGGCTATGGCGATGAGGCTATGGTGATGGGGTATGGTGATGGGGCTAATGCAATGAGGTTATGGTGATGCGGCTATGTGATGGGGCTAATGCGATGAGGCTATGGTGATGAGGCTATGGTGATGGGGCTAATGCGAGGAGGCTATGGTGATGAGGCTATGGTGATGGGGCTATGCGATGAGGCTATGGTGATGAGGCTATGGTGATGGGGCTAATGCGATGAGGCTATGGTGATGGGGCTATGGTGATGGGGCTAATGCAATGAGGCTATGGTGATGAGGCTATGGTGATGCGGCTATGGTGATGGGGCTAATGCAATGAGGCTATGGTGATGCGGCTATGGTGATGGGACTATGGTGATGGGACTATGGTGATGGGGCTAATGCAATGAGGCTATGGTGATGAGGCTATGGTGATGCGGCTATGGTGATGGGGCTATGGTGATGGGACTATGGTGATGGGGCTATGGTGATGGGGCTAATGCAATGAGGCTATGGTGAAGAGGCTATGGTGATGGGACTATGGTGATGGGGCTATGGTGATGGGGCTAATGCAATGAGGCTATGGTGAAGAGGATATGGTGATTGGGCTAGGGTGATGGGGCTAATGCAATGAGGCTATGGTGAAGAGGCTATGGTGATGGGACTATGGTGATGGGGCTAATGCAATGAGGCTATGGTGAAGAGGCTATGGTGATGGGACTATGGTGATGGGGCTATGGTGATGGGGCTAATGCAATGAGGCTATGGTGATGCGGCTATAGTGATGGGGCTAATGCAATGAGGCTATGGCGATGAGGCTATGGTGATGATGCTATGGTGATGATGCTATGGTGATGAGGCTATGGTGATGGGGCTATGGTTATGGGGCTATGGTGATGAGGCTATGACGATATGGCAATGACGCTATGGTGATGGGGCTATGGTGATGAGGCTATGGTGATCACAGGGATTCGGCACGTTTGGGGGTACTAGTATATATATTTAAGTACAGGGATTCTACTCTGTGGGATGTCAGATTTCGCATCGATCAGAAAAATGGCCATATCTGAAACAATTTTGTACAAAGCTGTCCAAATATAACGCCTATCCCGAGTCTTTATATTGTTCTTCAAATAAAACACAACTTTAAGCTGCATGCATGTATACTTTGCAAACAATTGCCACATACATTGGCCATAGCAGGTCACATTTCCATACTAGGACACGGGTTCTGTCAGCAACAAAAAAAAATCTTCGACGGGAGAGTTTTAACTGTGAATAACATTATCAATAAAATGTGTTTCCACTAACGTGTAGGTTTATTCGGCAAAAATGTACGTCAAAAAGAGATTTCGTAGCATTTTCAATTTGTTTTGAAAATTTCTAAAGCGGCGCAATTCGCGTTGAAACCAGCGTTAAAACGAGCGTTCTGATTGGATTATTAGAATGTAACAAGATGCTTTTTTATATATGAAGAACAATCATAATCCAATCAGAACGCTCGTTTCAACGCGAATTGCGCCGCTTTTGAATTTTTCAAAACAAATTGAAAATGCTACGAAATCTCTTTTTGACGTACATTTTTGCCGAATAAACATACAGGTTAGTGGAAACACATTTTATTGATAATGTTATTCACAGTTAAAACTCTCCCGTCGAAGATTTTTTTTTGTTGCTGACAGAACCCGTGTCCTAGTATGGAAATGTGACCTGCTATGGCCAATGTATGTGGCAATTGTTTGCAAAGTATACATGCATGCAGCTTAAAGTTGTGTTTTATTTGAAGAACAATATAAAGACTCGGGATAGGCGTTATATTTGGACAGCTTTGTACAAAATTGTTTCAGATAGGGCCATTTTACTGATCGATGCGAAATCTGACATCCCACAGAGTAGAATCCCTGTACTTAAATATATATACTAATACCCCCAAACGTGCCGAATCCCTGTGATGGTGATGGGGCTATGGTGATGAGGCTATGACGATATGGCAATGACGCTATGATGATGGGGCTATGGTGATGACGCTATGGTGATGACGCTATGGTGATTATGGTGGTGGGGCTCTATTCGGAGATAATAGTGCTCCGGGAGGTGCATGGACAATAGAGCTTAGATCATCATGTGATTATTCTACATTGTTTTTTCTCTACTACATCTAGCTCGGGTTCCAAGAGATCTGCCTGCATTTTCTCTTACAGAAGCCACAAGTGACATCTACAAACAGATCAATATGTAATAAAGCTGTCATAACTGAATTAAGACTTCTATGGAGGGCTACCACTAGGGAGGTATCATTGGTATATTGTCCATCTCTTTCCATTATTTGCAATTCTGACTATGCATTGTCTTGGTAGAGAGTTTCACAATACATTATCTTGGTAGAGAGTGTTCACAATACATTATCTTGGTAGAGAGTGTTCACAATACATTATCTTGGTAGAGTTTCCCAATACAATATCTTGGTAGAGAGTTTCACAATGTGGGAGGAAACCGGAGTATCCGGAGAAAACCCACCTGTCCGATCTGGTGACAACCATACCATCTCACATACTTCCCGGTCCGAGGATCGAACCCGGGTTGCATTGGGTGGGTGAGAAGCGAGTGCGCTAACCACTGCTAATTGGACAGCTAATGAGATGTAAACAAATGAGATATGCATCATGATGGGCTAATTTGAGATGGCCAACAATAAGGCAATATATTGATAATTGTTTTCCCCTTGGGGGCGAAAACCTTTAATGCTTTTATACCATTCTCACAAATTTCCTAATATTCTCGGCTTGCTCAAGTCTGACTAGCAATGACTATAATTATAGGAATGGGTTTGGTTTAAAACTCGGCCTTACAGTATATCACTGTCATCAATAAGAGCTTACCTAAATCATTTATCACAGCAGGCGGGCAATTAGCAGCTTCTAAGCAAAACGCAGACATTTTCACCCCTTAATTTGCTACTTAAATAATGTTAGTCAACAAAAAACTGTCCTATAGTTTATCACAAACAAAAAACCAACAGCAATGCAAATGCTATAGACCCAGTCATGCAGTGCAAAATTGTTGAAGATAACAATCAGATACGGGGATTAGACAATTCCAGGTCAGTAAATATAACTCGTCAGATACGGGGATTAGACAATTCCAGGTCGGTAAATATAACTTGTCAGATACGGGGATTAGACAATTCCAGGTTGGTAAATATAACTTGTCAGATACGGGGATTAGACAATTCCAGGTCGGTAAATGGTCCTATATTAAATAAGAATAAGGGAACATTTCCATACTTGCCTACTTTCGAGAGGTATTTAATATTTCTAAGGGGTGATTTGGGAGACAGGGTAAGAGGGAAAGTTTTCATGGTGCATTAACCCGTCCTGAGCTGGAAACGAGTTTATTTCGTTTTTTGCAAACAGCAGAGAGCCAGATCAGATGGCATAGAACATGCAATCTGATCAGGCTCTATGCTGTTTGCTAATCGGATAGTGGAACTAAAACACTTGGCTGAATAAACAAATTAGATTCTGATCAGACGCAGCTGATCAGGCTCTATGTTATTTGCTATTCGGATAGTGTAACTATAACACTTGGCTGAATAACAAACATCTTAGATTCTGATCAGACACAGCGCTATGCCGCGGCTGATCTGGAGCTATGTTATTTGCATATTCCTTCCAATATATCAGCATTTCATGGGTTAAAGAGTAGTTTTCAATTGCTTTATACAAATTTCTCTTTTAGCTCGAACAGGAAACAAACTCTTTCTGCAGATCTCATTTCTGTTGGAAGTCATCGCTACGACGACGACGAGGACTCAATATTGATGAAAGTGTCTTGTCCCACGACACCAACACCATGGATACCATTATTACTCAACAAATTAATATGTACATGTACTTATTAATTTCCAAGAATTATCAAGTTAATTAGCAGAGTAATTTGATTTGTTTGACATTTTCTGTCATTATGACGAGTGAAAAAACTGATGGCATACATCGAGCTCATATGGAGTCAGATTGTCCATTATCCACATACACTCAACAAAATTCCTATGTGTGTGTGTTTACGTTTATTTATCGCCGCTACTGGTTGCCCATATGAGCGATGTCTACTGAAGAGATTAGTCATTTTAGATTTTTAGAGGATAGTGCAATGATACAGACAGAGACCCATTCCAGAGTCTCCTCTGGTTCTTTTACGTGCACGGTGTATAGCACCGACACAAGACCTCGGCTTAAAGTCCCATCTGAAAGACTGTTAATTTTATTAGGGTCAGACGGGGTTCGATCCCTGGATTACCAGTCCAGCGTGTTACCACTGGACCACAGATCCGTACACAAAATTCTTAATCGGTCACCTTGTATTTTATTATAATTAAAGTAAAGTGTTTGTTTATTATAGTGTCACCCCTACCAAATCCTATCCTTGAAGGCCAAGCAACTGGCTGATAGGCAATCGGTATCCATTATTTAACTAGTTGGCGGCTGACCAACCGGCCATATCAGAATGAACCCCTGACGAGGTTCGAACCTTTGACCTCCTGCTCCGTAGACGTCTTATATTTGGAGCCAATCATACAATATAAATAGAATTGTTCTGTGTGATTGAATGTATTTTATTCCAGATTATTATTATTATTATTATTTAGCATAAAGATCTGTAATAAAATGTATTTAATAAGATGATATTAATATTTCATAATATACTAGAGGACACGCACACCTACATTATATCAAAGATATACCACATCTTTATTACAAAACACAAACTGAACAACTAAAGATATTCTAAAATGTTTAAAACTATGTATTTATATAGTTATTGTTTTTCATGTAAAAACAACCAAAATGTTTAAAACTATATAATTATTTGTTTTTCATGTAAAAAACACACTCATCTGAACTTTCTGAAGTGTGCGTTTTCTATGTCCTCTAGTATATAAGATTATTAGTTTGCTCCAAATACTGTAAAACACCAGGTGACCAATTTGGAATTTTGTCGAGTGTAGTGTGTGCGATAGAATGCCCCGAGACATACTTTTTGAATATGAATTTAACTCTTTCAACCCCAAGTAACTGACATGGATTCGTGCATGCTATTATTAGACCAATAAATTAATAAGAAAATTACCTTTGGACCAGTTCATTTATCAAAATGGGTAATTTTATCTAAAAATAGTAATAATTATTACTGGCAAAAAAGTGCAGATCCTGATGAGACGGCTCGTCACGAGCCGGCTCATCTGGATCTACACTTTTCATAAGCCTATTTAGAGGTCTGTGGGGTTGAAAGGGTTAATAACAAACAAAAAACATGTCAACTTTTCTAATATTGAGTTTTTGAAAAGAACAGGTTTTCGATTAATTAACAAACAATACAGCAACAACCAAGCATTAGTATAATGTTTTATACTGCAGCCACAATCATCATCATCATCATCATCATCATCATCATCATCATCATCATCATCATCATCATCATCATCAATACAACATACAACAACAACCAGGCAGTAGTTATCATAATGTTTTATACTGCAGCCACAATCATCATCATCATCATCATCATCATCATCATCATCATCATCATCATCAAAACTTACCATCTGATTAGAGCCCTTGAAGACTAACTGGCTGAATGTTTCAAGACCTCTAAGGGCTCCCCAGACCTCGTTGGCCCAGATGTGTATGCCTGTACGCTTCACAAACAGATCATCTGAAAACAAGAAAACTAGAGCTATCTATCACTGAATGGTGATGAATACACACAGACTATGCTTTGATTCAGGAACGATAAAATGTCAGACAATGTGATGATTTTGTGATCATAAACCCAGGGCTCATTCTAGAGGGCGAAATAGTCGACCTAGGAACCCTGACTTCTCCCTTAAAAAACAATTGTATTTTTTTTTTAAATTTCTTCCAGTCTATTCAAATGTTGTATTTAATGGTCATATTGTGTAATTTAACCGTATTTTGGTGATAATTAGTCAGGGTTCCCGCTGTCGGTCGCCAATGGCGCCATAAAAAAATTGTCGCTAAATTTTATGAATTGGCGAAAATATTTGGTGCAACATTTAAAAAAAAAAAAATTTGCACATGTTTTGTTAAATACATGACATCAAATATTTATTTGTGAACTATATGGCTCTTATTTGGCTCCAAGTTTTTTTAATTGGCTCCAGTGTTTTTCAATTGGTGACAGAAGTGGCGCAGACAAACATTCAGACATAGGGAACCCCTATTAGTAAATACAATTTTAAGGACATTTCTCACAAAACTTCTGACCTAGAATGAACCCTGATAAACTATATACACAACAGACACTTCAAACATTTAAATTTCAAACAAGTTGAAAATCCTTGTTTAGAAGAACTTTATGAACCGGATGAGAAAGACAGACATATTATCGATTAACCTGTCAATAAATGTATATAAATATGTAGGCAATCATTCACACTTATCTTTCACTGATATTTCTTACTTTCCTTTGCTAGTCTTATTTCTTTCATTCAAAATCATCCAAACTTTCCTTTCCATAAACATCTGGTTATTACACAATTTAACATGATTGTGTAAAACATGGAAATATCATGCATGGTTTGTGTTTATACTGTTGGATATTAGCACTTGTCTATTACAATTGATATATTGTTGTTTTGTTTTCATTACATGTACATGTTCTGAATATGTGTAATTATTATGTATATTGATGAGGTAAAAAAAAAATTTGAAAAGAAAATTTTGAAAAGAAAATTTTGAAAAGAAATTGAAATAAAAATTTGGAAATTTTTTTGGGAAAAAACGACAGACATGTTCGACACAATTATAGTCAACAACACACTGTGTATCTGGAAGTTATAAAAAATACTCAAACTGACAATATAGAAAGGTGAATCCCTACACAGGAACAATGGTCATTCACAGTACACTAAATTAGTATCATTGAATAAGGACACTGAGGTGACATATATCGAATGCTTGGCAATCACTGAGAGCTCGTATCAGGCAAAACATCGAAGCTAACTAGAAGGTCACGTGGCCATTGTGCCCTTGGTTAAACATGTCAACCTCTCTAATTATGCACAATTATTATAATTAATGTTGATTCAACAGCTGTACTATATAACCTGTGTACTATATAACCTGTGATTTATGCTCGCCCATATGGTTCGCCGGCGGCGAGGGTAAATAAGCTCAATCATCATCATCACCTGTGATTTATGAGTCTGGTGTGGCTGTGAGTATTTGCTGACCAAGAGTAATGAGGGACCTCGTTGACTTTTCTATTACCTCCCTTAGCAGATAAAGTTCAAGTTATCCCTAAATGTATAGCGGTCCTTTTCAGTTGGAATCCTTTGTTTTTACAGTTGTTCCCTATCCAGATGTTGCGCTATGATACATGTGATTTTATCCAAATCATGTTATTAATTGATAAAAACAGATTACAGATCTTTTACCAATTGTAAATCATACTGTAATCATACTGTAGATTATCTGTCGAGATATAGTAACATAATAATCATAAGACGAGAAAATTGGAAGAAAATTGTAAGCATGATGTGCAAAGGAAACAACGATAAAAACAAAGTAAACAGCTAGGACCTACATACAATTAGAGAGTATTCAGGGGCAATAACCGACCGATGTCTCTCATTGTGTAAATCTGCATGTATATATATCTCCTTACTCTCCTCTTCCTATTTCACATGATATATTCACCATTACTATCTACCTGAGGCCACAGTTAAAAGAATGTTTGTTTCCATATCCCGACCCAGATTTTTGAAGTTGGGTGGGTAGGTAGGAATCTAATCATCAAATATTTTCTACAAGAGTCAGATTTCCAAATAATGAGATGATAGTGTTGGTGTAAGAAGCAGGGTTCATTCTAGGTCCGAATATTTGGGAGAAGTGAGAAAGCGCGCGATCAATTTCAGTTGATTTGCTTGAATACTTTTCGAGTTATGCTCCAAACAAAGCAATTAATAAAATGGAAAGGGGAGATAATTCAGCGAGTACAAGACAGAAAGTTATGGTTCTTGTGCTCTGCACTCCGCCTCTTTGTCCTGTACAAATGCTTAAAAACTTGATTCGATTTCCTTCAATACTGTTAAAAGAGTTTTGCTGCAGACAAGCATTTAATGAAACAGAAGGGGAGATAACTTGGTAGGTACAACAGAGAGAGTTGTGGTTCTTGCACACTTCGTCAGTGTGTTATATTACACTTTTATTTCCTTGATTTATTTTCGAGTTATGCTCCGGACAAACATTTAATGAAGTAAAATGGAGAGATAAATCAGTACACAGCAAGAGCTATGATTCTAATGCTGGCTTGTATGTGGCAAAGTTAAATCGCACACCGTCATCTGGACAACAAGTAGTTATAAATAAAATACAAATTGCTTGAACTAGCTTAGCTCGCTTTGTAGAAACAACATTTCAAATACAATAAGGAAAGGAAATGGAAATGTTTCTGAACCAACAAACAATTTAGATCAAACTTACATGTTTCATCAGACTTGGCAGACGGATATTTGCTGCATGGTTTACGGATCTTAATCAACACTCTTGGAACCACAGGTGCATTCAAGTATAGTGGTGTGTCATATTTAATGGACGGATCTTCAAACAAAGTACTCTGTGCATGCTGAAAATTGTCATACATATCCTCTACCGGATCTTCCAGCACATATGGCTTATATCTTTCTATTGCTTTTTCAATTATATCACACTTTATTTTCGAGAGATTAAACCGAAAACTGGCTCGATCAATTTTATAAACTTTGTCCTTTTTAGAGACATAATACTGCGGCATCGGCCATGGCTCGCCAGTTGTTGCATGGGGAGCTCTCCGAATTTTCTGCTCTGGCATTACATACTGTTCAAAGTTTACAGCAAAATCACTCCAATCCCATACCACTTTTAAACTCCCAGGTTTGTCATCATCAACTGTTGCATGGTTATTTACAGTTTGTTGAGCCCTGTTCCCTTCAACAGGTTCCACATTTTGTCTTGGGATTTCATTGTTCTCTATCGATGGAACATGGAATACAGCATTATTTACACTTCCATCTCCTCTCTGTTGTGTCTGTCCAAAATTACGATCATCGTTTATTATATTTTCATCACTATTTTTGAAATTCTTTTCTACCTCGCCATCAATTATATGTATATGTTTTGGAATTCCACCACCTTTTTCCACTCCATTACTGTCACCTTTCTTATCAAATATATCCGCTGGTATAAGATTTGCATTCCCTGCCATTTTATTGTCCTGAGACTTAGGAAGATCTGCAACATCGAAAGCTCCATTATCAACAAGCTTTGTCTCCCTTGCATCAATGTTATTATTAACATGTTGATCAGAATCGGCATTTACATTTAACCTTTGACCAATGTTATCTGGATTTTGCATATTAATACCATTATTATTTTTATAAATCTTTTCACCAGTGTTAGCATTATTTTCTCCTGTGTGATCTTTTATAACTGTACCGATAACAGTGTTTTTCCTCACTTCTATAGACATTCTTTTAACAGAATTCCCATCATTATTAGACACATCATTTACAGTTTTGACCTGCCCATTCTGCTTTACAGTTTCTGCACGTGTTGCATAGTTTGTATCTATACTATTTTGGTTGACTAATAATTGTTGGTTTTGTTGGAAGTTTTGGTTGCCTAAGTTTTGCAAAGATTGTTGATTTTTGTTGCCGGTGTTTTGTAAAGATTGTTGATTTTGGTTTCCTAAATTTTGCAAAGGTTGGTTATTTTTCTGGCCTATACTCTGTATTTGCTGCATATTCTGTTTGAGGTTTTGAAGCTGATTTTGGCTGTATACTTTGTTACCAATCCGTTCATACGGCTGGAAATTCTGCTGCTGTAAATAAAATAGACACAAGATAATGTAACATGTAAACCAATGAACTAACAAACAGACGTCCATACAAATGATGGTTGAGGATCGACATGAGATGTGATGAATCAACATGTTAGTGATTTAACCCATTCAACACCAAGTAACTCACATGGACTGGTCCATGATATTCATAAACCAATAAATGAATCAGAAAATCACATTTGGACAAGTTCATTTATCAAAATGGGTAATTATGTCTAAAAATAGTCATATCACTGGCAAAAAGTGCAGATCCTGATGAGACGGCTCGTCACGAGCCGGCTCATCTGGATCGACACTTTTTGCAAGCCTATTTAGAGGTATGTGGTGTTGAAAGGGTTAAATGAACTATGATCACACTTTTCTTGTAAAATAAGTTTATGTAGACTTTTTGCACTATAATAATAAATATTGGGTGAGGAGGGAGGGAGAGGGAAATCAAATTTTTGTAATATATTTTACGATATGTGTGTGTTTTATGTTTATTTATCGTCGCTACCAGTTGCCCATATGAGTGACGCCTCCTGAAGAGATTAGTCATTTTAGTTTTTGGAGGATAGTGCAATGATACAGACAGAGACCCTTTCCAGAGTCTCCTCTAGTTCTTTTTCGTGCACCGACACAAGACCTCGATTTAAAGTCCCATCTGAAAGACTGTTAATTTTATTACGGTCAGACGGGGGATCGAACCAGCGATCTCTGGCTTACCAGTTCAGCGTGCTACCACTGGACTACAGATCCGTCGTTTTTACGATATTACAAATGAGGAGCCTTATATAACTTCTAGTTTCTGACCTCGTTTTTCAGATCCATCGTCTTATTCATGTATTTTGAAAACATTGTTGGGTAGCAATTAACATGATTAATATCTTTCCACTGAACAAAGTCAGTGACATTACGACACATTTAATGAATGTGTCATTTTTTATTATAGCTATGCTAGTATTGATACGCATACATTTATAGATGGTACACTTTATTGCAACGGGTATTATAAGATTATGGACAATTGACAATTTACTTGAAATTGAGTGGAAGAAATGGGGCCACTATATGTTTGATCCCTTGTCTTTCAGATGGGACGTTAAACCGAGGTCTCGTGTCGGTGCTTTACACCGTGCACATAAAAGAACCAGAGGTGATTCCGGAATGGATCTGTCTGTATCATTGCACTATCCTCCAAAAATCTAAAATGACTAATCTCTTCATGAGGCGTCGCTCATATGGGGCAACCTGTAGCTACGATAAATAAACGTAAAACACACACACACACTATGGCGTTGCATCAATAGGACCTGATGACGTGTTTATTTCCTTGATGACTAATTATCACATGGAATTCGGCTTTCATAACAATATAATTTGTAATCTTTGTTCGAGCAATATTGGGCTAAAATGGAATAAACTTCAGGGTTCATTCTAGGTCAGAATTTTTTGGAGAAGTGAGAAAGCGTGTGATCGCTTCCTTAAATGGTGTTCTTTAATATACTTCTGCAAAATATGGTTAAAATGCACAGTACAACCATTAAATACAACATTTGAATAGAAGTGGTGCTTTATAATACGCCAGTGTATATTACTAGACAAAATTTTGTTTGAAAATCGTAAAAACCCAAAAATATTTATTTTTTTTTTTAGAGAGAAGTGGTCCCTAGGGCAACTATTTCGCCCACATCCTAGAATGATCCATGAAACTTAGTCCGAAGCCACAAGGTTTATCCTAAATTTTATCTTGTGACTGCATCCTTTGAATTTAACGACTGGCTATCGAAAGGAACTGTGCCATTACTGGAAGGTAACTTGTGAAGAAAGAAAGAAATCACGTCAAAAGTGAACTTACTACAGAGACAACAAATCCACTGTTTGTGTGGCATACGGATGACAGATGGGTTGGTGTGGCATACGGATGTACAGCGGTCTGGTAAGGCGTACGAATGACATGCGGGCTGGTATGGTATACGGATGCCTGGTGGGCAGCTGGATAATGGTTGATTATAATAGATCTCACTGAGCATGCTGTGGTCAGACAAGCTAGCTGTGGTCAGACAAGCTAATAGAATGACTGAACAACATCAAGAGTTCCGGTAAAGTGGCTAGTGTGTTTAATAAAAACACACGATTTTGTTATAAAACTTTGAACAAGATAATTTGAACATCCATTAAATTTAATTTTAACCACATGCCACTCACTCCAAGGCATTAATTTATGAAAATATTTGTTAGTCATATATTTAAGAAAAATGGTTTGAAATATGTGATACTGACAATTCATCGGCCATGAACCTGACAAACAATTTACAAAGTGAAACCTACACCAGGTCCCATAGAAGTAGTCAGGTTCTTGAATAGATTTATAGTTATATTTGACTACACCCATAATGATACACAAACATCATAGACTGGGACAGTGGGATACTTGGAACACAGTCTTAACCTTTAACCTGCCCAATAAATTAGACAGAATGTGCAAACAACATAGATCCAGATCAGCCGCAGTGTAACACTGCGTCTGATCTGGATCTATTGCTTGCTATGCAGGCAAGTCTTTTTAGCTTTACTATCCAAATAGCAAACAGCATAGAGCCTGATCAGACGGCATGTTCTCTTTCATCTGATCTGGCCCTATGCTGTTTGCAAAAGTGACTTTAGTTGTGATTGGCACGTTAAGGGCTAATTTAAAATTATTTCAGGACAAAGTCAAACTCAGCACAATTATTATTCAGTTTTAACTTGTAAATGTTTTAATTTTATGTTTTTAATAAATAAAAACAATTATTTTATATTTAGAAACAATATGAATATATTTATCAATGGTACTCAGTTTCTATGTGGAAGTCGTGATAGAGCAGTGGATGCGCGTTCGCTTCAGGTACAAATGGTCCGGAGTTCGAGCCCCGCTGGAGCCGTTACGATTGTGCCCTTAGGCAAGGCATTTAAATTCCACATGCCATTTCTCTCTCCTTCCTGGCGATGGATTCCATAAGGAATGAGGTCTCGAGAGTGATTAATATAAGTTGAAATAACTTGTTTCGCAATCGAGCTAAAATAAATTTGTATTAATAAAGAAATTCTAGTTCTGTTATCTGATCTATAGCGTCACACTTCGGTGGGGGGGGAGGGGAATCTTGTATCTATTTTTCCAGTTAATTATCAGCTATATATACTAGAGGGCGATATTGTCGCCCTAGGGACCTGACTTCGCCCTCTGGGGGCCCCACTTCTCCCTAAAAAAAAAAAAAAAAAAGTTTGGTTTTTACGCTTATCAAAAAAAAATTGTCTAGTAAGATACACTGGCCCATTATAAAGCACTCCTATTCAAATGTTGTATTTAATGGTTGTACTGTGCATTTTAACCCCTATTTTGCAGAAGTATATTAAAGAACACCATTTAAGGAAGCGATCACGCGCTTTCTCACTTCTCCCAAACATTCTGACCTAGAATGAACCCTGATGTATTAGTGTGGTATGTTATACCTAGCTGACCTAGAATGAACCCTGCACTTATAAGCTGATATGTTCATTTTTCCTGTATCTTGTATATCAACATGTTATCAGATGTGTTTTTGAAAATACTGTACAGTGGTTTCATTTTGTGGTATCTAAATTTTACGGATTTCTGAAATTAAAAATTTGTCCATTGCCATCCTAAATTTGCGGACAAATGGTGAAAAACGTGTAAAATCAGCTAGTAAACAAATGTCTCTAAATACAATCATTATGACAACCCTATCTCAGTCAAAAGCTATACATAGCTTATGTTGATTGTATGTACCATGTTGTTAGTAAATAAAATTTGATTTTATCAAGCCATTATGCATTCCTATAGCGGTTGATCGCGAAACTAATGCCTAAACATCTTTATTTATATGCAGGCACAAAAGTCTTGCGATACAACCTCAATATGCAACCTGCAATACAAGACCATCTATCATCTCAACCTGCAATACCAGACTACCTATCATCTCAACCTGCAATACCAGACCATCTATCACCACAACCTGCAATACCAGACCATCTATCATCACAACCTGCAATACCAGACCATCTATCATCACAACCTGCAATACCCAGACTACCTATCATCTCAACCTGCAATACCAGACCATCTATCATTACAACATGCAATACCAGACCATCTATCATCTCAACCTGCAATACCAGACCATCTATCATCACAACCTGCAATACCAGACCATCTATCATCACAACCTGCAATACCAGACCATCTATCATCTCAACCTGCAATACCAGACCACCTATCATCACAACATGCAATACCAGACCATCTATCATCTCAACCTGCAATACCAGACCATCTATCATCTCAACCTGCAATACCAGACCGCCTATCATCTCCACTTGCAATACCAGACCATCTATCATCTCAACCTGCAATACCAGACCATCTATCATCACAACCTGCAATACCAGACCATCTATCATCTGAACCTGCAATACCAGACCATCTATCATCTCAACCTGCAATACCAGACCATCTATCATCTCCACCTGCAATACCAGACCATCTATCATCTCCACTTGCAATACCAGACCATCTATCATTACAACATGCAATACCAGACCATCTATCATCTCAACCTGCAATACCAGACCATCTATCATCTGAACCTGCAATACCAGACCATCTATCATCTCAACCTGCAATACCAGACCATCTATCATCTCCACCTGCAATACCAGACCATCTATCATCTCCACCTGCAATACCAGACCACCTATCATCACAACATGCAATACCAGACCATCTATCATCTCAACCTGCAATACCAGACCATCTATCATCTCAACCTGCAATACCAGACCATCTATCATCACAACCTGCAATACCAGACCATCTATCATCACAACCTGCAATACCAGACCATCTATCATCTCAACCTGCAATACCAGACCATCTATCATCTCCACCTGCAATACCAGACCATCTATCATCTCCACCTGCAATACCAGACCATCTATCATCACAACCTGCAATACCAGACCATCTATCATCTCCACCTGCAATACCAGACCACCTATCATCTCAACCTGCAATACCAGACCATCTATCATCGCAACCTAAAATACCAGACCACCTATAACCGTGATATGATACGGTGATACGGTGATACGGTGATACGGTGATACGATATGGTGATCATCCATGCATAACATTGAAGTCAAGGACAAAAACACTAACTATAAGTACGGGGGGGAGGTAAAACAAATTCACAGAATACAAAATAAATGGAAAGGTCTTTAATACCCGTCCTATATTCTGCTGCATCTCTACTTCCTGTACATTGTTGATTGGCATGTTGGCGGATTTCCGAGTGTCTTGATTCGGCAGTTCAAGTTTCAAACCTCCTGCCTGCTGCTGTTGCTGCTGTTGCTGCTGATGCTGCTGCTGCTGTGCATGCTGCTGAAACTCCAGGTTTTGCTGTTGTTGCAGCTGACCATTATCTAGACAATATGAATAGCAATTTAGAACTCTACAGCAAAATATGTCCACCGCCCTAAGGGTGTCTTGCCTCACAATGGGTAATTAACTTTTTAAATGCTGGAAATAAAACATTTCTTTATGCTTTCCAAAAAATTACCAAATTTCAAGTTTTCAAGGTCAAATGAAATGTTCTACATCGTAATGGATACAAGCTGCCATGTATCACTGACTATAAAAGTGTTGGTTTATAATAGTGTCACCCCCACAGAGTCCAGTGGTAACACACTGTCTGTATCATTGCACTATCCTCCAACAATCTAAAATGACTAATCTCTTCAGGAGGCGTCGCTCATATGGGCAACCGATAGCCAGCTGCTAGATAATGACGGGTATATAAAGTGTTTGTTTATTATAGTGTCACCCCTATTTTTAAAGGGCCAGCCATTTCTGACATATGAGTTCCATTTTTATGAACATCAGTACTTCCTGAATCCTATGCTTGTATGCCAGGCGCCAGGCTGGTAGGCAATCGTAATCATTATTTAACTAATTGGCGGCTCACCAACCGGCCATATCAGAATGAACCCCTGACGAGATTCAAACATAATATTAGATATGAAACTGGAAGTTTACTTACTGTCTTGGATGGGAACGCGAGCCCAGGATGTATCCACCAGACAGGCCGCAGCCAGCACAAGGAATAGCGGGACACACTGTAAAACCATCCTACGAGTCTCCTTCACATCCAACATTCTGAAGCAAGAATACAATGTTTAGTATATACGCATTTATTTTAGCTCGATTGCGAAACAAGTTCTTACAACTTATATTAATCACTCTTGAGACCTCATTCCTGATGGAACCCATCGCCACGAGTGAGAGAGAAGAGGCAACATGGAATTTAAATGCCTAGCCTAAGGACACAATCGTAACGGCTCCAGCGGGGCTCAAACTCCCGACCTTTCGCACCTGAAGCGAACACGCATCCACTGAGCTATAACGACTTCCACATGAATACAATGTACATACCCAACAGAACAACGTGTGGTTATAGAATGCTTAGTGTTCAACATGTGGTTATAGAATGCTTAGTGTTCAACGTGTGGTTATAGAATGCTTAGTGTTCAACATGTGGTTATAGAATGCTTAGTGTTCAACATGTGGTTATAGAATGCTTAGTGTTCAACATGTGGTTATAGAATGCTTAGTGTTCAAACAACATGTGGTTATAGAATGATTAGTGTTCAACATGTGGTTATAGAATGATTAGTGTTCAACATGTGGTTATAGAATGCTTAGTGTTCAACATGTGGTTATAGAATGCTTAGTGTTCAACATGTGGTTATAGAATGCTTAGTGTTCAACATGTGGCTATAGAATGCTTAGTGTTCAACATGTGGTTATAGGATGCTTAGTGTTCAACATGTGGTTATAGAATGCTTAGTGTTCAACATGTGGTTATAGGATGCTTAGTGTTCAACATGTGGTTATAGAATGCTTAGTGTTCAACATGTGGTTATAGAATGCTTAGTGTTCAAACAATGTGTGGTTATAGGATGCTTAGTGTTCAACATGTGGTTATAGAATGCTTAGTGTTCAACATGTGGTTATAGAATGCTTAGTGTTCAACATGTGGTTATAGAATGCTTAGTGTTCAAACAATGTGTGGTTATAGGATGCTTAGTGTTCAACATGTGGTTATAGAATGCTTAGTGTTCAACATGTGGTTATAGAATGCTTAGTGTTCAACATGTGGTTATAGAATGCTTAGTGTTCAACATGTGGTTATAGAATGCTTAGTGTTCAACATGTGGTTATAGAATGCTTAGTGTTCAACATGTGGTTATAGAATGCTTAGTGTTCAACATGTGGTTATAGAATGCTTAGTGTTCAAACAACATGTGGTTATAGAATGCTTAGTGTTCAAACAACATGTGGTTATAGAATGCTTAGTGTTCAAACAACATGTGGTTATAGAATGCTTAGTGTTCAACATGTGGTTATAGAATGCTTAGTGTTCAACATGTGGTTATAGAATGCTTAGTGTTCAACATGTGGTTATATAATGCTTAGTGTTCAACATGTGGTTATAGAATGCTTAGTGTTCAACATGTGGTTATAGAATGCTTAGTGTTCAACATGTGGTTATAGAATGCTTAGTGTTCAACATGTGGTTATAGAATGCTTAGTGTTCAACATGTGGTTATAGAATGCTTAGTGTTCAACATGTGGTTATAGAATGCTTAGTGTTCAACATGTGGTTATAGAATGCTTAGTGTTCAACATGTGGTTATAGAATGCTTAGTGTTCAACATGTGGTTATAGAATGCTTAGTGTTCAACATGTGGTTATAGAATGCTTAGTGTTCAACATGTGGTTATAGAATGCTTAGTGTTCAACATGTGGTTATAGAATGCTTAGTGTTCAACATGTGGTTATAGAATGCTTAGTGTTCAACATGTGGTTATAGAATGCTTAGTGTTCAAACAACATGTGGTTATAGAATGCTTAGTGTTCAACATGTGGTTATAGAATGCTTAGTGTTCAACATGTGGTTATAGAATGCTTAGTGTTCAACATGTGGTTATAGGATGCTTAGTGTTCAAACAACATGTGGTTATAGAATGCAGTGTTCAAACAACATGTGGTTATAGAATGCTTAGTGTTCAACATGTGGTTATAGAATGCTTAGTGTTCAACATGTGGTTATAGAATGCTTAGTGTTCAACATGTGGTTATAGAATGCAGTGTTCAAACAACATGTGGTTATAGAATGCTTAGTGTTCAAACAACATGTGGTTATAGAATGCTTAGTGTTCAAACAACATGTGTTTATAGAATGCAGTGTTCAAACAACATGTGGTTATAGACTGCTTAGTGTTCAAACAACGTGTGATTATATAATGCTTAGTGTTCAAACAACATGTGTTTATAGAATGCTTAGTGTTCAAACAACATGTGGTTATAGAATGCTTAGTGTTCAAACAACGTGTGGTTATAGAATCCTAAATAAAACAACATATTGGGAATCTGGAAACTGGCTGCTTAATACAGGTTGGCTGCTTAATAGAGGTCAAATGTATAATAATACAACATATTGGAATCTGGAAACTGGCTGTTAATACAGGTTGGCTGCTTAATAGAGGTCAAATGTATAATAAAACAACATATTGGGAATCTGGAAACTGGCTGCTTAATACAGGGTGGCTGCTTAATAGAGGTCAAATGTATAATAAAACACCATATTGGGAATCTGGAAACTGGCTGTTTAATACAGGTTGGCTGCTTAATAGAGGTCAAATGTATAATATTAATTTTTAATATAAGTTGAAATAACTTGTTTCGCAATCGAGCTAAAATAAATTTGTATAAACTAAATGTATAATAAAACAACATATTGGGAATCTGGAAACTGGCTGCTTAATACAGGTTGGCTGCTTAATAGAGGTGACCACTAACACAGGTTTCACTGTATATTGGATGACAATTATTTTGTTTGTTTCATTTGATTAAATTATATTTAACCGAATGAACATTGAAAGTAGTCCATGCACCGGTTTCAAAATCCATAATCGATTAATCGGATTAATCGGCGGGTAAACAAACCGATTAGATAATTGATTATTAATTGGGCTACTCATATAATTACAAATCAAAATCAATCCATCTAATTTGTGAGTTTAACAATCTATTTAGTACTAATAAATTACTACATCTAACTTGCATGTTTCTACAAATTAGTTACAAAAGTTACTACATCTGAGTACATGTACTAGACTTTAAGTTAGTAGACTGCCACCTGATATAACATTAGGTTTTAAGTTAATAGAGGACAGAACGCTTTGTGACATACTAGTGAAAGTCTAGTACTAGATGTTAGAATTTTTGTTGCAAACGTGCAATGCTAATAAAAATACAGTGAATAGTAAAATTGTGTTTTTATTTATTTTAACTTTAAACAAACATCAAAGTACGAGACAAAAAAAAATTTTTTTATAAGATTATAATCGATTCCACATTTTCACAATCGATTATTGCCGATGTCCACGCTGGACACCGATTGTCAGCGACTTAGCGATAATCGGTTTATCACTAATTGAAAGCATTATTATAATAATAGCTTTCTATGTTCATGAATAAAATACAATTTGATCATTCACTTAAACAAGCAATTTTTATTTTTAGTCTGAAAATGGATCTTATGATAGAAAACGATGCAACCGTGTGCTAATTGGAGATTAGACGACAATAAATGACACCAGTAGAAGTACAGCTATCATCATTGATGGACACAGGTCTGCCTCCGTGGTCGAGTGGTTATGGTCGCCGACTTGCATACCACTGTAACCTATCATCACTGATGGACACAGGTCTGCCTCCATGATCGAGTGGTTATGGTCGCCGACTTGTATACCACTGTAACCTATCATCACTGATGGACACAGGTCTGCCTCCGTGATCGAGTGGTTATGGTCGCCGACTTGTATACCACTGTAACCTATCATCACTGATGGACACAGGTTCATATCGAGGATCGAGAGTTAGAAAGTGACGTATCGACATTATAATCGCTAGAGTTTTAGAATATCTACTAAAATTACAAGCTCACTCACTCAATAAACACGATGTGCTTCGATGATTTTAATCAATTATAATGATCGTGCTTGACTGACTGACAAATATGTACATGGTAATAATAATAATAGTAATAATAGTAATAATAATAATAATAGTTATAATAATAATAATAATAATAGTAATAATAATAATAATAGTAATAATAGTAATAATAATAGTAATAATAATAATAATAGTAATAATAATAATAATAGTAATAATAATAATAATAATAATAGTAATAATAATAATAATAGTAATAATAATAATAATAGTAATAATAGTATAATAATAATAATAATAATAATAGTAATAATAATAATAGTAAAATAATATAGTAATAATAATATAATAATAATAGTAATAATAATAGTAATAATAATAATAATAATAATAGTAATAATAATAATAATAATAATAATAATAGTAATAATAATAATAGTAATAATAATAATAATAATAATAGTAATAATAATAATAGTAATAATAATAATAATAATAGTTATAATAATAATAATAGTAATAATAATAATAATAGTAATAATAATAATAATAATAGTAATAATAATAATAATAGTAATAATAATAATAATAATAGTAATAATAATAACTGTAAAACGATTTAACATGAACACTTTTTATTGAACTGCAGTTCATGGATTCATTCGCTACTTGACCTAGATCTACTTGCCAAAGTGACTTAGAGTGTGCACAGTCCGAGGGTGGCTTAATATCGCAAACCTTTATAGCCGCGAAATCGTTCAGAACGATAAAAACGCGAAACATATTATCCGCGTACGTTTCTAGGTTTACAGTAGCTGGATTGATGAACCCCAGAGACGCATTCAATTCCAGCATCCTTATTGTTCATTAACACAAGGAAGTAGACTTTGTACAAAGCATATTATTGATTAATGTCGTTAAAGCGACACTACATTAGTGAAACCGCAAATTTCTACAGAATGTATTTTCCTATTATTTCCTGGTATAAATTTTTTTCAAATATTTGCCTCAAATACGGGGAAGTATTTTCAACCGCAAATTTCTACAGAATGTATTTCCTATTATTTCCTGGTATAAATTTTTTCCAAATATTTGTCTCAAATACGGAGTATTTCAACTAATAAGCAAACATCGTATACACGGTTTGTTGACAAAACAAAATAATGTAAATAGGGTCGACAATCATGCGTAATACAACTCGTGTATCCTGAATAACACGATTTATGGTACAGATTTACCGTTATATCTCACATGTGTGCCTATGCATATTTATTTGTAGACTATTCTTAGTTCAATTATCTTTAAACGACATTATCTCGCGCTTAGTATTGACTCCGATGACAAACAAACGTCAATTCAGGAGCGTGGATGATCGTTATATGAAATCTTACTTTCAATTTTGAAAGTTTGTAGATCACAAAAACACTGTTTATTGATTCAATGTTAGTGTTCGAATGTATTCGGAAAACAATTTTAGTAGCAACGCATGAATA
Organism: Archivesica marissinica; assembly: GCA_014843695.1. NCBI lineage: Eukaryota > Metazoa > Mollusca > Bivalvia > Venerida > Vesicomyidae > Archivesica > Archivesica marissinica. Next base: position 25,585,418 of record CM026395.1, on the reverse strand, counting down.
CGTGAAAAAAAATCATTATATATGCGATGTAATGTCTCTTTAAGTAGCTCTTGAAACAAGGATAATACATACCACACTGCGTCATATATATCTGAGTGTAACATCAATCTACAACGACTGCTGTGACATCACCATTAACAATGCACTTTATTTATTTTACAACAATTGCGAAACAAACTCAGAGATCATTCTAAAGGGCGATGTGGGCGCTATTGCCGCCTAAGGACCCTGACTTCGCCCTCTGGGGGCCCCACTTCTCCCAAAAACAAAAAACAAAAAAACAAAATATTTGGGTTTTTTACGATTTTCAAACAAAATGTTGTCTAGTAAGATACACTGGCCCATTATATAAAGCACTCCGTCTATTCAAATGTTGTATTTAATGGTTGTACTGTGCATTTTAACCATATTTTGCAGAAGTATATTAAAGAACACCATTTAAGGACGCGATTGCGCGCTTTCTCACTTCTCCCAAAAATTCTGACCGAGAATGAACCCTGAAACTTTAACAACTTTTATTAATCACTCTTATTGATGCAAGTGCAAATTTGTGGTCCTTCATGTGGGAGGGAGCCTGAGTACCCGGAGAACATCCACCTGTCCGATCTTGGACAACCGTACCATCTCACATACTTGCAGGTTCGAGGCTCGAACCCAAGTTGCATTGGTGAGAAGTGAATGTGTTAACAACTGCGCTGATAGGACATCCTACAGTTATTGTTCTTTAACCCTTTCAACCCCACAAGCCTCTAAATAGGCTTATGAAAAGCATAGATCCAGATGAGCCGGCTCATAACGAGCCGTCTCATCAGGATCTGCCCTTTTTTGCCAGTAATAATTATTACTATTTTTAGATAAAATTACCAATTTTGATAAATGAACTGGTCCAAATGTAATTTTCTTATTAATTTATTGGTCTAAAAATAGCATGCACCAGTCCATGTCAGATACTTGGGGTTGAATGGGTTAATAAGCCAAGGAATACCAAAATATGATGCTCAATTAAGTATCCCTATTATTAGCATCGTTTTTGGACCATGTCTCCTGATTATCTCAATCTACACCAATGGTGACCTTGACCTACTGAGGTAACTCAATCTAGCCCAATGGTGATCTTGACCTACTGAGGTAACTCAATTTAGCCTAATGGTGACCTTGACCTACTGAGGTAACTCAATTTAGCCTAATGGTGACCTTGACCTACTGAGGTAACTCAATTTAGCATAATGGTGACCTTGACCTACTTAGGTACCTCAATCTAGCCCAATGGTGACCTTGACCTACTTAGGTACCTCAATCTAGCCCAATGGTGACCGTGACCTATTAGATATAGCTCACTTTTCGTCAATGGTGACAGTGAAATACTGAGATAACTCGATCTAACTAATTTCGATCTAATTAATCTATAATATTGCTTTCATATAATTATGAAGCCATTATTTTAAAAGTTAAAGCCATTGGGAGGGCTTTGACGTTGTTCGTCATCTTCTCTTCATATTGGACCGGAATAGTTAATTCTAAACTTTATTGATTTTACAACGATTGCAAAACAAGCTGTAACAACTTATATTAATCACTCTCGTTGACTCGAATGACAGCATAGTTGGGGGATCATTCGTGTTGGAGGAAACCAGAGTACCCTGAGAAAACCCACCTAACCGATCTGGTGACCACCGCCAATCTCAATTACTTTGTGGTTCGGTAATTGAACCTGTGAGAAGCGAGCGTGCTAACCACTGCGCTAATTGGACAGTCACTGTTCCCTCTCCACCTCCCCCCTCCACCACCTAATTTTCAGACAAACTGAACATTTTGAGTGTCATTAGCAGGTTACATCAAATCAATGTTTCATTAAATTCTGATTCTGACAATTACAATCATCTAAGTGGACCGAGAGACATAATTATTTACCTAATTCAACCAATTACTGCCAGAATGGATTAGGTTTCATCCAATTGAAGGAACTGCTAGTGCTTCAAATATGTCATTTGAAGCACTTGTGAACAGACAGACAGACATTGCACAGATCCAACTTTGCTAATACAGTCTACATCCGTTCAACAATCCGTTCGTCGACATAACCGAAGTTTGACTTTAATGAAATTCGATATAAAATGGAGCCAGTTATATGTACAATGATAGTGTCTGAAACTGGACTTTGATCCGACTTCGACATAACCGAAGTTTGACTTTAACGAAATTCGATATAAACGGAGCCAGTTATATATATGTACAATGATAGTGTCTGAAACTGGACTTTGATCCGACTTCGACATAACCGAAGTTTGACTTTTAACGAAATTCGATATAAACGGAGCCAGTTATATGTTCAATGATAGTGTCTGAAACTGGACTTTGATCCGACTTCGACATAACCGAAGTTTGACTTTTAACGAAATTCGATATAAACGGAGCCAGTTATATGTACAATGATAGTGTCTGAAACTGGACTTTGATCCGACTTCGACATAACCGGAGAATTAACCGACATAACTGACTTTGACATGTAGACTGTACCTCAACTTACATAAGTAAAGCTTAATTACAGAAGTTCATAAAATTGTTCACCAATCTCACACTCGGCATCAAGCTCTCTGATTGGTTGCGGCGAGTGGTAATATCTCGGGAGACAACCAATCATATCACATAGAACTGAGAACAGTTTTATCAGATGTTCAACTAGCTGCCCGAGTATGTATTTTTCGCCAAATATAATAGCGTTCTTACTCTATAAATCAGCACCGAGAAGGGAATATGAGAAACATAGTAACATTAATCATCAATATAATTGTATCCTCTTGGTAACCAGACATGTAGCCTGTGTGGAACTAGAGAAACTCAAAAAATCAATCTCAGTATCACACAAGAAATTGCTTGGATTAAATAATCACCCAATGGATGGCCTTAATTTCCTGTCCATATAAGTTGCTTACTAAATTATTCAGTCTCCCATACAATACATCCCCTACTGCCACCCACCCACACACAACCACTACACAATCTCTCCATCCAGTCTCCCATACAATACATCCCCTACTGCCACCCACACTCGACCACCACACGATCTCTCCATCCAGTCTCCCATACAATACATCCTCTACTGCCACCCACACTCGACCACCACACGATCTCTCCATCCAGTCTCCCATACAATACATCCCCTACTGCCACCCACACTCGACCACCACACGATCTCTCCATCCAGTCTCCCATACAATACATCCCCCCACTGCCACCCACACACAACCACCACACAATCTCTCCATCCAGTCTCCCATACAATATATCTCCCTCCCACTGCCACCCACACACAACCACCACACAATCTCTCCATCCAGTCTCCCATACAATATATCTCCTCCCCTCCCACTGCCACCCACACACAACCACCACACAATCTCTCCATCCAGTCTCCCATACAATACATCCCCTACTGCCACCCACACACAACCACCACACAATCTCTCCATCCAGTCTCCCATACAATACATCCCCTACTGCCACCCACACACACCACCACACAATCTCTCCATCCAGTCTCCCATACAATACATCCCCTACTGCCACCCACACTCGACCACCACACGATCTCTCCATCCAGTCTCCCATACAATACATCCCCTACTGCCACCCACACTCAACCACCACACAATCTCTCCATCCAGTCTCCCATACAATACATCCCCTACTGCCACCCACACTCAACCACCACACAATCTCTCCATCCAGTCTCCCATACAATACATCCCCTACTGCCACCCACACTCGACCACCACACGATCTCTCCATCCAGTCTCCCATACAATACATCCTCTACTGCCACCCACACTCGACCACCACACGATCTCTCCATCCAGTCTCCCATACAATACATCCCCTACTGCCACCCACACTCAACCACCACACAATCTCTCCATCCAGTCTCCCATACAATATATCTCCCTCCCACCCACACACAACCACCACACAATCTCTCCATCCAGTCTCCCATACAATATATCTCCCTCCCACTGCCACCCACACACAACCACCACACAATCTCTACATCCAGTCTCCCATACAATATATCTTACTCCCTCCCACCCACACACAATCTCTCCATCCAGTATCCCATACAATATATCCCCTACTGCCACCCACACACAACCACAACACAATCTCTCCATCCAGTCTCCCATACAATACATCCCCTACTGCCACCCACACTCGACCACCACACAATCTCTCCATCCAGTCTCCCATACAATACATCCCCTACTGCCACCCACACTCGACCACCACACAATCTCTCCATCCAGTCTCCCATACAATACATCCCCTACTGCCACCCACACACACCACCACACAATCTCTCCATCCAGTCTCCCATACAATTATCTCCCTCCCACTGCCACCCACACACAACCACCACACAATCTCTCCATCCAGTCTCCCATACAATATATCCCCCACTCCACCCACCCACACACAACCACCACACAATCTCTCCATCCAGTCTCCCATACAATATATCTCCCTCCCACTGCCACCCACACACAACCACCACACAATCTCTCCATCCAGTCTCCCATACAATATATCTCCCTCCCACTGCCACCCACACACAACCACCACACAATCTCTCCATCCAGTCTCCCATACAATACATCCCCTACTGCCACCCACACACAACCACCACACAATCTCTCCATCCAGTCTCCCATACAATATATCCCCTACTGCCACCCACACACAACCACCACACAATCTCTCCATCCAGTCTCCCATACAATATATCCCCTACTGCCACCCACACACAACCACCACACAATCTCTCCATCCAGTCTCCCATACAATATATCCCCTCCACTGCCACCCACACACAACCACCACACAATCTCTCCATCCAGTCTCCCATACAATATATCCCTCACTGCCACCCACACACAACCACCACACAATCTCTCCATCCAGTCTCCCATACAATATATCCCCAACTTCCACCCACACACAACCACCACACAATCTCTCCATCCAGTCTCCCAAACAATATATCCCCCACTGCCACACACACACAACCACCACACAATCTCTCCATCCAGTCTCCCATACAATATATCCCCCACTGCCACCCACACACAACCACCACACAATCTCTCCATCCAGTCTCCCATACAATATATCCCCCACTGGCACCCACACACAACCACCACACAATCTCTCCATCCAGTCTCCCATACAATACATCCCCTACTGCCACCCACACACAACCACCACACAATCTCTCCATCCAGTCTCCTATACAATACATCCCCTACTGCCACCCACACACAACCACCACACAATCTCTCCATCCAGTCTCCCATACAATACATCCCATACTGCCACCCACACACAACCACCATACAATCTCTCCATCCAGTCTCCCATACAATGTATCTCCCTCCCACTGCCACATACACACAACCACCACACAATCTCTCCATCCAGTATCCCATACAATATATCTCCCTCCCACTGCCATCCACACACAACCACCACACAATCTCTCCATCCAGTCTCCCATACAATACATCCCCTACTGCCACCCACACACAACCACAACACAATCTCGCCATCCAGTCTCCCATACAATACATCCCCTACTGCCACCCACACACAACCACCACACAATCTCTCCATCCAGTCTCCCATACAATACATCCCCTACTGCCACCCACACACAACCACCACACAATCTCTCCATCCAGTCTCCCATACAATATATCCCCCACTGCCACCAACACACAACCACCACACAATCTCTCCATCCAGTCTCCCATACAATGTATCTCCCTCCCACTGCCACCCACACACAACCACCACATAATCTCTCCATCCAGTCTCCCATACAATATATCCCCCACTTCCACCCACCCACACACAACCACCACACAATCTCTCCATCCAGTCTCCCATACAATATATCTCCCTCCCACTGCCACCCACACACAACCACCATACAATCTCTCCATCCAGTCTCCCATACAATATATCTCCCTCCCACTGCCACACACACACAACCACCACACAATCTCTCCATCCAGTCTCCCATACAATACATCCCCTACTGCCACCCACACACAACCACCACACAATCTCTCCATCCAGTCTCCTATACAATACATCCCCTACTGCCACCCACACACAACCACCACACAATCTCTCCATCCAGTCTCCCATACAATACATCCCATACTGCCACCCACACACAACCACCACACAATCTCTCCATCCAGTCTCCCATACAATGTATCTCCCTCCCACTGCCACATACACACAACCACCACACAATCTCTCCATCCAGTATCCCATACAATATATCTCCCTCCCACTGCCATCCACACACAACCACCACACAATCTCTCCATCCAGTCTCCCATACAATACATCCCCTACTGCCACCCACACACAACCACCACACAATCTCTCCATCCAGTCTCCCATACAATACATCCCCTACTGCCACCCACACACAACCACCACACAATCTCTCCATCCAGTCTCCCATACAATATATCCCCCACTTCCACCCACCCCACACAACCACCACACAATCTCTCCATCCAGTCTCCCATACAATATCTCCCTCCCACTGCCACCCACACACAACCACCACACAATCTCTCCATCCAGTCTCCCATACAATATATCCCCAACTTCCACCCACACACACCACCACACAATCTCTCCATCCAGTATCCCATACAATATATCTCCCTCCCACTGCCACCCACACACAACCACCACACAATCTCTCCATCCAGTATCCCATACAATATATCTCCCTCCCACTGCCATCCACACACAACCACCACACAATCTCTCCATCCAGTATCCCATACAATATATCTCCCTCCCACTGCCACCCCACACAACCACCACACAATCTCTCCATCCAGTCTCCCATACAATATATCCCCCACTTCCACCCACACACAACCACCACACAATCTCTCCATCCAGTCTCCCATACAATATATCCCCCACTGCCACCCACACACAACCACCACACAATCTCTCCATCCAGTCTCCCATACAATATATCCCCCACTGCCACCCACACACAACCACCACACAATCTCTCCATCCAGTCTCCCATACAATATATCCCCCACTGCCACCCACACACAACCACCACACAATCTCTCCATCCAGTCTCCCATACAATATATCCCTCACTGCCACCCACACACAACCACCACACAATCTCTCCATCCAGTCTCCCATACAATATATCTGATGGTCATGGGCTTGAGCCCAGCTAAGACCGTGTTTCATTTATATGAAAAAGTCGGCAATTTCTTACGGAAAGGTTGGTGCAACAAGTTCTGCCTGCCTAGGAAAGATGTTGCTAGGTAAACTGCCCGTCGCTGATATGGGCAACCAGTAAAGTTTAAACTTTTTATTATTATTTATTTTACGATTGCGAAGCAAGTTTTAACAACTTATATTAATCACTCTCGTTGGCTCGGATGAAAGCGTATATGTGGCCATTCAGAAAACCCACATGTCCGATCTGGCGACCATCGTACCATCTCACATACTTCCCTGTCCGAGGATCGAACCCGGGTCGCATTGGTGAGAAGCGAGCGCGCTAACCACTGCTCTAACCGGACAGCCCAAGTTAAAGTTTAAACTTTACAGTAATGCATTAACCTCTTTCAGATAATATCAGTAATACAATTTCTCTCCACTACTTTTCTTACAATACACCACAAACAAAGAGGGATTAATTACTAAACATGAACATAATTCTCTTAGGATATTCTTAAAGCAACACTACATTAGTGAAAACGCAAATTTCTACAGAATGTATTTTCCTATTATATGGTATAATTTATTTGCAAATATTTGCCTCAAATACTGAATATTTAAACTAATTAGCAGTATTTCTGTACCATGATGGAGGTGGTCATTGCAGGCTTTAAAACAAACACAGTTCTTAAAGCAACACTACATTAGTGAAACCACAAATTTCTACAGAATATATTTTCCTATTATATTGTATATTTTGTTCCCAAATATTTGCCTCAAATACTGAGTATTTCAACTAATAAGCAAATGTCATATACGCGGTTTGTTGACATAACAAAATAATGTAAATAGGGTCGGTCGACATTCATGTGTAATACAACTCGCGGTTTGTTGACATAACAAAATAATGTAAATAGGGTCGGTCGACATTCATGCGTAATACAACTCGTGTATCATGAATAACACGATTTATGGTACAGATTTACCATTATATCTCACACGTGTGCCTATGCATATTTATTTGTAAATTATCTTTAAATGACATTATCTCGCGCTTTGTATTGACTCCAATGACAAACAAACGTCAATTCAGGAGCGTGGATGATCCTTATATTGTTTAAATTTTATTTATTTTACAACGATTGCGAAGCAAGTTCTAACAACTTATATTAATCACTCTCGTTGGCGCAGATGAAAGCGTAAATGTGGTCATTCATGTGGGAGGAAACCGGAGTACCCGGAGAAAACACACCTGTCCGATCTGGCGACCACAGTACCATCTCACATACTCCCTGGCCCGATCATTATATGAAATCCTACTTTCAATATTGAAAGTTTGTAGATCACAAAAACACTGTTTATTGATTCAATGTTAGTGTTCGAATGTATTCAGAAGAAATTGTAGTAGCAACGCATTTTTTATATGTGAAAAAAAGGGGCATTTATTTGCTTTTTGCGATGTAATGTCGCTTTAAATAATCAATAAGTTACCTGATAAAGAGTTATCAAACAAATAATCCTGTTAAGTCCACTCACAGCTAAAGCTGAAGTATTCAAAGTATTCAAAGTACAATACGTATAACCAGTCTACACTATTGAACAATTACAGTTACTACCTGTATATATTAACCCTTTCAACCCCACAGGCCTCTAAATAGGCCTATGAAAAGTGTAGATCCAGATGAGCCGGCTCGTGACGAGCCGTCTCATCAGGATCTGCACTTTTTTGCCAGTAATAATTATTACTATTTTTAGATAAAATTACCCATTTCGATAAATGAACTGGTCCAAAGGTAATTTTCTTATTAATTTATTGGTCTGAAAATATCACGCACCAGTCCATGTCAGTTACTTGGGGTTGAAAGGGTTAAATACCAGAAGCTAACACATTTGTAAACCAACTTTACAATTTCTCCATCAAAACTTCCTATCTGAGCACAAATAAAACATTTAAAATATGATCCAATCCCAGAAGGAGAACACTCTATTGAACATGAGAATTTGACAGATTTTCCGCTTATAAAATGTCCGCATCCACTTAAATACGTGTTTATTATCCAATGTACTTGCATGATAGCCCGGCTTACTCCAGCCACACAAAAGTTATTAATCTCTCGTAAACTGGCAATAACGTTAGCTAAGGTCACTGACGTTGACTATGTTTATCTATGTTGAGACAGTAGTGACTGGACAAGTACAGTAGCCATAATCGTCAATAAAACATTCAGTACACTTTACTTCTGAAATGAACATGTATTGTAGACAACTTCTTTCTCAAATGGGCATACAGTCAAACCTGTCTTAAGCAGCCAGCCAAGGGAGTCAGAGAAAGTGGCTGCTTAGCACAGGTGGCTGCTTAAGAGAGGTCAAATATATAATAAAATGACCGATTGGGAATCTGGAAACTGGCTGTTTAATACAGGTTGGCTGCTTAATAGAGGTCAAATATATAATAAAACGACCAATTGGGAATATGGAAACTGGCTGTTTAATATAGGTTGGCTGCTTAATGGAGGTCAAATATATAATAAAATAACCAATTGGGAATCTGGCTGCTTAATACAGGTTGGCTGCTTAATGGAGGTGACCACTGACACAGGTTTGACTGTAGATATATATATTGTTGGGGCATTTTCTATTTCAAATGAACATAAAATGAATACAGAGTAATTTGTTTCTCAAATGGGCATATTATATATAAATATTGCTGGACATGTGTTCTCTCTCGCATGAACGTATAACAAATAATGCGAACAATTTGCTGAATTATCCAGTGAAATAATCTCTTTTACAACACAATTCAGATTTATGTACATGAGTTTATAGATGGAGTCTTAAAGTCAACAGAGTGACACAAAACACACAAATGAAACCATAAATACAGACAGACAATTTTCTTATTTATATAAATGAGACACGGCCTGAGCGGGGCTCGAACTCGTCACGGTGATAGGTTACAATGGTATTCAAGTCAGTGACCATAACCACTCGACCACGGAGGCGGACGAGTTTGAGAAGAGCTGTCTCGAATATTGTAAGAACTTGTGGCTCGACCCATTTTTGCTTTCTTTGCATATATTGTATGTAGATTCTGTGTCATAATAGAGCAATATAAAATATGATTAACTAAGTTTCATGTTGCCACCAACCTGAATAGCTAAACTTCTGTGTATCTTCATTGAGGTATATAAACATGTACTTAGTTTATCAATTAACCCAGTTACACAACAGATAATGTCTCTCCCCATGCCAACCATTAATTAGTTTATACAACTTAATTTTAGCTCGATTGTGAAACAAGTTCTTTCAACTTAGTTTATACAAATTTATTTTAGCTCGATTGCGAAACAAGTTATTTCAACTTATATAAATCACTCTCGAGACCTCATTCCTGATGGAATCCATCGCCACGAGGGAGAGAGAAGAGGCAACGTGGAATTTAAATGCCTTGCCTAAGGGCACAATCGTAATGGCTCCAGTGGGGCTCGAACTCCGGACCTTTCACACCTGAAGCGAACGCGCATCCACTGCGCTATCACGACTTTCAACTTATATTAATAATAATAAAATAAATTGTATAAATTAAACTAACCATTAAATAACCCTTTCAACACTGCAGGCCTCTAAATAGACTTACAAAAAGTGTAGATCCAGATGAGCCAGCTCGTGATGAGCCGTCACATCAGGATGTGCACTTTTTTGTCAGTAATAATCATTACTATTTTTAGATAAAATTACCCATTTTGATAAATGAACTGGTCCAAAGGTAATTTTCTTATTAACTTATTGGTCTAAAAATATCATGCACCAGTCCATGTCAGTTACTTGGTGTTGAATGGGTTAATATCATACACCAGTCCATGTCAGTTACTTGAATGGGTTAATAGGAGAACTTCATTTCAATAACTGCACTATTGCACTACTGCACCAGTACACACAGGGATCCCTCTGTCTGAATGTTTGTCTGCGCCACGTCTGTCACCAATTGAAAAACACTGGAGCCAATTTAAAAAACTTGGAGCCAACTAAGAGCCATATAGTTCACAAATAAATATTTGAAGCCAATTGTATTTGACAAAACATGTGCCAAAATATTTTTCTTTTAAAAGTTGCGCCAAATATTTTCGCCAATTCACACAATTTAGCGCCAATATTTTTTTTTTCTTAATTGGCGTCATTGGTGACGTGACCGACAGCGGGAACCCTGACACGACTCCTGTCCATAGGTACAAATCAATAACCATATTCCAAACATAACAATGTCGAATTAATCACACTATTTTATTTACAATCCAGCTTTATTTCCGTTTGTTAGTGGATTGCCACATCTCTCTATTCCAATACTCTCAAACGCTGGGGCTTTCTTTTCATATTCACTTCATTTAATTCAATCCTCTTAAATTAACAACAAGCACACTGACGAGTCTGTAATTGATACCCTGATTTTCAATCAGTGTATAAGTGCAACATACAAGCAGTCATACTCCATGTACTACACGTTATACTATACTATATAATATATTAGTATTCATGTTCCATGTATTAACAGTCATGCTCCATGTATTAACAGTCATGCTCCATGTATTAACAGTCATGCTCCATGTATTAAGTCATGCTCCATGTATTAACAGTCATGCTACATGTATTAACAGTCATGTTCCATGTATTAACAGTCATGCTCCATGTCATGTATTAACAGTCATGTTCCATGTATTAACAGCCATGCTCCATGTATTAACAGTCATGCTCCATGTATTAACAGTCATGCTCCATGTATTAAGTCATGCTCCATGTATTAACAGTCATGCTCCATGTATTAACAGTCATGCTCCATGTATTAACAGTCATGCTCCATCATGTATTAACAGTCGTGTTCCATGTATTAACAGTCATGCTCCATGTATTAACAGTCATGCTCCATGTATTAACAGTCATGCTCCATGTATTAACAGTCATGCTCCATGTATTAACAGTCATGCTCCATGTATTAACAGTCATGCTCCATGTATTAACAGTCATGCTCCATGTATTAACAGTCATGTTCCATGTATTAACAGTCATGCTCCATGTATTAACAGTCATGCTCCATGTATTAACAGTCATGCTCCATGTATTAACAGTCATGTTCCATGTATTAACAGTCATGCTCCATGTCATGTATTAACAGTCATGTTCCATGTATTAACAGTCATGTTCCATGTATTAACAGTCATGTTCCATGTATTAACAGTCATGTTCCATGTATTAACAGTCATGCTCCATGTATTAACAGTCATGCTCCATGTATTAACAGTCATGCTCCATGTATTAACAGTCATGTTCCATGTATTAACAGTCATGCTCCATGTATTAACAGTCATGCTCCATGTATTAACAGTCATGCTCCATGTATTAACAGTCATGCTCCATGTATTAACAGTCATGTTCCATGTATTAACAGTCATGCTCCATGTATTAACAGTCATGTTCCATGTATTAACAGTCATGCTCCATGCATTAACAGTCACTCCATGTATTAACAGTCATGTTCCATGTATTAACAGTCATGCTCCATGTATTAACAGTCATGCTCCATGTATTAACAGTCATGCTCCATGTATTAACAGTCATGCTCCATGTATTAACAGTCATGTTCCATGTATTAACAGTCATGCTCCATGTATTAACAGTCATGCTCCATGTATTAACAGTCATGCTCCATGTATTAACAGTCATGCTCCATGTATTAAGTCATGCTCCATGTATTAACAGTCATGCTCCATGTATTAACAGTCATGCTCCATGTATTAACAGTCATGTTCCATGTATTAACAGTCATGCTCCATGTCATGTATTAACAGTCATGTTCCATGTATTAACAGTCATGTTCCATGTATTAACAGTCATGCTCCATGTATTAACAGTCATGCTCCATGTATTAACAGTCATGCTCCATGTATTAACAGTCATGCTCCATGTATTAACAGTCATGCTCCATGTATTAACAGTCATGCTCCATGTATTAACAGTCATGCTCCATGTATTAACAGTCATGCTCCATGTATTAACAGTCATGCTCCATGTATTAACAGTCATGCTCCATGTATTAACAGTCATGCTCCATGTATTAACAGTCATGTTCCATGTATTAAGTCATGTTCCATGTATTAACAGTCATGCTCCATGTATTAACAGTCATGCTCCATGTATCAACAGTCATGTTCCATGTATTAACAGTCATGCTCCATGTCATGTATTAACAGTCATGTTCCATGTATTAACAGTCATGTTCCATGTATTAACAGTAATGTTCCATGTATTATCAGTCATGCTCCATGTATTAACAGTCATGCTCCATGTATTAACAGTCATGCTCCATGTATTAACAGTCATGCTACATGTATTAACAGTCATGTTCCATGTATTAACAGTCATGCTCAATGTCATGCATTAACAGTCATGTTCCATGTATTAACAGCCATGCTCCATGTATTAACAGTCATGCTCCATGTATTAACAGTCATGCTCCATGTATTAAGTCATGCTCCATGTATTAACAGTCATGCTCAATGTATTAACAGTCATGCTCCATGTCATGTATTAACAGTCGTGTTCCATGTATTAACAGTCATGCTCCATGTATTAACAGTCATGCTCCATGCATTAACAGTCATGCTCCATGTATTAACAGTCATGTTCCATGTATTAACAGTCATGCTCCATGTCATGTATTAACAGTCATGTTCCATGTATTAACAGCCATGCTCCATGTATTAACAGTCATGATCCATGTATTAACAGTCATGCTCCATGTATTAAGTCATGCTCCATGTATTAACAGTCATGCTCAATGTATTAACAGTCATGTTCCATGTATTAACAGTCATGCTCCATGTCATGTATTAACAGTCGTGTTCCATGTATTAACAGTCATGCTCCATGTATTAACAGTCATGCTCCATGTATTAACAGTCATGCTCCATGTATTAAGTCATGCTCCATGTATTAACAGTCATGCTCCATGTATTAACAGTCATGCTCCATGTATTAACAGTCATGCTCCATGTATTAACAGTCATGCTCCATGTATTAACAGTCATGCTCCATGTATTAACAGTCATGTTCCATGTATTAACAGTCATGCTCCATGTATTAACAGTCATGTTCCATGTATTAAGTCATGTTCCATGTATTAACAGTCATGCTCCATGTATTAACAGTCATGCTCCATGTATCAACAGTCATGTTCCATGTATTAACAGTCATGCTCCATGTCATGTATTAACAGTCATGTTCCATGTATTAACAGTCATGTTCCATGTATTAACAGTCATGTTCCATGTATTATCAGTCATGCTCCATGTATTAACAGTCATGCTCCATGTATTAACAGTCATGCTCCATGTATTAACATTCATGCTACATGTATTAACAGTCATGTTCCATGTATTAACAGCCATGCTCCATGTATTAACAGTCATGCTCCATGTATTAACAGTCATGCTCCATGTATTAAGTCATGCTCCATGTATTAACAGTCATGCTCAATGTATTAACAGTCACGTTCCATGTATTAACAGTCATGCTCCATGTCATGTATTAACAGTCGTGTTCCATGTATTAACAGTCATGCTCCATGTATTAACAGTCATGCTCCATGTATTAACAGTCATGCTCCATGTATTAAGTCATGCTCCATGTATTAACAGTCATGTTCCATGTATTAACAGTCATGCTCCATGTATTAACAGTCATGCTCCATGTATTAACAGTCATGTTCCATGTATTAAGTCATGTTCCATGTATTAACAGTCATGCTCCATGTATCAACAGTCATGCTCCATGTATCAACAGTCATGTTCCATGTATTAACAGTCATGCTCCATGTCATGTATTAACAGTCATGTTCCATGTATTAACAGTCATGTTCCATGTATTAACAGTCATGTTCCATGTATTATCAGTCATGCTCCATGTATTAACAGTCATGCTCCATGTATTAACAGTCATGCTCCATGTATTAACAGTCATGCTCCATGTATTAACAGTCATGTTCCATGTATTAACAGTCATGCTCCATGTATCAACAGTCATGCTCCATGTATTAACAGTCATGCTCCATGTATTAACAGTCAAGTTCCATGTATTAACAGTCATGTTCCATGTATTAACAGTCATGTTCCATGTATTAACAGTCGTGTTCCATGTATTAACAGTCATGCTCCATGCATTAACAGTCATACTCCATGTATTAACAGTCATGTTCCATGTATTAACAGTCATGTTCCATGTATTAACAGTCGTGTTCCATGTATTAACAGTCATGCTCCATGCATTAACAGTCATACTCCATGTATTAACAGTCATGTTCCATGTATTAACAGTCATGTTCCATGTATTAACAGTCGTGTTCCATGTATTAACAGTCATGCTCCATGTATTAACAGTCATGCTCCATGTATTAACAGTCATGTTCCATGTATTAACAGTCATGTTCCATGTATTAACAGTCATGTTCCATGTATTAACAGTCATGCTCCATGCATGTATTAACAGTCATGTTCCATGTATTAACAGTCATGCTCCATGTATTAACAGTCATGCTCCATGTATTAACAGTCATGTTCCATGTATTAACAGTCATGCTCCATGTATTAACAGTCATGTTCCATGTATTAACAGTCATGCTCCATGTATTAACAGTCATGCTCCATGTATTAACAGTCATGTTCCATGTATTAACAGTCATGCTCCATGTATTAACAGTCATGCTCCATGTATTAACAGTCATGCTCCATGTATTAACAGTCATGTTCCATGTATTAACAGTCATGCTCCATGTCATGTATTAACAGTCATGTTCCATGTATTAACAGTCATGTTCCATGTATTAACAGTCATGCTCCATGTATCAACAGTCATGTTCCATGTATTAACAGTCATGCTCCATGTATTAACAGTCATGCTCCATGTATTAACAGTCATGCTCCATGTATTAACAGTCATGTTCCATGTATTAACAGTCATGCTCCATGTATTAACAGTCATGTTCCATGTATTAACAGTCATGTTCCATGTATTAACAGTCATGCTCCATGTATTAACAGTCATGTTCCATGTATTAACAGTCATGCTCCATGTATTAACAGTCATGCTCCATGTATTAACAGTCATGCTCCATGTATTAACAGTCATGCTCCATGTATTAACAGTCATGTTCCATGTATTAACAGTCATGCTCCATGTATTAACAGTCATGCTCCATGTATTAACAGTCATGCTCCATGTATTAACAGTCATGCTCCATGTATTAACAGTCATGCTCCATGTATTAACAGTCATGCTCCATGTATTAACAGTCATGCTCCATGTATTAACAGTCATGCTCCATGTATTAACAGTCATGTTCCATGTATTAACAGTCATGCTCCATGTATTAACAGTCATGCTCCATGTATTAACAGTCATGTTCCATGTATTAACAGTCATGCTCCATGTATTAACAGTCATGTTCCATGTATTAACAGTCATGCTCCATGTATTAACAGTCATGCTCCATGTATTAACAGTCATGCTCCATGTATTAACAGTCATGTTCCATGTATTAACAGTCATGCTCCATGTCATGTATTAACAGTCATGCTCCATGTATTAACAGTCATGCTCCATGTATTAACAGTCATGTTCCATGTATTAACAGTCATGCTCCATGTCATGTATTAACAGTCATGTTCCATGTATTAGCAGTCATGTTCCATGTATTAACAGTCATGCTCCATGTATCAACAGTCATGTTCCATGTATTAACAGTCATGCTCCATGTAAACAGTCATGCTCCATGTATTAACAGTCATGCTCCATGTATTAACAGTCATGTTCCATGTATTAACAGTCATGCTCCATGTCATGTATTAACAGTCATGATCCATGTATTAACAGTCATGCTCCATGTATTAACAGTCATGTTCCATGTATTAACAGTCATGCTCCATGTCATGTATTAACAGTCATGTTCCATGTATTAGCAGTCATGTTCCATGTATTAACAGTCATGCTCCATGTATCAACAGTCATGTTCCATGTATTAACAGTCATGCTCCATGTACTAACAGTCATGCTCCATGTATTAACAGTCATGCTCCATGTATTAACAGTCATGTTCCATGTATTAACAGTCATGCTCCATGTCATGTATTAACAGTCATGCTCCATGTATTCTAAAGGATTGTGAATTCATACTTTCTAAAGAATGCAACTTTCAACTTACTAAATGGAATGCGACTTTCAACTTTCTAAATGGAATGCGACTTTCACCTTTCTAAAATGGAATGCAACTTTCTAAATGTAATGCGACTTTCAACTTTCTAAATGGAATGCGACTTTCAACTCTCTAAATGGAATGCGACTTTCTAAATGGAATGCGACTTTCAACTCTCTAAATGGAATGCGACTTTCAACTCTCTAAATGGAATGCGACTTTCAACTTTCTAAATGGAATGCGACTTTCAACTTTCTAAAATGGAATGCGACTTTCAACTTTCTAAATGGAATGCGACTTTCAACTTTCTAAAGGTTGTGAATGTAATCCTTCTTAAGTTAGTATCTCTAAGCTCTCAAGTATGTGACCGTAAACTACATAATTTCATGTAAAATCATATGTCAAAAGCTAACCTGAAACCATAGAGAAAATACATTATTGGCCTGGATATATTTAAATATAGCTATCAACTGCAAGACAACTGGCAACCAAAGATTTGTAGACTTGATCCATTCTACAATTGCCTAACATAATTGTTTCTATTTCAGATTATATACTGGTACAGTGAAACCCAAACCGTCTAAACTGGAATTCCCTCCAACTTGGTCCAGAATATTTCCCCTTTTTTGTTCATTGTAAAAAAAAACCCTCTGTAAACAGGAACTCTTCTTTAACCCTTTCAACACCACAGACCTCTAAATAGGCTTACAAAAAGTGTAGATCCAGATGAGCCGGCTCGTGACGAGCCGTCTCATCAGGATCTGCACTTTTTGCCAGTGATATGACTATTTTTAGACATAATTACCCATTTTGATAAATGAACTTGTCCAAATGTGATTTTCTGATTCATTTATTGGTTTATGAATATCATGGACCAGTCCATGTGAGTTACTTGGTGTTGAAAGGGTTAAGATTTTTTAAAAAATATGTGCATTTTCAACTGTAATTTACCCCATGTAAACCTAACAGCAATTTGTCTTCATCAAATATGACACTAGCTATTATTTTAAATGTACAACTATCAGCTATTTTATTTTCAGAATATTATAATGTACACTTAAAATTAATCAGTTCTTTACTAACTGTCAACTATAAACATGTCTCAGACTATTGCTAGGCATTTCAGAGTTGATTTGTTAACCCTTTCAACACCACAGACCTCTAAATTGGCTTACAAAAAAGTGTAGATACAGATGAGCCGGCTCGTAACGAGCCGTCTCATCAGGATCTGCACTTTTTTCAAGTAATATAACTATTTTTAGGGAAAAATATACCCATTTTGATAAATGAACTGATCCAAATGTAATTTTGTTATTAATTTATTGGTCTAAAAATATGATGGACCAGTCCATGTCAGTTACTTGGTGTTGAATGGGTTAAGAGTTAAATATGTAAACACAACAGTAACAACCTGTTCCAATTCAATGGGAGAAGAACTATGTAAGTTTTCGTTCGTTCTAATCCCTTTCAGTGTACTGCTGTTAAATTATATGTAAAATGTTCATTTCTTGATTACATGTACAAATACTGAAATCAATAATGCTTAACCCATTTCATTCTGGATACCGTTCAAACAGTATTTGCAAAGAACATAGAGCCAGATCAGCCGCCATGGAACGTTCTATCTGATCAGGCTCTATGCTGTTTGCTATTCAGATGATCATGCTAAGACACTTGGCTATGTAGCAAACAACATAGATCCTGATCAGCATGCAGCGTCATGCTGCAGCTGATGTGGATCTATGTTGTTTGCAAAAGCCTTTAAATGTATCCAGAATTTAAAGTTAAACATGAAAAAAATAATTCAATGGTGAAATAAAAGTACAATAGCATTCCACTTGCTTCGTTATTTTCTACATAACAATATGTGTATAGGATAGATCACAAATTGGCTTGTTTTAACGAAATATACACCGTTTTAACGAAATATACACCAAGTGAAGAGAGGTGTATATTTTGTTAAGACGGGCCAATGAGTTGATCTATCTGACTTAGACAATGTACATAAATAGGTCGCGTCTATACTATTTAGAAACTAGAAATGTGGCTTTTTCATTGGACCATGTGACTTAGTCATTGTCTAAGTTAGTTTATACAAATTTATTTTAGCTCGATTGTGAAACAAGTTCTAACAACCTATATTAATCACTCTCTAGACCTCATTCCTGGTGGAATCAATCACCACACGGGAGAGAAGAGGCAACGTGGAATTTAAATGCCTTGCATAAGGGCACAATCGTAATGGCTACAGCGGGGCTCAAACTCCAGGCCTGAAGCCAGGGTTCATTCTAGGTCAGAATGTTTGGGAGAAGTGAGAAAGTGCGTGATCGCTTCCTTAAATGGTGTTCTTTAATATACTTCTGCAAAATAGGGTTAAAATGCACAGTACAACCATTAAATACAACATTTGAATAGAAGGAGTGCTTTATAATGGGCCAGTGTATCTTCTTTTTTTTTAGGGAGAAGTGGGGCCCCCAGAGGGCGAAGTCAGGGTCCCTAGGGCGACAATTTCGCCCACATCGCCCTCTAGAATGACCCCCATTGTTAAGTAGAGAATCACAACAGGTTAACTGTTAGCTGTACAATGTGACAAATGTAGTGTTTTATTAAAACTGTAGTTAACCCATTCAACACCAAGTAACTCACATGGACTGGTCCATGATATTCATAAACCAATAAGTTCATTTATCAAAATGGGTAATTATGTCTAAAAATAGTCATATCACTGGCAAAAAGTGCAGATCCTGATGAGACGGCTCATCACGAGCCGGCTCATCTGGATCTACACTTTTGGTAAGCCTATTTAGAGGTCTGTGGTGTTGAAAGGGTTAACTGTGTTTTTATTGTAAGTAATGCCATGATTTAATGATAAAACGGCGAATAATATTTTACGCACATTTGAACACATATTTTTATGGAAAGAGTGCTATACCAAGGTATGTCTGAATTTTTGTCACTTCTGTCGCCAATTGAAAAAAAACTGGAGCCAATTTGAAAAACATGGAGCCAACTAATATTAGCCATGTAGTTCACAGATAAATGTTTGAAGCCATGTATTTGACAAAACATGTTGTGCAAAAAAAGATTTTTAAAAAAGTTGCGCCAAATATTTTCCCCATTTCACAAAATTTAGCGCCATTTGTTTTGGGCACCATTGGTGACCGACAACGGAAACCCTGCTATATAAACATAGTATATAATAATAATAATAATATATAAGAATAGTAGATCTATATATACCGTATTTAGCTATGCATAGTGCGCACATTTCTTACTGAAATCCTCATCCATTTTATCTACTGCGCATTATACACCAGTACAGACATCAGGACATTTTTTTCCGGACCAAAATTTCGTGAAAAAACTGAAATTCGACCCGAACGGCCCACAGTCATTCTATAAGTTGTTACATTCGACAATCGTTATAAACTAGCTATTAAAACCAGTTGCCGATAGTCTATATAAATAAATCAAATGAATAAGACCACAAAATTAGCATATATTTCGTTTATTTTGGCAAACTTTGAAGAATTTAATTGAAATTAGTAAATGCATAAAAAATGGCGATTTGATAAGATAACATCACGTGGTTTTATCGTATGTAATATTTCCCGTACTTTTCGCGTACTTCGCCGTACAATGTACAATGCATTGCATATAAAAATAACTTTTTTGGCTGCAGTATTTCAATTGATTGTAGCGATAATTAATTTCGACAAACCTTTCACAATTGGTCCCAGTTAATTAGGTAGGCTTCACGTGTTGAGAAGTTTGAGCATCTGCTGACATGTTTGAGAACGTGTTGAGATGTTTGAGAACGTGTCGAGAAATTTGAGCAGGTGTGCCTGAGTGCGTTACCGTTACTCGATGAGGTATATCTCGAGTGATTAATATAAGTTGTAAAAATCACGGAGCACAATTTTTAGCGATTCTTGAGAGATGTTAAATTTTGACTTGGAAAATTGCGTTTTTCACGTGCGCAGTATACATCGGAACTCAGTTTTTCCGCCGATTTTCATGCCAGATCGTGGGTGCGCACTATACATGGTAGCGCACTATACATAGCTAAATACGGTAATAGTACTATAGTGTGCAAGCTCTGCCAGATTCAACAGGTTTGGAAACTGCTCTTTATGGTACTTGAAGATAATTTTCCATATACCGTATTTAGCTGTGTATAGTGCGCTACCGTGTATAGTGCGCACCCACGATCTGGCACGAAAATCGGCGGAAAAACTGAGTTCCTATGTATACTGCGCACGTGAAAAACGCAATTTTCCAAGTCAAAATTTAACATTTCTCAAGAATCGCTAAAAATTGTGCAGCAGATGCTCAAACTTCTCAACACGTGAAGCCTACCTAATTAACTGGGACCCATTGTGAAAGGTTTGTCGAAATTAATTATCGCTACAATCAATTGAAATACTGCAGCCAAAAAAGTTTTTTTTATGCAATGCATTGTACATTGTACGGCGAAGTACGCGAAAAGTACGGGAAATATTACATACGATAAAACCACGTGATGTTATCAAATCGCCATTTTTTATGCATTTACTAATTTCAATTAAATTCTTCAAAGTTTGCCAAAATAAACGAAATATATGCTAATTTTGTGGTCTTATTCATTTGATTTATTTATATAGACTATCGGCAACTGGTTTTAATAGCTAGTTTATAACGATTGTCGAATGTAACAACTTATAGAATGACTGTGGGCCGTTCGGGTCGAATTTCAGTTTTTTCACGAAATTTTGGTCCGGAAAAAAATGTCCTGATGTCTGTACTGGTGTATAATGCGCAGTAGATAAAATGGATGAGGATTTCAGTAAGAAATGTGCGCACTATACACAGCTAAATACGGTAGTGAAACTGCTGTCTGTTGGATATTTTTGTTGCAGTACCAATGGCTTCAGTAAATCCCACTCCATTTTGACTTCAGACTCGTCAACATATCCTGGACTGTAAGTGGTGCACAGCTGTTCAATTTCTTCCTTCCCATGATCTGCAAGCTTCTCTTGATCAACAAATGAAATGCTTCTCAAACCAAGAATAGCCAGAGCACTGATGGATGAAGTAACCCCTGCTGGAAACCGCTGTCTGATTTGCCCCACAATACCAGTTATGAATTCAGTCTTAATGTTCTCCAAGTGCTTCAGTTTCACTTTGGTGGCAACCATTGAGTGATTTCTCAGCTCCAGTTTGTTCCCCTGTGTGGCCTAACTGAACTCCTTCATGTAGTGACCATCATTCTCCAACAGGTACTGTAATTGAACGATGGTGGACTGTATCAATGGCTGCACAATCGCAATATCAACATTTTCCTTTTGGAACGAAAGACTAAGCTTGGTCAGAATTGGGATGACATCCATCAGCATGTATGTTACTCCAACAAATTCCACCTGGGTAATCTTGGTATGTATGCCTTTAGCAGCACCACCTGCCTCAGCTTGCTTTTCCTGTTCAAAGTATGTCACCAATGAGGACCATGTGTGAAAAACAGCTTACTGAATGGATTTCCTTTATTTTAAGTTGTTTGTCTTGGAGAACAGCTTCAATTTTATTCAGATTACTAGTACGTAGTGACGAATGCTTGAAGTAATAGAACATACTTGTGAGAATTTCCCTGTAAGTCTTCAGATACACAACATGGTCAGCAGATTGGCTGGAACACAATGCTAGTTTGTGTGCAATACAGTGTGTATTCAAACATAATGGCTGGTCTGCAAGGAGACTTGTACATACTCCACCTTTTTTCCCAGTCATTACGGATGCCCCGTCCGACCCTAAAAACATTACCTTTTGCATATCAATGCCAATGTTTTGTGCAGAAGCCTTCAAGTTATTGTACACTGTCTCTGCATCACCTTTATCAATTTCTACATTGTCAAGAAACACTGTTTCTGGCTCAAACTCATTGTCCTTTGGCACAAACCTTGCATAACAAACAAGTTTCTTCTTTACGGCGATATCATCACTTTCATCACACATTAATGATACAACGTTGCACTGGGTCAACTTATTTGTCAGACGTTGTTTTATTACACTAGATATTGCATCCTGGAACTATTCTGCAGACCTCTCGGAAGAGTAAGTAGCGTTTTCACCAGAGTGTAAATTGTCAATGTCGGGACAACTCTGAACTGACAGGAATTGAAGGAGAGATTTATACTTCATAGTTGCCATTTTCTCCTTGCATAACCAGTACACACACCGCATTGCTGAAATAATTGCATGTTTTTTCTTATCAATGACCGACTTCAATTTCACTTGCATTTCACTTCTGCGCTTTTTTATCTAACAAGGCATTGCTGTGATCTACAGATAATTGGTGTCTATCAAGAGTGGATGTTCTAAAGTTGGAACACCCGATGACGAATGGGTTTGATTTGCCAGTGGCAATACACAACAAACATTTCATAGACATTTCTCTTTCATGATCGTAAATCAGCCATGATTTATACCGTTCGTCGGATAGCCATTTTCGCTGAAATTCACGTTTTTTATTAAGTGATTGGTCACTCGTCGACGTTGACGGCGCAGCTGCGCTAACATCGGTAGATTTTGTGGTGGGGGGCGAATTATCTACAACCGAATTGTCACCACATTTGGTTATTTTCTCCGTTTTGTGAGAGAAATAGTCCGAGATTCGACGCTTCATTTTGGAGTCTGAAACTTGCAGACGACTGACGTTACTATTATTAGCAGCTAATGGGAAGACCGGAATCATTTCTGTGTCGTATTCGCGGAATGGACAGAAATGAGCGCAATGGACTGAAAGTGGCAAAAATGGATATCGGCAACTGAGCGGGCCGGGCCCGTTGGGCCCCAAATTTCATTTGCATTGCGCCATTGAACTCAAAATGGGGCCATGGGCGCAATGGCGTGCTCTAGATTGAACACTGGAGCCCGTCCTGTGTCTTTAACTTATTTTGCAAACAATATCAAAAACTATTACCATTTAATTCTTCACTTCATTTTTTGTAATATTTCTCATAAATACACGAATAAAGCTTCTTAACATATATATTATCACAGTGCAAATATTCCTAAAGTTTGTACATATAGTTATGTATATATGTGCTATAGTTTAGGTATTCAAAGGCCAAACTCAATATACATGTTTATCATATACAGTCAAACCTGTCTTAAGCAGCCAGCCAAGGGAGTCAGAGAAAGTGGCTGCTTAGCACAGGTGGCTGCTTAATAGAGGTCAAATATATAATAAAACAACCAATTTGGAATCTGGAAAATGGCTGTTTAATACAGGTTGGCTGCTTAATGGAGGTCAAATATATAATAAAACCGATTGGGAATCTGGAAACTGGCTGCTTAATACAGGTTGGCTGCTTAATGGAGGTGACCACTAACACAGGTTTGACTGTATGCATATTACCCTGTTCACATCTTCTTATTGTTCTCAAAAAAGGGATTACCAAATCGGACTTAATGTTCAACTGTATG
The DNA here is from genome assembly GCA_014843695.1 of Archivesica marissinica. Classification (NCBI taxonomy): domain Eukaryota; kingdom Metazoa; phylum Mollusca; class Bivalvia; order Venerida; family Vesicomyidae; genus Archivesica; species Archivesica marissinica. The sequence goes on along the minus strand of CM026395.1, from coordinate 25,560,445 downwards.
TTTATATTCATTGCATAGATATATGACAGAATGATAACTTATCTATGTTCCTGTTCAGAGATATCCTGGTCATGTTTACAGATATCCGGTATCCCAATTCCTGACAATTCGGCTAAGACCATTTGATAAAACCTCCACATTAATAGTGTCTGCTATACTTAGCATACCTTATTTCATAGCCATTAAAATTAACAGGCTGTCCGATTAGCGCAGTGGTTAGCACGCTCGCTTCTCACCACTGCAACCCGGGATCGATCCTCGGACCTGGAAGTATGTGAGATCGGACAGGTGGGTTTTCTCCGGATACTCCGGTTTCCTCCCACACGAATGACAACATATACGCTTTCATCCGCGCCAACGAGAGTGATTAATATAAGGTGTTAGAACTTGCTTCGCAAACGTTGTAAAATAAATAAAGTTTAAACTTTTAAAATTAACAAATTACTTCTTAGGGACATGTATAAATATTAAACAAGGCATAATTATTTTTTCAAATTTTTCATTTCACAAAGGTTATAACACTTTTCCCAGATCTCAAACTCAAGCTCAAATGATTTGATTGGTTGATTCTGAGTTTTACTGCCAGCTGAACCAATCAGAAGCTTCAGACTGAGTTTGAGATAGGAGAAAAGTTTTATAACCTCGAGAACTGGTCATCTTGAGTATCTATTATACGCCAAACATAGCCTAAATATACAGCACACCAACAGGGCCTAAATATACAGTACACCAACAGGGCCTAAATATACAGTACACCAACAGGGCCTAAATATACAGTACACCAACAGGGCCTAAATATACAGCACACCAACAGGGCCTAAATATACAGTACACCAACAGGGCCTAAATATACAGTACACCAACAGGGCCTAAATATACAGTACACCAACAGGGCCTAAATATACAGTACACCAACAGGGCCTAAATATACAGTACACCAACAGGGCCTAAATATACAGTACACAAACAGGGCCTAAATATACAGTACACAAACATGGCCTAAATATACGGTAAACCAACATGGCCTAATATACAGTACACCAACATGGCCTAAATATACACAGCACACCAACATGGCCTAAATTCACAGCACACAAACATGGCCTAAATTCACAGCACACAAACATGACCTAAATATACAGTACATAAACATGGCCTAAATATACAGCACAACAACATGGCCTAAATTCACAGCACACAAACATGACCTAAATATACAGTATATAAACATGGCCTAAATGTACAACGCACCAACATGACCTGGCTAAATGCATAACGCACCGACATGCCCCGGCTAAATGTACTGTAAACACTGAAAATACTATACATATACATGTATATACACTGATTGATCTGGCACAAATCTGTCAAAACGATGTCACTACGAAGTATGGGATAACTTTAATTGATTAAACACCACAAACAAAACTATTTAATTCAACAGGGGAATATACCATATGATGCATCAGTGGTGTGCTAAATAAGTCATCAACACAATGCACAACTCATCAACACAATACACAACTCACCAACACAATACACAACTCACCAACACAATACACAACTCATCAACACAATACACAACTCACCAACACAATACACAACTCATCAACACAATACACAACTCATCAACACAATACACAACTCACCAACACAATACACAACTCATCAACACAATACACAACTCACCAACACAATACACAACTCACCAACACTATACACAACTCATCAACACAATACACAACTCACCAACACAATACACAACTCATCAACACAATACACAACTCATCAACACAATACACAACTCACCAACACAATACACAACTCAACAGTCAAATATATCATGCAATTTCATTAGAATTGTGTCATAACTTCATTAGAATTGTGTCATAACTTCATTAGAATTGTGTCATAACTTCATTAGAATTGCGTCATAACTTCATTAGAATTGCGTCATAACTTCATTAGAATTGCGTCATAACTTCATTAGAATTGCGTCATAACTTCATTAGAATTGCGTCATAACGTCATTAGAATGACATATTTCAGCTACAAATAAGAAAAATTAATTAATGGATTGTCGCCTGCTACAGTTATTTTATCTATTTATAGCCTTTATTTTACCCAGCATGCAAAGAGTCAATACAATTGTTGATTCTAGGGGTGTGGTAAATTAGATAATAATTAGACGGATCTGTAGTCCAGTGGTTAACACGCTGGACTGGTAATCCAGGGATCGCAGGTTGAATGGGTCTCTGTATCATTGCACTATCCTCCAAAAATCTAAAATGAATAATCTCTTCAGGAGGCGTCGCTCATATGGGCAACCGGTAGCGACGATAGATAAACGTAACATTCGTTGCCATCTCTAAATTAATTCTAATAAATTTGTTTATAAAAATGTTGATGCAGCTTGGTGACTATCGGTAGCAGTAATTTGGAAAGCAGTAATTTGGAAAGCAGTAATTTGGAAATAATTTGGAAAGCAGTAATTTGGAAATAATTTGGAAAGCAGTAAATTGGAAATAATTTGGAAAGCATTAATTTGGAAAGCATTAATTTGGAAAGCAGTAATTTGGAAAGCAGTAATTTGGAAAGCAGTAATTTGGAAAGAATCATGGTCGAATTATCGAATATTTGAACAATTTCCCAATCGAATACTTGAATAGTAAAATCGTTGCCATCATTACTTTCTATAGAAGTCCAGAAGATCAAGATTTTGTCAAGACAAATATAAGTGCCCACATTACAATCATGATGTCATTACAACCGGACCAATATAGGTACGGCTAGAGATAGCCAGACTTGGCCGACAAATAGAACGCGATGATGACACGTAACAATTGGATTTCAGCTTAGATCAGCTAATAATGTGAGATATGCATGATCATTTTTATCAGTACAGTAATTTTCAGAGGGGCTAAATTCGCTTTATCAATAAACATTGAACTTAGCAAGTGCACCAACATGCAACTAAGATGCTATCGTAATTGCACAATGCTATGAACACCCTACATTTTTAATCTATAATTTATACAAATTTGTTTTAGCTCGATTGCGCAACAAGTTCTTATGAACACCCTACATTTTTATTCTATAGTTGATACAAATTTGTTTATGCTCGATTGCGAAACAAGTTCTTATAACTTATATTAATCACTCTCGAGACCTCATTTCTGATGGAATCCATCGCCACAAGAGAGAGCTCCTGTCTCTCTTTATATACACACTTTTATTTCTCACTTCACGTGTGGTCCCTAGCTGCTGCATCTTGAAATGCTGTCAACGCGACAACATTCGGACTCAAGCTGTCTGTCTGTGACATGATTTGTGACGTCTATTATGACGTCGTTTTTGGTCATCTAATCACGACGTTCTAGCGCCATTTCGCAGACAATTGCATCATCTTCTATTATATCATAAAACTTTGTTTGCTTAAATGAATGATCGAATAATATTTCATTTATGAACATAGTCATAGAAAGCTATAGGTGGCTAAGCAACACTCATGATATAATGCTTTCAATGTTCATTCGGTAAAATATCATTCGAAAAATACCGTAATTATCGATGTATAACGCGCTATCATGTATAACGCGCACCCACTTTTTGGCACGAAAATCAGTGAAAAACTTGGTTCTGGTGTATACCGCGCAATGTAAAATATCATTTTTACAAGCCAAAATTTCTCAAGATACGATATATGAACCAAACAAATATCCTCTTAATCTTCCTTAGATGTCAAACACCCTCACAGTATAGCGGAGATGTAGTGATATACCTTCTATAATACCTTACTGGTTTTTCTATTACCTCCCTCAGGGTTCATTTTTGGTCCAAATTTTAGGGAGAAGTCACTTCTCCCTCCAGCCAAAATAGGGAGAAGTCACACCAACTCAAGGAGAAGTGAGGGAGAAGTGTTGATTTCCTCGCGACAACACAAATTTACAGTTATAATACTTGCCAAGTACTGGAAAGTTTTGTTGTCGTGAGGCAAGTCAATCAGGAACTGAACTATGCTATATGTTAGTTATAATTATATAAGGATATGACAAAGTAATTGACACAACACAGGAGATGGTCAATTAATTTGGCATAAAATTATTTAATGACATATATAGAGCCTAATTCAGTTGTTATATGTATCATGAAACCCAGGGGCGAGTAAAAAAAACTGTGGCGAGTAAAAAACAGTTTTTTACTCTACATTCTATATGAAATAGATATATATAGAATATAGGGGAAACAACTCTTTTTTTAGAAATATGAAAGAAAATACAAACAATGGTTGAACAATATTTTATTTAGTATAAATGATAAATACCATACTCATGATTATTACTAAACCTCATTAAAATAAATAAAAAATATCGGTCCACAAAACATAACATGTCGGGTAATTACGGTATTCGGACAGTAGTGCAATCAAGCGAGACCCGATTAAATACACAATAGGCACCAATTTAATCCTATAAGCGCTTACGGGAGAGTAATGTTTATCACAGGTAGTTTGATCGGACCAATGACACACAACAAAACGGAGCAATATAAACACATGTTTACCCCACAAACTATATATTGTTTATATTGCTACGTTTTGTGTGTGCCATTGGTCCGATCAAACTACCTGTAATAAACATTACTCTCCCCTGCAGCTAATGACCTGTGTGGCCTTCGCGTGTAATCTGATAAGAGACGCGATCATGTTTTGATAGCATGATGAAAGACACGCGTGTCTATATTTAGCACAAATGCTGTCTGTTAACACTGGGCAGTATATTGATTTTCTGTGCACAAGAAAAACGGCACTAAATATTTGCTGATCGCGAAATTAGTCTGCAGTTTTTAAATATTGCATTACAAAAAAAACAACATAAAATGTACAGTCAATTTGCATGTTTAGACAGATGGCAATTCACGTTAAATTTTAAGTAGCCGAAACGACGGACACAGTTATTTCCCATCCTAGGTGTCATGGCGGCTCCCAGCGCGATCAAGCGAAAATGATAGATTTCTCGGCGAATTTTGATGGAAATTAACCAAATTTTGCCGAAAATCGGCAGGGCGACTTGCACTTCCCTATTTCCAAACGCCAAGGCGAAACGGAGCCAAAAGAGGCGACATTATCGCCCACGTCGCCCCCTAAACTGGTCCCTGCTCCCTTGATGGATAAAGTCAGATTTATCCCTAAATGTATATTGGTCCCTTTAGTTGGAATCCTTTGTTATCTTAATTAATTGAACCAATTTTTACAGTAAGGTATCCATTGGACATGCTAAAGGATATCTGTAGAGATTTAATAATTTCATAATTATAAGACGAGAATACGGATGAGAATGGGAAACATGTTGTGCAAAGGAAACAACGATAAAAACAGAGGAAACCAATTAAGAGGACCAATATACTAGGAGTATTCAGGGGTAATAACTGACTAATGTTTCTAATTGATTTAACTTCAACCCTTTAACCCCATTGATAGGAGGAAGAAGAAGAAGAAGAATGCTTTATTAAGACTTAAACTTTACAGTTATGTATTTACCCTGTGGCAGTGTCTGTCGAAGTGTTACAGTATAGTGCCTTAGCCCTATGATAAGAGAAGACTATTAATAAGTAGACAAGTCATTAATCCACAGTTCTATTCAACTCAACCATGTAATTACTCCTCTGAACTACACAAATAACAAATTTGCATAATATTGTCTGTCTACAGTCGGATCTGTATTCCAGTGGTAATACGCTGGACTGGTAATCTAGGGATCGCAGGTTCGATCCCCCCGTCTGACTCTAATAAAATTAACAGCCTTTCAGATGGGACTTTAAACCGAGGTCTCGCAGGTTCGATCCCCTGTCTGACACTAATAAAATTAACAGTCTTTCAGATGGGACCGAGGTCTTGTGTCGGTGCTGTACACCGTGCATGTAAAAGAACCAGAGGAGAGTCTGGAATGGGTCTTTGTCTGTATCATTGCACTATCCTCCAAAAATCTGAAATGACTCCCGGAGGCGTCGCTCATATGAACCGGTAGAAATGATAAATAAACGTAAAACACATCCTGATGAGACGGCTCGTCACGAGTGAGCTCAACTGGATCTACACTTGTTGTAAGGTGGTTGAAAGGGTTAATGTTATCCTGATCCTCTAGTCCAAATGCAATAGTAAAATAGGTGTTTTACCAAACCAATAAAGACATTAATCTTCACTCAACAATATTCTTCTCATGCTGACAGCCATCCATTTTGTTCAAGACACTTTTACTGCTGCCAGAGGAGTTAGAAAATTTACAATTGGAATTCTCACAGATACATAAACTCTCAGACAGTCTCGACTGTCCGATTAGCGCAGTGGTTAGTGCGCTCACTTCTCACCAATGCGGGAAGTATGTGAGATGGTACGGTGGTCGCCAGATCAGACAGGTGGGTTTTCTGCAGGTACTCCGGTTTTCTCCCACACGAATGACCACATATATGCTTTCATCCACGCCAATGAGAGTGATTAATATAAATTAAATAAATAAAGTTTAATAAACTCTGTTCGCTCCGAAACTCATCAAGTTTAAGATTTGGTTGATAATGCAGGGATCAGTTTAGAGGGCAATGTGGGCGAAATTGTCGCCCTAGGGACCCTGACTTCGCCCTCTGGGGGCCCCACTTCTCCCTATAAAAAATGTTTTTAAAAAAAATAATTTTTTGCTTTTTTACGATTTTCAAATAAAATTGTGTCTAGTAAGATACACTGGCCCATTATAAAGCACTCCTTCTATTCAAATGTTGTATTTAATGGTGGTACTGTACATTTTAACCCTATTTTGCAGAAGTATATTAAAGAACACCATTTAAGGAAACGATCACACGCTTTCTCACTTCTCCCAAAAATTCGGACCTAGAATGAACCCTGAGTGTCCCATCAAAGAAATGAATGACATGGAGTGTCCCATCGAATAAACATCGAGTGTCCCATCAAATAAATGAGGGAATGGGATGATCTATATATGGGCAGCAAGATTAACTACAAATGCCGTGTATCTTACTGTATACTGTATTTACCAGTTCCTGACTGCCATTGTTTTATTGGACAGCGACGATGTGCAAACCGGTACCAAAAGATCATGCAGCACCTTCACATACTAGTATGTGATCATGTTGCTGAGAATGCCCATAGTCGGGGCGGCTATTACAGACTGTGCAAGGTCTGTGAACTGATGGATAGAACTTGGCTATCATACCGAATGCTTACAACATCGAGAGAAAGAAGCTTCAGCAGATGAGGCGATGATCAAGTACTCTGGACGGCTATCAATCCACGAGTACATGCCAGCCAAGTCGATTACTGGTGGAAGTCGTGATAGCGCAGTGGATGCGCGTTCGCTTCAGGTGCGAAAGGCCCGGAGTTTAAGCCCCGCTGGAGCCGTTACGATTGTGCCCTTTAAATTCCACGTTCCCTCTTCTCTCTCCCTCGTGGCGATGGATTCCATCAGGACTGAGGTCTCGAGAGTGATTAATATAAGTTGTAAGAACTTGTTTCGCAATTGAGCTAAAATAAATTTGTCTAAACTAAGCCAAGTCGATTAAGAAAGGGTTAAAGGTCTGGATGTTGAGTGATGCCAACAGTCAGTTCATGTTAAAGTCTACCTCAGTCAGTTAACAGTCAATTCATGTTAAAGTCTACCTCAGTCAGTTAACAGTCAGTTCATGTTAAAGTCTACCTCAGTCAGTTAACAGTCAGTTCATGTTAAAGTCTACCTCAGTCAGTTAACAGGTCCAAGTGAAGACAAAAGGAGTGCTGATGGTTTTTTTTTTTTTTAATTTAAGTTTATTTAACGTCGCTACCGGTTTCCCATTTGAGCGACGGGCAGTTTACCTAACAACACCTTTCCTGGGCAGGCTCCAGCGGTTAACCAGTACTTGGTGCACCAACCTCCGTAAGAACTTTTTCATATAAATGAGACACGGTCTGAGCGGGGATCGAACCTGTGACCATCAGAGATGATAGGTTACAGTGGTATACAAGTCAGAGACCTTAACCACTCGACCACGGAGGCGGATCAAAGAGTGCTGATGGAGAAAATAACAGTCTATATATACTGGCGAATAGACACAAAATATCCCCACCAACTTTCGGCTTTCGGAAACTCACATCATATTTGAATGACAGAGGTACTGAATTTAGACAAAGAATGCACATGCTGTTTGCATACAGGATTGGAATGATGTTTCAGTTCCAGAATGTAAGATAGTAAATGCAATCATTGATCCCAGCTTCCCAGTCATTACCTGTCATCATTATATGTGGTTATTTGTAACTTCACAGGCTATCAGTGTAAAGGAATTCTAAATGGTGGAGACAAAACAAGTACTACAGGGGACAAGAGGGGTTAATATGTTGGAGATTAAACAAAGGGTACTACAGGGGACAAGAGGGGTTAATATGTTGGAGATTAAACAAAGGGTACTACAGGGGACAAGAGGGGTTAATATGTTGGAGACTAAACAAAGGGTACTACAGGGGACAAGAGGGGTTAATATGTTGGAGACTAAACAAGTAGTACGTAACAGGGGACAAGAGGGGTTAATATGTTGGAGACTAAACAGGGTACTACAGGGGACAAGAGGGGCTAATATGTTGGAGACTAAACAAAGAGTACTACAGGGGACAAGAGGGGTTACTATGTTGGAGACTAAACAAAGGGTGCTACAGGGGACAATAGGGTTAATATGTTGGAGACTAAACAAAGAGTACTACAGGGGACAAGAGGGGTTACTATGTTGGAGACTAAACAAAGGGTGCTACAGGGGACAAGAGGGGTTAATATGTTGGAGACTAAACAAGTAGTACATAACAGGGGACAAGAGGGGTTAATATGTTGGAGACTAAACAAAGGGAACTACAGTGAACAAGAGGGGTTACTATGTTGGAGACGAAACAAAGAGTACTACAGGGGACAAGAGGGGTTAATATGTTGGAGACTAAACATAGGGTACTACAGGGGACAAGAGAGGTTAATATGTTGGAGACTAAACAAAGGGAACTGCAGGGGACAAGAGGGGTTAATATGTTGGTGACTAAACATAGGGTACTACAGGGGACAAGAGGGGTTAATATGTTGGAGATTAAACAAAGGGTACTACAGGGGACAAGAGGGGTTAATATGTTGGAGACTAAAGGCCTCAGAGTCATGTGAAGGCAAAAGAATTTCTGACCGAGACAAAAGAGGAGTCTTGATCGAGTCAAAAAAGACATTGACACAATTAAACATTGTTGTGGCGATAATAATTATACATGTGGACACTTTAGTAGTAATACAATTAGCCCTAGGATAAAGCATAGGCTGCGAAGCCAATAAAATCAGTATATTGAAATTAACACTAACCTGCCGAATAAATTGGAGGGAATGTGCAAACAACATAGATCCAGATCAGCCATGGCTGATCAGGATCTATGTTGTTTGCTATTCAGACAAGTGATATAGCTCCACTATCCGAATAGCAAACAGTAGAGAGCCAGATCAGATGGCACAGATTCAAATCCTTCAAGCAATCATGATGTGCATAAGCGACTTTAGTTGTGATTGGTAACGTAAGGGTTAATGGCTGGAGGTCAGTAATTGGCAGTCGTGATAGCGTAGTGGTAACACGTACGCTTCAGGTGTGAAAGGCACGGAGTTTGAGCCCAGCGGGAGCTGTTACCATTGTGCCCTTAGGCAAGGCACTTAAATTCCACATTGCCTCTTATCTCTCCCTCATGGTGATGGATTCTATCAGGAATGAGGTCTCAAAGAGTGGTATAACTTTTAGGAACTTGTTTCACAATCGAGCCTAAACTAAATTTGTATAAAAACTAATATGTTTTCGTCCTCAATCCTTTATCTCCGGGGCGTTAAACTTAAAGCAACAACTGGAATAGTAAAATAATTAATGAGCTATCTACGTAGAAACTAATCATCTCTTTGAACAATAACATTTGCTGTATGGTGACAAATTATAACACAGTATGCTAATTTACATACTTCAAATACAATTAACTTCCCAGTGGATGTAAATTAACCCATGATGACTTTGTATTTGACATCAATTGCCAGTATAATAAAACAACAATTGCCTATTACGTCAGTGAGCGTAAAGATATATAAATGCAAACAGTAATTGGGGCAGGCAGGCTATTGGTTCATTATCAGTTATATTGTTCACCATGTTAGAATATGGTCGCACCGAAGCAGTAGCAGTGACAACGACATGAAATTCAAGGACCTTTTTACTCTTTCAAGACCAGTTTTTAAGCATACCATTGTAAATTAAAAATGGTTTTGAGGGATATGTCTTCGTCTCAAATCTTTCAAAGAAACAGAAGAATTCTTCACAAAGATATCATATGTTTTAATTGATAATTCAGTCGTTTTCGCCGACTCCTTCACAAGCATTTTAATCGAGTATATTTACTTACAGTCATGTATGTACCTTTAAAACATTGTCGTGACATCAGGGTTCATTCTAGGTCAGAATTTTTGGGAGAAGTGAGAAAGCACGTGATCGCTTCCTTAAATGGTGTTCTTTAATATACTTCTGCAAAATAGGGTTAAAATGCACAGTACAACCATTAAATACAACATTTGAATAGAAGGAGTGCTTTATAATGGGCCAGTGTATCTTACTAGACACAATTTTATTTGAAAATCGTAAAAAAGCAAAAAATATTTTTTTTTAAAAACATTTTTTTTAGGGAGAAGTGGGGCCCCCAGAGGGCGAAGTCAGGGTCCCTAGGGCGACAATTTCGCCCACATCGCCCTCTAGAATGATCCCTGGACACATACCTTTGTACTTACAGTCCATTATTTTTAATATTGGACTGCTTTCAAAAGGCTATAATATCAAATCCTATGTGTAAATGTACGAAATTAACAATTTTAATTATTAAGATATTTATTGTTTTATAAGTGTGTGTGTTAACCCTTTCAACACCACAGACCTCTAAATTGGCTTACAAAAAAGTGTAGATCCAGATGAGCCGGCTCATGACGAGCCGTCTCATCAGGATCTGCACTTTTTTCAAATAATATAACTATTTTTAGGGGAAAAATTACCCATTTTGATAAATGAACTGATCCAAATGTAATTTTGTTATTAATTTATTGGTCTAAAAATATCATGGACCAGTCCATGTCAGTTACTTGGTGTTGAATGGGGTAAGTAGGATATAAGCCTGAAACGGATCCAATATGTAAAGTATTGGTGGCACTGTGTTCGGCGCTATGTGTCTCACAGTCCAATATTTTAGATATTGGATCTTTTTCGACTTATATCCTATACTTCATCCCTATGACAAGATGATTGAGCTTATTTACCCTCGCCTCCGGCGAACCATATGGGCAATGACTAAACGTACATGTATGGACATGCATGCTGTGAATAGGTACAACTGACTGTGTGGTAAAAATGGGTCATTTCCTGTGTGTGTTCTACGTTTATTTATCGTCGCTAACGGTTGCCCATATGAGCGACGCCTCCTGAAGAGATTAGTCATTTTAGATTGTTGGAGGATAATGCATGATACAGACAGAGACCCATTCCAGAATCTCCTCTGGTTCTTTTACGTGCATGGTGTAAGGCACCGACACGAGACCTCGGTTTAACGTCCCATCTGAAAGACTGTTAATTTTATTAGGGTCAGACGGGGGATCGAACCTGCGATCCCTGGATTACCAGTCCAGCGTGTTACCACTGGACTACAGATCCGTCTGTGGGGGTCATTTCCAAGTTGTGGCAAAGAAGGTGATATCAGGTGAATTACCTTTTAAGTTTATCCAAGTGCTTAATGGTCTATCAGTGGGTGAGCTAATTGCTGTCATTAACCATCAATATTAAATATTGATCTCTTCATTTTGATCTTTATCTCTTTGTACATGAAAACCACATTTATTCTGATTAGTAATTCAGGGAAATTTCAGTTATATTGACGAGACGATACACAACATACCAACATTTCCTTACTCTTTTGGGAATGCATACGATTTTTGGTGTCTTAGAGTTTTAACTTTTCAAAATAATATTCACGTTTGGAAACTTTAGTTTAGTTTATACCAATTTATTTTAGCTTGATTGGGAAACAAGTTCCTACAACTTATATTAATCGCTCTCGAGACCTCATTCCTGATGGAATCCATCGCCACGAGGGAGAGAGAAGAGGCAACGTGGAATTTAAATGCCTTGCATAATGGTACAATGGTAACGGCTACAGCTGGGCGCAGACTCCGAGTTTTTCGTACAACATGGCTATCACGACTTCCACATTTAGTACTTTACAGTAAACATATAAAAAGACATAATTATTTTCTAAGAATCTTCTGTAATTGTTGAAATGGTTTGTTAACCCATTTCATTCTGGATACATTTAAAGGCTTTTGCAAACAACATAGATCCAGATCAGCCGCAGTGTGACGCTGCGTGCTGATCAGGATCTATGTTGTTTGCTACATAGCTAAGTGTCTTAGCAAGATCATCTGAATAGCAAACAGCATACAGCCTGATCAGACGGCACGTTCCGTGGCGGTTGATCTGGCTCTATGTTCTTTGCAAATACTGTTTGAACGGTATCCAGAATGAAATTGGTTAAAGGAATCAAATGCAAAAGGAAAATTATTATATTTAATCTTTGGTTTGGCTTTAAGTATTTGGTACAAGTTTTGCTACAGCTATTATAAGTCTATTATGTATAGGATATAAGCCGAAAACGATTCAATATGTAAAATATTGGACTGTGTGAGACGTGTAGCGCCGAAGACTGTACCAATATTTTACATATTGGATCAGTTTGAGGCTTATATCTTACTTAAAACACACACTTATACAACAAGCAACATCACTTGCCACAAACTGACTGGATAGCAACATCACTTGCCACAAACTGACTGGATAGCAACATCACTTGCCACAAACTGACTGGATAGCAACATCACTTGCCACAAACTGCAACTTAACTTGCCACAAACTGACTGGATAGCAACATCACTTGCCACAAACTGACTGGATATCAACATAACTTGCCACAAACTGACTGGATAGCAACATAACTTGCCACAAACTGACTGGATAGCAACATCACTTGCCACAAACTGACTGGATAGCAACATCACTTGCCACAAACTGCAACTTAACTTGCCATAAACTGACTGGATAGCAACATCACTTGCCAGAATGAGAGTGCATATTCAACAAGTAAGTGAACACATGTGACAAACACTGACAGTACATAATTATTAACATCAAGTCTCCCACACACATTAAGTAAACATACAGAGCTCATTCTAGGTCAGAACTCTTGGGAGAAGTGGGAGAAACTGTGTGATTGCGCCCATCAATGGTATTAATTTCAACAAAACAGGGCTAAAATACACAATATATCCATTAAATACAACATTTGAATAGAAATGAGTGCTTTACAATGTAAGTGTAGCTTAATGGACAATATTTATTTTGGTATGAAAATTTAAAAAAAAAAAAAATTCTTATTAATTTCTTTGGGAGAAGTGGGGCCACCAGGAGGTGAAGCCAAGGGCAACAGCTTCGCCATGTCGGCCCCTAGAATGATCCCTGATCATAGAGGAATATTTTAATTTCCATCTAGCACAATGAATGAAAATGAAGTGACTCCTCTAATCAAATTCTGCACTTTAAGTTGGCAATAAAGAACTGTTTATGGGAAAGGCAATTGCTAAGAACTGGGTTGGCCAATCTAGTTTTCAGCATTTATACAGTAAATGGCTTCCAACATGGTTTTGGATACAATATTCTCGCATACATACTGGCCGGGACACATGTTTCCAGCTATTGCAGTTTCCTTAACCCATTCAACACCAAGTAACTGACATGGACTGGTCCATGATATTTTTAGACCAATAAATTAATAACAAAATTACATTTGGATCAGTTCATTTATCAAAATGGGTAAATTTTTTTCTAAAAAATAGTTATATTACTTGAAAAAAGTGCAGATCCTGATGAGTCGGCTCATTACGAGCCGGCTCATCTGGATCTACACTTTTTTTGTAAGCCAATTTAGAGGTCTGTGGTGTTGAAAGGGTTAACCAGAGTTCCCGCTGTCGGGTCGTCAAAGGCGCCAATTGCGACAAAAAATAAATAAATAAAATAAATATATATATAAAGATTTTGTTTCAATTTATGGTATATAATAAAAAAAGGTGACCACTGAAACAGGTTTGACTATTTATTCATCAAGACAACTGCAGAGAGTTGTTTCTATCCAAGAAGCTTTGCTCTTGTACCCAGAAATCCTGTACTAAAGCAGGGCTCAAGCTAGAACTAAAGTTTTGGGAGAAGTGAGAAAGTGCGCGTTTGCGTCATCTAATGATATTATTTAATAAATTAAACATAATAGCATTAAAATAGACAATATGACCATTAGATACAATATTTGAATAAAAGGTGCTTTACAATTCCCAGTGTATCTTACAGGGCAATATTTTGTCTGCAAATTGTGAGAGAAAACAATAAATTAGCAAGAAGCAGGCGATGTCAGGGATCCCAAGGCAGGGTTCATTCTAGGTCAGAATTTTTGGGAGAAATGAGAAAACGCGTGATCGCTTCCTTAAATGATGTTCTATAATATACTTCTGCAAAATAGGTTAAAATGCACAGCACAACCATTAAATACAACATTTGAATAGAAGGAGTGCTTTATAATGAGCCAGTGTATCTTACTAGACACAATTTTGTTTGAAAATCGTAAAAACAAAAACACACAAAAAAAAATTTTTAGGGAGAAGTGGGGCCCCCAGAATGATCCCTGCCAAGTGCGACTAATTCGCCCATGTCGCCCTCTAGAATAAGCCTTGATTAAAGTGCTCACCTTTGTCAGATGATTAACTCTGCACCTTTGTCAGTAGAGATACACCAGATTATTTATTCATGGTCGATTTAATTACATCCCACTCAAAGTGCCAACAAACACAGGCAATATCAGAATATCATCAATCCAGCATACTATATCACATGCTCATAGTTCTTCATAAAATATGTAACAACAATTACTGTGTGCACTGGCAAATCAAAGTGGATACCTAGATGGGAGTGAGATTTATTTTTTCTTTGTGTATAGATGCAATGACAAGCCAGGATGTGAAGGGTTGACAGGTAGAGGGGGCCATAATTCATCTAAATGTTGGGTGGTCCCACATGCCTACTAGGGGCGAATATAAATAGATATCATCAGTATGTCCAAAAGACAGCGGTTGAGTTTCTTCATCAAAAATTAAGAAACATAAACTCTGTATTAACCCCTTGCACGCTAGTGGCAGATAAAATCACTTTTGCAAACAGCATATAGCCAGATTAGACAGCACATAACATGCCGTCTTATCAGGTTCTATACTGTTTGCTATTTGGATAGTGGAGCTTAAACACTTGGCTGAATAGCAAACAACATAGATCCTGATCCGACGCGGCATTACGCTATTTATGTTTAAAACTGTGATTTTATCTACGCAGCAGGTAAAGAGTTAATACTGCTGTGACCAACAAAATAATAAACTGTACATTAGTTTTCGTGTGAATGCATCAGAATAAATGAATTAAGCATTATGCTACTTTTAAACTGACTACTTCTCTGTTCACGAAGTAAAAAATCAAGCGTTTGAATTTTTTCGGGGCGAAATGCCTGATATAATTGTCTATTTCTGGTATCAAGCCAACACAAATAGCTCGTCCAGACTCTATATTAATTAAAAGGGATATTTTTTTTAGAGATCGCCATTGTTGTGTGGGGAGTGTACGTACGTACGTAGTCAGTACACTTTGATTGCTCTGCTTTACATTGCTACACAAACATACATGCTGTCCTATGTGACAAGTATATGATAATGTACCCAGGTAACTATTGTCTACTACACACAAACAAAAATGATCAATTTTAATTTGTATAACAATATTGATACTATCTCACAAAGAATTCTAACATGCCAAAAGTCCCGAATACTATGTGCGTTTTACATTTATTTATCAGTCCGCCTCCGTGGTTGAGTGGTTAACCCATTCAACACCAAGTAACTGACATGGACTGGTCCATGATATTCATAAACCAATAAATGAATCAGAAAAGCACATTTGGACAAGTTCATTTATCAAAATGGGTAATTATGTCTAAAAATAGTCATATCACTGGCAAAAAGTGCAGATCGTCACGAGCCGGCTCATCTGGATCTACACTTTTTGTAAGCCTATTTAGAGGTCTGTGGTGTTGAAAGGGTTATGGTCGCTGACTTGTATACCACTGTAACCTATCATCACTGATGGTCACGGGTTCAAGCCCCGCTCAGACCGTGTCTCATTTATATGAAAAAGTTGGCAGTTTCTTACGGAGGTTGGTGCACCCAAGTACTGGTTAACCGCTGGAGCCTGCCCAGGAAAGGTGTTGTTAAGTAAACTGCCCGCCGGCGATATAGCCAAAATGGTGCTGATGCAGGTGTAAAACCCGAAATATAACATAACATTTATTTATCGTCGCTACCGGTTTCCCATATGAGCGACGCCTCCTGAAGAGATTAGTTATTTTAGATTGCTGGAGGATAGTACAATGATACAGACAGAGACCCATTCCAGAGTCTCCTCTGGTTATTTTAAGTGCACGGTGTACAGCACCGACACGAGACCTCAGTTTAAAGTCCCATGTGAAAGACTATTAATTTTATTAGGGTCAGACGAGGGATCGAACCTGCAATCACTGGATTACCAGTCCAGCGTGTTACCACTGGAATACATATCCATCTGTATAATCAATCTTAATTTGTATACAAATATTTATACCATCTCACAAAAAATTCTAAGGTGCCAAAAGTCCAGTATACTATTCTCTGTGACGTTTATTTACTGTTTTATAAGGCATGACATCAGACCTGAAAAACTTACGCCTTCCCTTCTTTTGAAATCTTGTGTGTGTGTTTTACGCTTATTTATCGTCGCTACCGGTTGCCCATATGAGCGACGCCTGAAGAGATTAGTCATTTTAGATTTTGGAGGATAGTGCATGATACATTCCAGAGTCTCCTCTGTTTCTTTTACATGCACAGTGTAAAGCACCGACACAAGACTTCGGTTTAACGTCCCATCTGAAAGACTGTTAATTTTATTAGGGTCAGACGGGGGATCGAACCTGGTCCCGCCCACACATGTGTATACATGTAGTGATTGATTTCCAGTGAATGTTACCATGAACAAATCTAGTACATACCAAGTTTGATTGGGACCTTCAACCTTAATCCAATTACATAACTTTGCTTCTGATATGTCCCGATGGATGATGTGAATCTAATCAATCTTCAAATGGTACCGGTTACAGCCCCCTGTCCACATGCATCACTGGTTATGCTAGATCTTCCTGTAAAGGTGAGATGGTGTTATGAGAGACATCTCTAATTTTCTATTACCTCCCTTGGCAGATAAAGTCTGATTTATTCCAAAATGTGAATAGGTCCTTTTAGTTAGAATCCTTTGTTTTTACTGTTGTTCCCTAACCAGATGTTGCGGTATGATAAATGTGATTATATCCAAATCGTGTTAATTAACTGATAACATTCTTTTAGAAATAAGTACCCATTGCATATGCATTATGAGATCTGTTGAGATATAGTAATTTAAAAATAAGCGATAGTGGAATAAAATTGCTAGCATGTTGTGCAAAGGAAACAACGATAAAAACAGAGGAAAACACTTAATAAGACCTATCTACTTTTAGACAGTATTCAGTGGCAATAACTGACCGATGTCTCTCATTGATATAGTGGTCTGGGATTGGTCGAAAAAGTGTAGGGAAGCCCGTAAGAGTTATTGATACATGAACTGATTGGCTGAGTAGGTATTGTCAGCAATAGTGAAAATGACTTCTAAATATTAAAATACAATAAATATATCAGCTGCATTTTGGAATATTTTAAAACATTTGCACACTATTTGTCACCAAATAAACAGCATATTATAAATGCAGGTGTCAGTGCAACATTCACCACCAAATTACCTTCAGAGTAAAATACGAAATTGGTCAACCCCATTGAAATTTGACATTTTCTTGTGGCTCAAAGGCCAGTCTATTGAAAACTACTGTCTTGTGTGTCAAACTATTTTTGGGGAACATATAATGGCACTGTGTGTGTTATAATGGTGGCCTATGGAAATTTGGGTCAAGTTGAATAAATACTATTATGTTATATTTCGGGTTTAACGCCTGCATCAGTACCATTTTGGGCTATATCGCCGGCGGGCAGTTTACCTAACAACACCTTTCCTGGGCAGGCTCCAACGGTTAACCAGTACTTGGGTGCACCAACCTTCGTAAGAAACTGCCAACTTTTTCATTGAATAAATACTATTAACCCTTAACCCTTTCAACACCACAGACCTCTATATAGGCTTACAAAAAGTGTAGATCCAGATGAGCCGGCTCGTGACGAGCCGTCTCATCAGGATCTGCACTTTTTGCCAGTAGTATTACTAATTTTAGACAAAATTACCCATCTTGATAAATGAACTGGTCCGAATGTAATTTTCTTATTCATTTATTGGTCTAAGAATATCATGGACCAGTCCATGTCAGTTACTTGGTGTTGAAAGAGTTAAAATGCTGAATAAATTGGAAGGAATGTGCAAACAAAATAGATCCATATACGCCACGGCGGTCTGATAAGGATCTACCTATGTTACTTGTTGTATTTCATTCTGGATACATGTAAAGGCTTTTGCAAACAACATAGATCCAGATCATCCGCAGTGTGACATTGCATGCTAATCGGGATCTATGTTGTTTGCTACATAGCCAAGTGTCTTAGCAAGATCGTCTGAATAGCAAACAGCATAGAGTCTGATCAGACGGCACGTTCCGTGGTGGTTGATCTGGCTCTATGTTCTTTGTAAATACTGTTTGAACGGTATCCAGAATGAAATGGGTTAATCAGTCAATGTTTTAGCTCCACTATTCGAATAGCAAAACCAGTATACAGCCTGATCATACGGCACGTTATTGGCCGTCTGATCTGGCTCTATGCTGTTTGAAAAAGTAACTTTAGTTGTGATTAGCAGGTTATGGGTTAGACTTAGTTTTAACAACTTATATTAATCACTCTCGTTGGCACGGATGAAAGCGTAAATGTGGTCATTCGTGTGGGAAGAAACCGTAGTACCCGGAGAAAACCTACATGTCCGATCTGGTGACGACCATACCATCTCACATACTTCCCAGTCCAAGGATCGAACCTGGGTTGCATTGGTTAGAATCGAGCGCGCTAACCAGACAGCCTATATAAATGCATTGTGATACAAGGAAACGGTTTGATGTGGGACGTTTCCAAATAAGTAGGTTGTACAACTTAGTATAAACTATATCTTAGATGGTAATGGGTTTACAAATAGCACAACTTAGTATAAACTATATCTTAGGTGGCAATGGGTTTACAAATAGTACAACTTAGTATAAACTATATCTTAAATGGTAATGGGTTTACAAGTAGTACAACTTAGTATAAACTATATCTTAGATGGCAATGGGTTTACAAATAGTACAACTTAGTATAAACTATATCTTAGGTGGCAATGGGTTTACAAATAGTACAACTTAGTATAAACTATATCTTAGATGGCAATGGGTTTACAAATAGCACAACTTAGTATAAACTATATCTTAGATGGCAATGGGTTTACAAATAGCACAACTTAGTATAAACTATATCTTAGATGGTAACGGGTTTACAAATAGTACAACTTAGTATAAACTATATCTTAGATGGCAATGGGTTTACAAATAGCACAACTTAGTATAAACTATATCTTAGATGGTAACGGGTTTACAAATAGTACAACTTAGTATAAACTATATCTTAGATGGCAATGGGTTTACAAATAGCACAACTTAGTATAAACTATATCTTGGTTCGAATATCGTCAGGGGTTCGTTCTGATATGGCCGGTTGGTGAGCCGCAGCTAGTTAAATAATGGTTACCGATTGCCTACAAGCCTGGCGCCTGGCATAGGATTCGGGAAGTACTGATGTTCATAAAAAGAGGTGTCTCATAAGTCAGAAATGGCTGGCCCTTTAAATAGGGGTGACACTATAATAAACAAACACTTTACTTTACTTTGTACATGTAATTCTATTGCTGTTATACATTGCATTTTAGCTTTGCATGTTGGGTAAAATAAATGCTATAAATACTTCAAAATAACGATGGCAGCCTACAATTTATCAGGGTTCATTCTAGGTCAGAATTTTTGGGAGAAGTGAGAAAGCCTGCGATCGCGTCCTTAAATGGTGTTATTTAATAAATTTCAACAAAATATGGTTAAAATGCACAGTATGACCATTAAATACAACAATATAATTTATTAATGTATTCTTCTTATTTGTAACTGAAATTCCATAACAAGTTTATTATTTTCACCGCAATAGTGTGCAAGGATTTAACGCGTACATGAGAGCAGTAAGATATTTAGAGATTAACCGATTATAAATCAGGCCTGTGAACCGATTATTTAGAAGACAATCGGCAGACAATCCAGCAGGTGCTGGAGTTACCCAGCTATCCCCGCCCTCCGAGTGCTAGGGGTATCCCACTATCCCCACCCTCAGAGTGCTGGGTTATCCCCACTATCCCCACCCTCAGAGTGCTAGGGTTATCTATCCCACTATCCCCACCCTCAGAGTGCTGGGTTATCCCACTATCCCCACCCTCAGAGTGCTAGGGTTATCCCACTATCCCCACCCTCCGAGTGCTAGGGTTATCCCACTATCCCCACCCTCAGAGTGCTGGGTTTATCCCGCTATCCCCACCCTCAGAGTGTGTGGGTATCTTGCTATCCCCACCCTCAGAGTGCTGGGGTTATCCCATTATCTAACAACTTATATTAATCACTCTCGTTGGCACGGATGAAAGCGTATATGTGGTCATTCGTGTGGGAGGAAACTGGAGTACCCGGAGAAAACCCACCTGTCCGATCTGGTGGTCCATCTCACATACTTCCCGGACTGAGGATCGAACCTGGGTTGAATTGGTGAGAAGCGTGCGCGCTAACCACTGCGCCAATCGGAGAGCCACTCCACTAGTTGGGTACTGTGAGATATGCTTTAAATTTATGACTCAATCCTTTTAAACCTTGCATATTGGAATACTTCTTGAACACTGCATAAACATGGCATCTATTATCTCTTTGGAATTCTGGAAAATGCTACATGTTCATGATCCAGATCATTGTTGTTTGAACTATAATTTATAATACAGAAACATCAATATATCACATTGCAAGTGTCACACAAAAATAATAACCAAGTACTGATTATGCATTTCTCCAACGAGAAGACAATTTGCTAATTCTAGAGCTTACCGTACATACTCGACGATAAGACGTCACTCCCAACCCCTTCTACTACATCATTACTTGCATATAAGGCAATCTTGCCTATAAGACGTCACTCCCAACCCCTTCTACTACATCATTACTTGCATATACGGCAATCTTGCCTATAAGACGTCACTCCCAACCCCTTCTACTACATCATTACTTGCATATAAGGCAATCTTGCCTATAAGACGTCACTCCCAACCCCTTCTACTACATCATTACTCGCATATAAGGCAATCTCGCCTATAAGACGTCACTCCCAACCCCTTCTACTACATCATTACTCGCATATAAGGCAATCTTGCCTATAAGACGTCACTCCCAACCCCTTCTACTACATCATTACTTGCATATAAGGCAATCTTGCCTATAAGACGTCACTCCCAACCCCTTCTACTACATCATTACTCGCATATAAGGCAATCTCGCCTATAAGACGTCACTCCCAACCCCTTCTACTACATCATTACTCGCATATAAGGCAATCTCGCCTATAAGACGTCACTCCCAACCCCTTCTACTACATCATTACTCGCATATAAGGCAATCTCGCCTATAAGACGTCACTCCCAACCCCTTCTACTACATCATTACTCGCATATAAGGCAATCTCGCCTATAAGACGTCACTCCCAACCCCTTCTACTACATCATTACTCGCATATAAGGCAATCTCGCCTATAAGACGTCACTCCCAACCCCTTCTACTACATCATTACTCGCATATAAGGCAATCTCGCCTATAAGACGTCACTCCCAACCCCTTCTACTACATCATTACTCGCATATAAGGCAATCTCGCCTATAAGACGTCACTCCCAACCCCTTCTACTACATCATTACTCGCATATAAGGCAATCTCGCCTATAAGACGTCACTCCCAACCCCTTCTACTACATCATTACTCGCATATAAGGCAATCTCGCCTATAAGACGTCACTCCCAAACCCTTCTACTACATCATTACTTGCATATAAGGCAATCTTGCCTATAACACGTCACTCCCAAACCCTTCTACTACATCATTACCTTACAATCTTGCCTATAAGATGACCCCTTCTACTACATCATTACTCGCATATAAGGCAATCTTGCCTATAAGATGACCCCTTCTACTACATCATTACTCGCATATAAGGCAATCTTGCCAATAAGACGACCCCTCTACTACATCATTACTCGCATATAAGGCAATCTTGCCTATAAGACGACCCCTCTACTACATCATTACTTGCATATAAGGCAATCTTGCCTATAAGACGACCCCTCTACCACATCATTACCCACATATAAGGCAATCTTGCCAATAAGACGACCCCTCTACTACATCATTACCCACATATAAGGCAATCTTGCCAATAAGACGACCCCTCTACCACATCATTACTCACATATAAGGCAATCTTGCCTATAAGATGACCCCTTCTACTACATCATTACTTGCATATAAGGCAATCTTGCCTATAAGACGACCCCTCTACTACATCATTACTCACATATAAGGCAATATTGCCTATAAGACGACCCCACCTACTACATCGTTATTCGCATATAAGGCAAT
This sequence comes from Archivesica marissinica, assembly GCA_014843695.1. Taxonomy (NCBI): domain Eukaryota; kingdom Metazoa; phylum Mollusca; class Bivalvia; order Venerida; family Vesicomyidae; genus Archivesica; species Archivesica marissinica. The sequence goes on along the minus strand of CM026395.1, from coordinate 25,537,497 downwards.
CTCGCCAATAAGACGACCCCCCTCTACTACATCATTACTTGCATGTAAGGCAATCTTGCCTATAAGACAACCCCTCTACTACATCATTACTCGCATATACTGCAATCTTGCCTATAAGACGACCCCTTCTACTACATCATTACTTGCATATAAGGCAATCTTGCCTATAAGACAACCCCTTCTACTACATCATTACTTGCATATAAGGCAATCTTGCCTATAAGACAACCCCTCTACTACATCATTACTCGCATATACTGCAATCTTGCCTATAAGACGACCCCTCTACTACATCATTACTTGCATATAAGGCAATCTTGCCTATAAGACGTCACTCCCAACCCCTTCTACTACATCATTACTCGCATATAAGGCAATCTCGCCTATAAGACGTCACTCCCAACCCCTTCTACTACATCATTACTCGCATATAAGGCAATCTCGCCTATAAGACGTCACTCCCAACCCCTTCTACTACATCATTACTAGCCTATAAGGCAATCTTACCTATAAGACGACCCCTTCTACTACATCATTACTCACATATAAGGCAATCTTGCCTATAAGACGACCCGACCTACTACATAATTACTTGCATATAAGGCAATCTTGCCAATAAGACGACCCCTTCTACTACATCATTACTTGCATATAAGGCAATCTTGCCTATAAGACGACCCCACCTACTACATCATTACTCGCATATAAGGCAATCTTGCCTATAAGATGACCCCTCTACTACATCATTACTCGCATATAAGGCAATCTTGCCTATAAGATGACCCTTCTACTACATCATTACTCGCATATAAGGCAATCTTGCCTATAAGACGACCCCCTACACATCATTACTCGCATATAAGGCAATCTTGCCTATAAGACGACCCCTCTACTACATCATTACTCGCATATAAGGCAATCTTGCTATAAGACGACCCACCTACTACATCATACTGCATATAAGGCAATCTTGCCAATAAGACGACCCCTCTACTACATCATTACTCGCATATAAGGCAATCTTGCCAATAAGACGACCCCTTCTACTACATCATTACTCGCATATAAGGCAATCTTGCCTATAAGACGACCCCTCTACTACATCATTACTCACATATAAGGCAATCTTGCCTATAAGACGACCCCACCTACTACATCATTACTCACATATAAGGCAATCTTGCCAATAAGACGACCCCTCTACCACATCATTACCCACATATAAGGCAATCTTGCCTATAAGACGACCCCTCTACTACATCATTACTCGCATATAAGGCAATCTTGCCTATAAGACGACCCCACCTACTACATCATTACTTGCATATAAGGCAATCTTGCCAATAAGACGACCCCTCTACTACATCATTACTCGCATATAAGGCAATCTTGCCAATAAGATGACCCCTTCTACTACATCATTACTCGCATATAAGGCAATATTGCCTATAAGACGACCCCTTCTACTACATCATTACTCACATATAAGGCAATCTTGCCTATAAGACGACCCCACCTACTACATCATTACTCACATATAAGGCAATCTTGCCAATAAGACGACCCCTCTACCACATCATTACTCACATATAAGGCAATCTTGCCAATAAGACGACCCCTCTACCACATCATTACCCACATATAAGGCAATCTTGCCAATAAGACGACCCCTCTACTACATCATTACCCACATATAAGGCAATCTTGCCTATAAGACGACCCGACCCCTCTACTACATCATTACTCACATATAAGGCAATCTCGCCAATAAGACGACCCCTCATTTGGTCCTGAAATCTGTGGGTTTTGGCATGCACTCGCATATAAGATGGGTTGATAAAATGGCCACCAGACCAAGTATAAATGTTTGGCCAGTGCAAGTGTCAGGCTGCTTTCTTTTCTAAAGCATAATTATGGATACCATCTAACAAACACATTGTTAAATTTAATTACTTTTTTAGCACTCACTTAACCCATTTCATTCTGGATACCGTTCAAACGATATTTGCAAAGAACATAGGAGCCAGATTAACCGCCACGGAACGTTCCGTCTGATCAGGCTCTATGCTGTTTGCTATTCAGATGATCTTGCTAAGACACTTGGCTATGCAGCAAACAACATAGATCCTGATCAGCACGCAGCGTCACGCTGCGGCTGATCTGGATCTATGTTGTTTGCAAAAGCCTTTAAATATATCCAGAATGAAATGGGTTAAGGACGGGAACCACTTAAGAGGCAATACATCTGGCGTTAAACAACTCGTCTTATAGGCGAGAATGGACTGATATTGTGAGGTATTGATTGTGCAGCTTAAAACAGAAGAACTTGCTAAATCCAACAACATGTGTCCATGATTTCTCATTATTCATGTACCAATTGCATGGAAGCCGATTCTCAACAAAGTTTTAATTGATTTTCTGTTTCTGTTAACAGAACTAGATGCAGACATCAAAGACATTATTGAAAACATCCAAGAATTACAATGTGCCTTCAGGCAGATCTGTAGTCCAATGGTTAACACATTGGACTGGTAATCAAGGGATTGCAGGTTCGATCCCCCGTCTCACACTAATAGCATTAACAGTCTTTCAAATGGGACTTTAAACCGTGGTCTTGTGTCTGTGCAAGTAAAAGAACTGTTAAATATCTCCTTTGTATACATTAATCAACGTATACCTTAGACTTCTCCCTTGTATACATTGTACTATAAACTTCTCCCTTGTATACATTGTACTATAAACTTCTCCCTTATATACATTAATCTTCTCAACGTATATACCTTAGACTTTCCCTTTTATACCCTAAACTTGAATAACAAATTCCTTTGAATTATCTCATAAAATACGTCCACGAATAAACAGATTTCTTTGAATTATCTCATAAAATACATCCACGAATAACAGATTCCCTTGAATTATCTCATAAAATACATCCATGAATAACATATTTCTTTGAATTATCTCATAAAATATGTCCGCGAATAAACAGATTTCTTTGAATTATCTCATAAAATACGTCCACGAATAAACAGATTTCTTTTAATTATCTCATAAAATACGTCCACAAATAACAGATTCCCTTGAATTATCTAATAAAATATGTCCACGAATAACAGATTCGTTTGAATTATCTCATAAAATACATTCATGAACAACAGATTCCCTTCAATTTCATCTCACGAAATACTTAAGCGTAATTTAACAACTGATGTACCCCTTTATTCAACAAACAATAAAGAATCAGACAAAATAGGTCACCTGCCCTACATTTGTATGTTTGCCCTACATTTGTATGTTCCCCAAGTTATTGTAAGGCTTCAAATTAAGAAACAAAATCTTCCTTCAATCCTGGTCCCTATCACTGCAGTCAATCCGAGCCCTTATCACTCCGGTAAACAATCACATTAGTTGACGATTGAACTGGTTTGATGCAAACGTGGATAATTTCCTGCTATTACAGTTAATAGATAAATTGAAAATCAAATTTATAGGAAACAGAGGGAAGTAAAACGCACATCACTATTCCTAGAGCCACATTATAACATCGAGTTTTCGTCCCAAAACATCTTCAAGCTTACCGTCCATACTCGCTTATAAAACGATCTCACCTATAAGATGATCTCACCTATAAGATGATCTCACCTACAAGATGATCTCGCTTATAAGACGATCTCACCTATAAGACGATCTCACCTATAAGATGATCTCACCTATAAGACGATCTCACCTATAAGACGATCTCACCTATAAGATGATCTCACCTACAAGATGATCTCACCTATAAGATGATCTCACCTACAAGATGATCTCACCTATAAGACGATCTCACCTATAAGACGATCTCACCTATAAGATGATCTCACCTATAAGACAATCTCACCTATAAGACGATCTCACCAATAAGACGATCTCACCTATAAGATGATCTCACCTATAAGATGATCTCACCTATAAGATGATCTCACCTACAAGATGATCTATAAGACGATCTCACCTATAAGATGATCTCACCTACAAGATGATCTATAAGACGATCTCACCTATAAGACGATCTCACCTATAAGACGATCTCACCTATAAGATGATCTCACCTATAAGATGATCTCACCTATAAGATGATCTCACCTATAAGACGATCTCACCTATAAGACGATCTCACCTATAAGACAATCTCACCTATAAGATGATCTCACCTATAAGACGATCTCGCCTATAAGATGATCTCGCCTATAAGATGATCTCGCCTATAAGACGATCTCACCTATAAGATGAGCCCATCTATAAGACGATCTCACCTATAAGACGATCTCACCTATAAGATGATCTCACCTAAAAAAAAAAAAAAATATTTTTAAAAAAAATTAATTTAGCACTCATTCATAAGACGGGAAGCCACTTTATGGCCATAATCTGGTGCAAAAAAATCGTCTTATAGGCGAGTATGGATGGTAATCTCTGTGACGTAATTTTCCTTCATTTTTTTCTTCCAACTACTGTCCATACTCACCTATAAGACAAGTTTTTACCACCAGATTAAGGGCCTTAAAGTGGCTTCCCCTCTTATAGACGGAGTATTACCGTACATACTCACCTATAAGACAAGTTTTTACCACCAGATTAAGGGCCTTGAAGTGGCTTCCCCTCTTATAGACGGAGTATTACCGTACATACTCACCTATAAGACAAGTTTTTACCACCAGATTAAGGGCCTTAAAGTGGCTTCCCCTCTTATAGACGGAGTATTACCATACATACTCACCCATAAGACAAGTTTTTACCACCAGATTAAGGGCCTTAAAGTGGCTTCCCGTCTTATAGACGGAGTATTACCATACATACTCGCCTATAAGACAAGTTTTTACCACCAGATTAAGGGCCTTAAAGTGGCTTCCCGTCTTATAGACAGAGTATTACCGTACATACTCACCCATAAGACAAGTTTTTACCACCAGATTATGGCCTCAAAATGGCTTCCCGTCTTATAGACAGAGTATTACCGTACATACTCACCCATAAGACAAGTTTTTACCACCAGATTAAGGGCCTTAAAGTGGCTTCCCGTCGTATAGACGGAGTATTACCGTACATACTCGCCTATAAGACAAGTTTTTAACCACCAGATTATGGTCTCAAGGTGGCTTCCCGTCTTATAGACGGAGTATTACCGTACATACTCACCCATAAGACAAGTTTTTACCACCAGATTAAGGGCCTTAAAAGTGGCTTCCCCTCTTATAGACGGAGTATTATCATACATACTCACCCATAAGACAAGTTTTTACCACCAGATTATGGCCTTAAAGTGGCTTCTCGTCTTATAGACGGAGTATTACCATACATACTCACCTATAAGACAAGTTTTTACCACCAGATTATGGCCTTAAAGTGGCTTCTCGTCTTATATGTGAGCGCTAAACAAAAACTAATAAAAATAAAAGAAATGTTAGTGTTAAATGGTATCCATAATTACATTATAAAAGTCTGCACTCTGATGCTGACATTTCTTCAACTTACACTGGAGCAAAACATGCAATTTCAATTTATACATGGTCTAGTGTCCATTTCATTAACCCGTTTTATATGCGAGTGCATGCCAAAACCCACAGATTTCAGGACCAAATTAGGGGATCGTCTTATAGGTGAGATTGTCTTATATGTGAGTATGCATGGTACATTGTCATGTACATATTTGTAACCGACATAGTCTTTAATAAAAAAACAGTATTTATTCAAATGTATTCATCGAGTACACAATAAAATATATTTATACATACAATGTAATTATAACTTTTGCAATGGACATGCAAAGAACAAGTTTTGAAATATATTTACATGTATATAAATCCATCTCCATGACAGACATTGTCTTTAACAGAAATGTCACATGGAGGCGCGTATAGGACTATGATCAATACACTTTCATTATGCTACGACATTCAATTCTTTCACATGATAGCTTCTTTATTGTGCAATTTCTAGAATCTCTACAAGTGCCATGCTACAGGGTTATTTACCTTGGATGTAACCATATAACACACCGCTGCAACAGCAACCATATTACGCTATATAATACACTGCTGCAGCAGCAACCGTATTCAGCTATATAATACACTGCTGCAACAGCAACCATATTACGCTATATAATACACTGCTGCAGCAGCAACCGTATTCAGCTATATAATACACTGCTGCAGCAGCAACCGTATTCAGCTATATAATACACTGCTGCAGCAGCAACCGTATTCAGCTATATAATACACTGCTGCAGCAGCAACAACCATATTCACCCATATATTACAACACCGCAGCAACAACCGTATTCAGCCATATATTACAACACTGCAGCAAAAACCGTATTCAGCCAAATATTACAACACCGCAACAACAACCGTATTCACCCATATATTACAACACCGCAGCAACAACCGTATTCACCCATATATTACAACACCGCAGCAACAACCATATTCAGCCATATATTACAACACCGCAGCAACAACCATATTCAGCCATATATTACAACACTGCAGCAACAACCATATTCAGCCATATATTACAACACTGCAGCAACAACCATATTCACCCATATATTACAACACCGCAGCAACAACCATATTCAGCCATATATTACAACACCGCAACAACAACCGTATTCACCCATATATTACAACACTGCAGCAAAAACCGTATTCAGCCATATATTACAACACCGCAGCAACAACCGTATTCACCCAAATATTACAACACCGCAGCAACAACCGTATTCAGCAAGACTAGATGAATATTATTCTATGCGATTGAGAAACGTAAAGCGGGGATTTCACAATTCTTGAGAATGAGAATAAGTAGTTCCCTAACCACAATCTATCGACTATTTGAAATAACAAAATTTGTAATAAAGCAAGTTGAATTTTGTTAAACATTTATTTAATCATGTGAACTGTGAAAATGTATCCAGGAAAGACAAACTGTAGTAATTCAATACAGTCAAACCTGTGTTAGTGGTCATCTCTATTAAGCAGCCAACCTGTATTAAGCAGCCAGTTTCCAGACTCCCAATATGTTGTTTCATTATACATTTGACCTCTATTAACCCTTTCAACACCACAGACCTCTATATAGGCTTACAAAAAGTGATCCAGATGAGCCGGCTCGTGACGAGCCGTCTCATCAGGATCTGCACTTTTTGCCAGTAATATTACTATTTTTAGACAAAAATTACCCATTTTGATAAATGAACTTGTCCAAATGTGATTTTCTGATTCATTTATTGGTCTAAGAATATCATGGACCAGTCCATGTGAGTTACTTGGTGTTGAATGGGTTAAGCAGCCACCTGTGCTAAGCAGCCACTTTCTGTGATTCCGTAGGCTGGCTGCTTAAGACAGGTTTCACTGTACATCTATTACATAATCTATTGGATATACCATACATACATGTAACATGCTCATACTCAACAATCTCTTGTTTGGCGATGAGCATCTCACTACACACTGTAACACAACACTTTACCTGAATGTCCAGAGCTATATTGCAGCAACAAAACGTTTCGATACCTAGGTGAACGTGGGGGTTCTCTCCGTTTTGGTCCCGGCCCGTCGTGTGACAATACCAGATTGTTTTTTGATAGTTTACATATTTGGATATAACGTTTCCGTATTGCTACATTAAAATTACAATAACGCGATGCTGTAAATATATGCGGACGTTTAGCAAAATCAAGTCCAAACATTTGCCACTGCTGTTAAGTATTCAATAGTTTCTCTACAATTTATATATACTGAACACATAAACTCGCCATTACTATTCGCCAGGCATTTTGTACCATTTAAACGTACTCCAACATGGGAAGGGATTCATATAAGCTTTAAGCTTGTTTCTCGACCCATATCGGTTCCAATGTATAAAATTGTGTTTATATATGTATATATGTATTTGATCCGAATAAAATATGTTTAAAAAAATAATATGCTTACTGGTATTCAGATTATTGAAACTTTACATGTATGTCTGATTGTTTATATTATTTGTTATAATCTTTTCCTTCATAGAGATTTAGGTTAATATATACTGAGTCAAAAGAGAAACGATACCTGGTGTTTATGTGTCTATAATTTCAACATTTATTAAGAAATTTCTTTGAAAATTCATTTAAGATGATAGTCCAACATGTTTGAAAGAGGAGCACATAAAGCATAATGAGCCTCCGAAACTGTCTGCTGCGTGATGACGTAATTCGTCGGACAGGGGTCTAATGGAGTTTTCACACAGACGTCAATACCGAGTATGGGCACCATTTACGTCTCTCGCTGCAATGCACCGCCGTCGCATCGAACGGAAGAGTGTCTGAATCTCTTGCTGGTCAATATTTGTCCACTCCTGACGCAAAACATCCCTCAGTTGGTTTAACGTTACCGGCTGACGTCGTCTGACGCGGCGGTCTAACGTATCCCACAAATGTTCTATGGGTGACAAGTCTGGTGACAAAGCAGGCCACGGCAGGGTTTCAATATTGTTCTGCTCCAATAATGTGGTGGAAATCCGAGCAGTATGACACCTGGCGTTGTCCTGTTGGAACAGTATGACGTTTCTGTTGGCGTTAAAGAACGGCACAACAACTGGCGCAAGGATCTCATCACAGTACCGCTGGGCGTTTAGGTTCCCGTCCACCACTAACAGTTCAGTGCGACTGCCGAAGGTGATACCGCCCCACGCCATAACGCTTCCGCCCCCGAACAGATCGACCTGACGTACACATGCGTCGGCGTAACGTTCACCGCGTCTGCGATATACCCGCTCTCTGCCATCCGCTCGACGCAAACATCACCGAATTCCACTGTAACCGAGTCCAGCGAGCACGTTCCGTCGTCCATTCCCGCCGTACGTCACGGTGACGTCGTGTCAGGATGGGTCCAACGTATGGCCGATAGGCACGAATGCCACGTTCACCGAGCCGGTTCCTGACTGTTTGTGCACTGATGCGAATGTTGGTCATCCCAGGAGTAACGGCAGCTGTGTGCGTAGCAGGTAGGAACCGGTCACGTAAATGTGACGTCCGAATGTGGCGGTCCTGTTCACGCATCGTCACACGTGGTCGACCAGATCTTGGACGGTCGTCCACCGATCCATGTGTTCGATAACGTCGAAGTAGACGTGTTATCGTGATCCGCGTAAACCCGAGTCGATTTGCGACGTCTCTGATTGCGGTTTAGCCTAGGCATTTTGTTAGAGGTAACAATGGGTATGTAAGGTGTTTTTCCTCGATGATAATGCAATACCAGTACAATAAACCGGTTTTCCGATTTGTACATGTGTAGGAAGTTGTCTTTGTTGAGGAGCATGTGCAAATCGGAAATTCGGCGTTCCAGGATTATCGGGTGTTTATTTACCTGTGTTTATGGTTGGCTGACGTTGCAATAAGATACCCGGTACTGATACGTAATAATATATTAAACCTTTCTATGGTTTTATCCATTTTACGTCATTTTTAGTTTGGTATCGTTTCTTTTTTTACTCAGTATACTATTATATCACCATATAAACGACAGCCATTTAGCTATCATGCAGTGGATAAGTAGTCGCCATATCTATCCCACCTCCATAGATATTACTGGGATTACATGAGATTCTAGCTATTATTATGAACATTGGCTTGGCTACTACATTGTCAATGTATGTTGTATTGGTAATGGCGTCAAAAGGTGCTTTTATGATAATACATCAGTTTGAACCCCTACTGCACCAAATTGAACCATAATGCATCACATTCAACCCTAATACATCAGCTTGAACCCTAATACATCAGCTTGACGCTAATGCATCAGATTGACACCTAATACATCAGATTGACACCTAATACATCAGATTGACATCTTAATAAATCAGATTGACCCTAATGCATCAGATTGACACCTAATACCTCAGATCGACCCTAATGCATCAGATTGACCCTAATGCATCAGATTGACACCTAACACATCAGAATGACCCTAATGCATCAGATTGACATCTAATACATCAGATTGGCCTGATGCATCAGATTGACCCTAATGCATCAGATTGACCCTAATACACCAGATTGACTCTTAATGCATCAGATTGACACCTAATACATCAGATTGACCCTAATACATCAGATTGACCCTAATACATCAGATTGACCCTAATGCATCAGATTGACACCTAATACACCAGATTGACCCTAATGCATCAGATTGACACCTAATACCTCAGATCGACCCTAATGCATCAGATTGACCCTAATGCATCAGATTGACACCTAACACATCAGAATGACCCTAATGCATCAGATTGACCCTAATGCATCAGATTGACACCTAACACATCAGAATGACCCTAATGCATCAGATTGACACCTAATACATCAGATTGGCCTGATGCATCAGATTGACCCTAATGCATCAGATTGACCCTAATACACCAGATTGACTCTAATGCATCAGATTGACACCTAATACATCAGATTGACACCTAATACATCAGATTGACACCTAATACATCAGATTGACCCTAATGCATCAGATTGACCCTAATGCATCAGATTGACACCTAATACATCAGATTGACACATAATACATCAGATTGACACCTAATACATCAGATTGACACACATCAGATTGACACACATCAGATTGACACCTAATACATCCGATTGACCCTAATACATCAGATTGACACCTAATACATCCGATTGACACCTAATATATCCGATTGACCCTAATGCATCAGGTTGACACCTAATACATCAGATTGACATCTAATACATCGGATTGACACCTAATACATCAGGTTGACACCGAATACATCAGATTGACCCTAATGCATCACCTTTGACCTGATGCATCAGATTGAAACAACCTACACCTCCAAGTACTGCATTGTACCCGTGTATCATCATGTACGGGTAATTACAACATTCTCCCACAATATCATAGCGCATAGCTATTGTTAACGTATACTAAATAGCAATTCTGAGAAATAACACTTGGAAATCATGCTCGCATAAATGGGAAGAGTTAATGAGTCCAAGGTTCATTCAACAAAACTTGCATGAACAATATCAATAAAATAACTATGAATATGTGATCAAAGAGCAATGCTAGACGATACAAAACAAGACTGTTCTAAGAAATAATGTTTCCATATGAAAGGATGGTATCTGAATGAAGGAAGGTTCATCGGGTATAGTACTATATTTATACATGATTGAGGACCTTTATCAGTTACAGTCAAACCTGTGTTAGTGATCACCTCTATTAAGCAGCCAACCTGTATTAAGCAGCCACTTTCCAAATTTGTTGGTTTTACTATATATTTGACCTCTATTAAGTAGCCACCGGTGCTAAGCAGCCACTTTCTGTGATTCCCTTGGCTGGCTGGCTGCTTAAGACAGGTTTGACTGTATATCCAGCTTAATACTTTTGTAACTTGTGTATGTATGTATGTGTGGAAGTCGTAATAGCGCAGTGGTAATTAATGCGTTCTCTTCAGGTGTGAATGGCCCGGAGTTTGAGCCTACGCTGGAGCCGTTACGATTGTGCCCTTAGGCAAGGCATTTAAATTCAACCGTGCCTCTTTTCTCTCCCTCGTGGCGATGTATTCCATCAGGAATGAGGTCTCGAGAGTGATTAATATAAGTTGTAAGAACTTGTTTCGCAATCGAGCTAAAATAAATGTGTGTAAACTATGTATGTATGGTTAACCCAAGACATGTCAGGGCTCATTCTAGAGGGCCATGTGGGTAAAGTAATCGCTCTAGGGACCTTGACTTCACCCACTGGGGGCCCCAATTCTCCCAAATAAAATGTTATAAATAAAATATTTGAATAGTGCTTTATAATGGAACTTAAACAAAACATTTCAAACAATTTATATATTTAGATGAAGAAGTGGGGCCCCCAGGGAGTGATCAAGGATCCCTAGGGTGACTATTTCACCCAAGTCGCCCTCTAGAATAAGCCCTGTATATATTAAACTTTTGAAATAAAGTATTTGAATGTGTTTGCATTTTGGGTGGCTGGGAAGTATTTGCATTTGACCAAATTTGGAGTATTTGTATATGCATTTAAATACATGTACTTTCAACAGCATTTCACCTACAGTGTACATGTACATGTCTGGAACTCGCAATCCAGAGGTTGCAGGTGCGATTCCCAGCCAAATGATACTAAGATGGCTAACAGCACAGTCACTGTCGTTCGGATGAAACTTTAAACGAAAATCTCTTGTCAGCGTTTTACACACAGGGATTCGGCACATTTGGGGGTACTAGTATATATATTTAAGTACAGGGATTCTACTCTGTGGGATGTCAGATTTCGCATCGATCAGTAAAATGGCCCTATCTGAAACAATTTTGTACAAAGCTGTCCAAATATAACGCCTATCCCAAGTCTTTATATTGTTCTTCAAATAAAACACAACTTTAAGCTGCATGCATGTATACTTTGCAAACAAATGACACAGACATTGGCCATAGCAGGTCACATTTCCATACTAGGACACGGGTTCTGTCAGCAACAAAAAAAAAATCTTCGACGGGAGAGTTTTAACTGTGAATAACATTATCAATAAAATGTGTTTCCACTAACGTGTAGGTTTATTCGGCAAAAATGTACGTCAAAAAGAGATTTCGTAGAATCAAAAAGAGATTTCGTAGAATTTTCAATTTGTTTTGAAAATTTCTAAAGCGGCGCAATTCGCGTTGAAACGAGCGTTCTGATTGGATTATTAGAATGTAACAAGATGGTTTTTTTATATGATCTCACCTATAAGACGATCTCACCTATAAGACGATCTCACCTATAAGATGATCTCAATGCAATACCGTACATTCCACCATTGTACACGACAACAACACATCCGAAATAAAAACATTCTATTCAATACTTTAAAACGTGGTATCTCTGTCTGAAGACTATATAGTTATTGGAACACACATGCAACTTTAATATTACAGATTAAAACGTTTTGATTTAAACTTTATTTATTTTACAACGATTGCGAAGCAAGTTTTAACAACTTATATTAATCACTCTCGTTGGTACGGATGAAAGCGTAAATGTGGTCATTCGTGTGGGAGGAAACTGGAGCACCCGGAGAAAACCCACATGTCCGATCTGGCGACAACCATCTCACATACTTCCCGGTCCGAGGATCGAACCCGGGGTTGCATTGGTGAGAAGTGAGCGCTGGCGCTAACCACTGTGCTAATCGGACAAATCATTTTAAAACTGCGTAAGTCATAAATTGAACAAATCATGTATGGCAGAATGCCGAGGAATCAATTCCTTTACTCAAATGAACGAAAATCTAAACATGTACTGTAATACAATATTCAAATAAAGCGTGACACCGCACCGGATTAGTAACAAGGGTCCAACTTCAAGGGGGAAGTGACTTCTCCCTGCTGGCATAACAGGAAGAAGTGACAGGACATTAGTGAGAAGTGGGATACACTCGCCCACATGGTTCGCCAGAGGCGAGGGTAAATAAAGTCAATCATCAGAAGTGGAATACGCTCGCCCACATGGTTCGCTGGAGGCGAGGGTAAATAAGGTCAATCATCAGAAGTGGGATATGCTTGCCCACATGGTTCGCCGGAGGCGAGGGTAAATAAGGTCAATCATCAGAAGTGGGATACGCTTGCCCACATGGTTCGCCGGAGGCGAGGGTAAATAAGGTCAATCGTCAGAAGTGGAATACGCTCGCCCACATGGTTCGCTGGAGGCGAGGGTAAATAAGGTCAATCATCAGAAGTGGGATACGCTTGCCCACATGGTTCGCCAGAGGCGAGGGTAAATAAGGTCAATCGTCAGAAGTGGAATACGCTCGCCCACATGGTTCGCCAGAGGCGAGGGTAAATAAGGTCAATCATCAGAAGTGGGATTGCTGTTCATCTGATGTACAGATTCATTGGTCTAGTGCAGTGTGCTTTACTCAGACATGTTGTATGCAAAAGAACACGGTTCATTTTGAAGAAAATCAGGGCCCATTCTAGACTAGGTCGGAATTTTTGGAGAAGTGAGAAAGCATGTGATCGCGTCCTTAAATGGCGTTATTTAATCAATTTCAACAAAATATCGTTAAAATGCACAGTATGACCATTACATGTAAATACAACATTTGAATAGAAGGAGTGCTTTATAATGGGCCTACTGGACAAAATATTGTATGAAAATTGTTAAACAAAATATTTATTGTTTATTTTTAGGAGGAATGGAGCCCCTAGGGGGCGAAGTCAGGGTCCCTAGGGCAACTATTCCAAATCACTCTCTAGAATGAACCATGAAAATAAATAGTGTTGGACGACCCTTTTTGGTTAAAGCATGTTAAATTTTCTGCTTCATTTTGGTAGTCGCCATATTCCAGAGGAAGTAGATTTTTTAAATTGGGGGTTAATGAGCTGATTCAATCTGTAGAAGCCAATGCAAGCAATTGATAAATTTGTATTAATGTAACGTCCAATCAGAAAAATCAATGGTGTCTGAAGCCCTGCCGCCAATTTCCGATTATGTCCAAAGTCTACAGAAGCGAGAAGTTATAAAATTTCCCATTCTGACTGACTGAGAACAATATACAAGTCAAATTTTTACATGGCAGCTGGTTGCACCCACGTGGGCAATAAGGGCGAGCTGGTTGCACCCATGTGGGCAATAAGGGCGAAGTCAGGAAAATAACAACGTTTTCGCCCAATATGTACTGGAGTGTGAACTCTGAGTTTACAATGTTATCCAGAAATCGAGTGTGTAGAGACTAGTGGGAAATATAGAAATATAAAAGTGGCTACTCAGCCTACTGTACATTGAAAACATGATTAGTTATATTTAAAATTGATAATAAGATTGCCGTTGCAATACATCATGATCTGATCATTGACATGGCATGAATGTATGATCATTGACATGGCATGAATGTAGGAGGGAAATTAAACTCATAGCATGATCATTGACATGGCATGAATGTATGATCATTGACATGGCATGAATGTAGGAGGCAAATTAAACTCAAATGATCATTGACATGGCATAAATGTAGGAGGGAAATTAAACTCACATGATCATTGACATGGCATGACTGTAGGAGGGAAATTAAACTCACATGATCATTGACATGGCATGAATTTAGGAGGGAAATTAAACTCACAGCAGAGCGTTTGTTAACCCTTTCCTAATTGGAAGTTCCTGCAGATGCAATAACTAATACCACATACATTGACATGGTACTGACAGTTTTAGATGCTCTACAACTGAACATGGTTGCCACTTGAACAACGGATACCCCCAGACCAAGGACGCCACACAGACCACGGGCGCAAAGAGGATGCCATTCTAGAAACCACTTCATTAGGGGCAGGTTAATATATTTTCTGGAATAGTCCAATTTATATCAAACAATGGCTGGAAACTATACATATTTTCCTGGGCAGAACTTACAGACATATGCAGCTAACTAGTACTAAACAATGTGAGGTACCTTGCACAAGGGCACTACATCAGTACATGTACAGTGATTGAGTATCAAAATCAAAATACCTTTTCTTAAAAACCTCAAATCCAATGAGCCACCACTGGATCACAATTGCCAATGACAAGGCAGCATAAGTTTGTTGCAGCAGTATCCAATGTTAGCTACAACAAGCTTTGTCGTCAGATTCAAGTCAAGTATATATGTTATGTCCAAAGAACCCTCTTCATAAACGGTACATGTATCTAGAACGTGGTTCGAAAATATTGAGGCCGAATGAGGGATACGCGAGAAAAATGTCTATCTGCACATCCGCAAGCTTTTGGAAAAAGAAATGCAAACAATGTTTTGCTTTAATTCGATATAGTCTAATCTACTTATCACCAACATGTCCAGTATTCTGTAAATTCTACTACTTCCACACAAACAAACTTGATCTGTTGATTAGTTATCAGTAAACTTTCTTATCAAGCACATACATCAAGCACTAACCAAGTAGTAACACTTAGGTCAGACATCGCTATTGAAATCTTCATAGAACACCCTTATAGCATACAGTGCCATTACATGTTCCCCGAAAACAGTTTGGTACACATGACTGTATTATTCGACAGACTTATCTTTAAAGAAATTAACACACATCAATAGAATAGGGTTGACCAATTGCGCTGTTTAATTTCCCACTAACGCCACCCAACCCCCTACTCTGCACGTAAGTGTGTGTGTGTGCATGTTTCACTGACACATGCATTTATGATCATCATACCATTTAATTTCAAGAAATATATTCCAAAATAGCAGCTGATGAATTGTATTTTAATTCCTAGAAGTCAATTTCACTATTTGTGACAATACATATAGATACTCCATCAATTGATGTATCTATCGTTGGAAATAGTTTACTTTCAATAATCGCAATTGAAAAATCCTGAATTGAACGGAAAAATAGCTGGCATTTTTATTCTGTTGCACGCACTTGCAAACATGATGTCTACAACAAAATTGTTATCGCCAGTCTATCTTCCTTATATGTCATATCCATTGAGGGGAAATAGTCAAATTCCCCCATTTAATGTCTAATTCGGTAATTGATTTTGACCTCAATCTTGAATAGGCTTTCCACTTTGATATGCCTTTGATAGAGGCAGGTTGTCATTTGTACACTTGCTTGGATATGGCCGGAGCAATTTGTAATTATAATGGCAAGCCCATGGTGTATCATAATATTCCTAAGAAACAATAAAAAATATATTTTTGTGTTTTGAACCCTGAACCATTTGTCCAGATCCCATGCGTCTGTGGAACTGTCCAGGAGAAGAACTGTTAATAAGTAGTTGCCTTTCGTTTTGTACTTGATTATTAAATGATTAATGTAACACTTTATCTGCACATAAAATATGTTTAAACATACCTCAGACACTCATTTTGTGTTTGGTTATGTGGGTGAAGAACACCCTGTCCAATGAGATCATTATCACTGTCCTACTTTTATAAAGCTTACCCAACATATAATAGTATAATGGCATTGGTACTCCGGATATGAGGTTTATGAACTTATAAACATACAACACAAGATACAATATCCGGCACGAGCTGTACACCAGAAATGATTGATGGCAAGTATCATTGAGTTAGTTCTACTGAAGTAAATATACATTGTATAAAGAATAAATGTTACTGCGAACAACATATCCATATAGATGATGCCTAAAATGGAAGAACATACGTTTCTACAAAATACATTGCAAACTAATATATATGGATACAGACATAATAACGTATACTCACAGATCTTAAAATCAACATGGTATTCATAGACACATCCATGTATACGTATTGTCCTATGCTGCTACACTGTAGTGCTCGTTCTTTGCAATGAGCATGCATGAATTCATTTCCAAATAGTACAAATTGGAGTCTAAAGTCTAAATTGTAGAATTTAACTGAGTATGTAAAGTGTTTGTTTATTATAGTGAAAGGGCCAGCCATTTCTGACTTATGAGACACCTCTTATGAGCATCAGTACTTTCCACATGATATCCTTGACGGCCAGGCTTCTGGTTAATAAGCAACCAGTAATCATTATTTAACTAGCTGGCGGCTCACCAACCGGCCATATCAGAATGAACCCCTGGCGAGGCTCGAATCTTCGACCTCCCGCTCCTCCTTATGCGGACACCTTAACCACTAGGCAAAGGAGATGGTTTAATAAAAAACTTACATCAGCATACTCATTACTACTTACAATATGCATGCATACACTATTACTTTGTGTTCCAAATTTGCGTAAATGACAGTGTATGTTATTTACCGTTCTCTACATCTACACAATACTCCAAACACACAGACGCGAGCATGACAGGGAGGCGCTTGTCAGGGACAGTTGTTAAAAATCTCAATTAGTTAGATAGAGAGTGTTAAAAAGAACTACATACTAAGGTTAAAAAACAGACATCATGTTACATGAGTGGTACCGTGGTCAGCTGCTCAGCAAAAATGGTTAAGCTGGGGCTGGACTGTACATAGTAGGAGGGAGGCCATTCCAGAGACGTATTGCTAGAGGGAAAAATGAGTTTATGTGGTACTGGGTTCGGGATTGAGGAATTAAGTAGTTCAGGCAGGTTCCTTGTATGTGTTAGGTGGTTGTGGTCGGCGCATACCAAATTAGTTTTTATTTTATATAGGTATATTACTGTTGATCGTATGCGTCGATATTCAAGTATTTGCCAGTTCAGGGAGTTCATAGTAGTCATTGCAGACATAGCGTGTGGCTGAATGATGATGATTCCGTTTATTTACCCTCGCCACCGTTAAACCATATGGGCGAGCTGTGTGGCTGAATTTTGCACTCGTTCTGCTTTATAGGTGATATACTTTTGTCAGGGGTACCAGACGGTTGAGCAATACTCGGGTTTGAACGTACATAGGTGTTATAAGCCTTTTCTTTGACTTTCTTGTTGCTGGTCTTTACATTCCATTTGATGAATCTGAGAGAATTAGTAGCTTTGGAGGTGATGTTGTTTATATGGGTAGACCAGTTTAAATCTTTGCTAATTGTAACACCTAGACATATGGCGGCATCGTTTGATTTTTGTTTGTACCATTTATCTACACATGTTGCAGGCTGCAATTACCACCTTCATGATTAATGGTCGAGAGATCACGAGATGAGCTCTCTCTATCTCTATAGAACTTCTGTGTTTGGCTTCCTTGCGAATTATGTGATTTCATTTTTATTATTTGGGTTAATTGGTGGATATTCGCCAAGGTTATCCGAAAAATAGACAGGAGGACTTTTTTATATTTTTGATATTGTTTTACAGATAATTTTAATAACCTACCTACTGCGAATACAAGAAAACATTCAATTGACTCAGTATCTTTGTAAATGTTAAAATGTATCAGCTTTATGATTAAGTTTGATAAATAAACACGAAGAACTGAAGATGATTTCGCCGAACAGGAAGTTTGTTTTGGTTTTGTTGACACTGACAGGTGTGTACTATACATGATACAGCGATCCGTTAACGATAGAGGAGGGCAGGCTGTAACGAAATACACAATTGACAGTAATATTGGGACAATTGACAGTAATCTAGACAATTGGCAGTCATCTAGACAATTGGCAGTCATCTAGACAATTGGCAGTAATCTTGGGACCAATTACTATAAATGTACTTGTGGAACAGCCTCCCATCAGCTGTTGCCTTACAGCCTGAACTTCAGGGGTTTAAGCATGCATTGCACGCTACATACAGCCCTTGAACACTAGGAGCAGTGTTTTTATGCTTTTAACCTATTAAATATTTCACCTGATTGCTAATACTGTCATACTTTTGTCTCACTATTTTACTTTGAAGTCTCCTTTCATACTTTTAAACTTTTGTCTTGCACTGACGTGCACCTGCCATTAATACCCTAAAGGGGAGTCTGGCCGTATGAATAGATAGATAGGTCACACAGCGTTAGGATACGTTTATTGGTCATAGATAGGTCACACAGCGTTAGGATACGTTTATTGGTCAGTGTCTAAAAAACCAATGTTTATTCGGCAGGCCTATTTTGATCGTTATTTTGAATAAATGCATGGTACATATAGAGAATATTTGGTTACTGTCTTACAAATTAAAATTAATTTATTTATTAATAGCATTTTCGTATATGTTCGAATAAGATCGGAAAAGAAAAGACTGTTGATATCTTGTCGGCTCAAAATAAAATTGATCTTATCTAAGGGTTGGGTTAGATTTTCTTCAATTGAAGAGTATTCTACTTTTCACCTGTAGTTTACTGCCACCTGTTTTGTGGGATTACTACCTCTATCCCTAACTGCATGTACTACCTCAACATTGTGTCCCATTAGTGCAGATCTGGGGTCAATTACATAGTAAATTAATTATGTATGTATGTATGTTTCATTAATGTCAAACCCCTTGCGGGGACCTAGACATGTTTTTCCTGGGCAGGCTTAGCCGACCTAAGTGGTTAACCAGTACTAAGCAATGTGTGTGAGGTGCCTTGCTCAATGACACTACATACGTGGCCTGACCGAGTATCAAACTCGGGACCATTCGATTCCAAATCCGACGCTCTTCCACTGGACCACGGACGCCACACAATTAAATTACCAATTACATGGCAATGTTACAAATACAATTATAAATACATCAAATTTACAATGTAATTAATTAAATTACAATTACTTTCCCAGTGTAATTAATTACATTTAAATATAAATGTAAACCATCTGGCTATATAGATGTACATTTGTATGTATTGAGCCAAATCTATTCGTATTAAATTTAAGAGTTATAATTAATTCTGTGTCCAATAAATAGCCTGCCTGACACATGTACATTGTATTATGATAGAAACCATGGCAAGCCATCAATACATATATACATGATTGTAATTGAAAAGTAATTGTTAATTACAGGCATATTTTGAAAATAATTATTTAAATTACAATTACATGTAATTAAAAAATACTCAAACAAATTACATCCAATCACTTTCATTTTTGTAATTAATTACAGGTAATTACAATTACTTTGTTCAATTACCCCAGGCCATTACACCGGCCGGGTTTACCTGAGGTTCATGGTCTAGTCGTAGTGTGTCGTTGAATGCTGTTTACATTTAGATGTCAATCTGTGCGTTTTTTTGCTTTTTGGTATGCTGGCACTGACTGTCACTGAATATTCTTTACAACTAAGGTCTATAAATAGAGTCTCTGACCAGGCAATTCCTATAGGTACTGTGCCTTATCACAACTAAGGTCTATAAATAGAGTCTCTGACCAGGCAATTCCTATAGGTACTGTGCCTTATCACAACTAAGGTCTATAACTAGAATCTCTGACCAAGTAATTCCTATAGGTACTGTGCCTTATCACAACTAAGGTCTATAAATAGAGTCTCTGACCAGGCATTCCCAACTTTATTCTGGCTATGCCTATTGCAGGGTTCTCTCTGTCTGAATGTTTGTCTGCGCCACACTGGAGCCAATTAAAAGCCTGGAGCCCAACTAAGAGCCATATAGTTCACAAATAAATATTTGAAGCCATGTATTTGACAAAACATGTGCCAAAAAAAATATTTTTTTTAAAGTTGCGCCAAATATTTTCTTCACCAATTCACAAAATGTAGCGCCAATATTTGTTTTTTGGTATTACCCTGTTATTGTAGACTATGCCTTATCACAAATTTTCAATTTGTATCTTTATTTTAAGGTTGTCTGTGCATTTGTGGAGCAGAACACACACAAGGTTTGTACATGCGTATAGTCGGTTCTGTACATAGTAGGGTCTTCTGTTTATTCACTTCAATCTTGTGTGATGCAAACTTTTCTCAAATATTTTGTTCAATAAAGATTATGTTGAGTGAAATTGTTAGTGTTTGGACTCCAACTCCTACAGTTTTCACCCAATTCAACTAAAACTTGGTATTATACAGGGATCCTTTTAGAGGGTGATGTGGGTGAAATAGTCTCCATAGGGACTGTGACTTCGCCCACTCCTCCATAACATTTTATTTTTACAATTTTCATACAAAATTTTGTCCAGTAAAATACACTGGCCCATTATAAAGCACTTCTTCTATTCAAATGTTGTATTTAATTAATGGTCATGTACTGTGCATTTTAACCATATTTTGTATTAAATTGATTAAATAACACCATTTAAGGACACGATCACGCGCTTTCTCATTTCTCCCAAACATTCTGACCTAGAATGAACCATGGGTATACCAGGGCTATGTTCGAATTTTTGGTTTTGGTAGAAGTGAGAAAGAGCTAAATTGTGTCATGCGCTTTGATATACATGTACAATTTCATTTTCATAAAAGGTCATTACTATTAAATAAGTGCTAAACAATGCGTCTTCCTCGTCGAATGTTAGCTAGCACGGTGAGGAGTTGACTGTGCTATTCATCTTGTAGGATTGTGTAATGTCCTGATTGTTAGCTAGCACTGTGATGAGTTGACTGCGATATTCATCATATAGAATTGTGTAATGTCACCGATTGTTAGCTAGCACTGTGATGAGTTGACTGCGATATTCATCTTGTAGAATTGTGTAACGTCAGAGACGCAATTACCATACAGAGTGACCATGGATATATCCACAGCAGCGATGTTAAACTTGCCGCTTCCCACGATTGTCAGCTCTGGCGCATACAAATAAAACAAAATGATACTATCACGATACGGTGAGTACAGTCAAACCCGTGTTAGTGGTCACCTCTATTAAGCAGCCAACCTGTATTAAGCAGCCAGTTTCAAGATTCCCAATATGTTGTTTTACTATATACTTGACCTTTATTAAGCAGCCACCTGTGTTAAGCACTTTCTGTGATTCCCTTGGCTGGCTGCTTAAGAATGGTTTGACTGCATATAATTTTATATTAATAATATTTTCAAATGACCATTAAAGTATAGAAGATATGATTTCAATGCATACAGTATTACGTACAGTTAAACCCGTGTTAGTGGTCACCTCCATTAAAGAGTCAACCTGTATTAAGCAGCCAGTTTCCAGATTCCTAATCAGTTGTTTTATTATATATTTGACCTCTATTAAGCAGCCACCTGTGCTAAGCAACCACTTTCTTTGACTCCCTTGGCTGGCTGCTTAAGACAGGTTTGACAGTATACAACTTACAAGCACAATATGACAATTGATTTTACTACATACATATTTATACATGTTTGCTGGAACATGTTGGCTTGTTTTCTAGAACACCCACACACCCACATTTGCTGGAACACGTCGCCTGGTCCCGGCAATATTCTCTATATAGTACATATTTTTCTGGAACTCTCGGGAAAAGATCACTGGTCCCGCAAGATCAATTACTACTTCAAATAACACCTGTGACTTGAACACAATTGTCCGAGTGTCCAGGGCCGCATGTCACAGAAAATGTGGATAAATGTTGTCTTGCATTTCACATAATTGATTGGCATTTCTTTTCATCGGTACATATGTGAATGTTACACGTCTTGAAATTGGTAATTAGTATTCTACAATTTTCACTCATGGCGGCTTTTTTATATGTTTTAAATTGGTATTAAACATAATTATGTCAAAAACAAACATGTTACACACTTATTAAAGTTAATTAGAGTTAAAGATGCCCAGTTATGGTATTTCAATACGAATGACCGATTATTAATTAGTTAATGTCACAACCAAGTCATGCTGATCTTAACGCCGCACAAGTTAGCGAAGAACCCGGCAATGGCGGGATACCTAAGTCTAAGACCCTCAGGTCACAAAGCGAAAATTGAACCAAAATCTTGGAGACAAAATATTACGTCATCATAGAATTTGAATAGGGCCAGAAATCGAAAACAGATATCGTTCTATATTTGTAACATTATCTACTTAGTTTATACACATTTATTTTAGCTTGATTGTGAAACAAGTTCATACAACTTAGTTTAATCGCTCTCGACACCTCATTCCTGATAAAATCCATCACCATGTTGGAGAGAGAAGCGGCACTGTGGAATTTAAGTACCTTACCTAAGGACACATTTGTAACGGCTACAGCTGGGTGCGAACTCCGGCCCTTTCACACCTGAAGCGAATGCGCTACCACTGCGCTATCACGACTTCCACATTACCTACTGACGCGTATTGATTGAAACGGTCTACATGTAATTTTAGAATGCACAACTTTACATCACATGACATTATATGTACATTTAACTCGTTTGTCATTGAATTACATAACATCATTAACATGGTTACCAAAATAAAATCTTATGTTGTCATTGATATGCTTGCATAATATATCAATTTAACAAACATTATTAGGAAATGGCGTTGTATAAACACAGATACGTATCAAACCACGAGAGAAGGATATATGTGTATTGCATAAATCAATATGCTTCTGCATGTACTACAGTCTACTTCCAGCCCTGCAGTGTACTGTACTCTACCTCCAGCCCTGCAGTGTACTGTACTCTACCTCCAGCCCTGCAGTGTACTGTACTCT
This sequence comes from Archivesica marissinica, assembly GCA_014843695.1. Lineage (NCBI taxonomy): Eukaryota > Metazoa > Mollusca > Bivalvia > Venerida > Vesicomyidae > Archivesica > Archivesica marissinica. The sequence goes on along the minus strand of CM026395.1, from coordinate 25,513,504 downwards.
ACCTCCAGCCCTGCAGTGTACTGTACTCTACCTCCAGCCCTGCAGTGTACTACAGTCTACCTCCAGCCCTGAAGTGTACTACACTCTACCTCCAGCCCTGCAGTGTACTACACTCTACCTCCAGCCCTGCAGTGTACTGCACTCTACCTCCAGCCCTGCAGTGTACTGCACTCTACCTCCAGCCTGCAGTGTACTGCACTCTACCTCCAGCGCGCAGTGTACTACACTCTACCTCCAGCCATGCAGTGTACTGTACTCTACCTCCAGCCCTGCAATGTACTGTACTCTACCTCCAGCCCTGCAGTATACTGTACTGTGCTCTACCTCCAGCCATGCAGTGTACTGTGCTCTACCTCCAGCCCTGCAGTGTACTGTACTCTACATTCAGCCCTGCAGTGTACTGTACTCTACCTCCAGCCCTGCAGTGTACTGTACTCTACCTCCAGCCCTGCAGTGTACTGTGCTCTACCTCCAGCCCTGCAGTGTACTGTACTCTACCTCCAGCCCTGCAGTGTACTGTACTCTACCTCCAGCCCTGCAGTGTACTGTACTCTACCTCCAGCCCTGCAGTGTACTGTGCTCTACCTCCAGTCCTGCCGTGTACTGTACTCTACCTCCAGCCCTGCAGTGTACTGTGCTCTACCTCCAGCCATGCAGTGTACTGTGCTCTACCTCCAGCCCTGCAGTGTACTGTACTCTACATTCAGCCCTGCAGTGTACTGTGCTCTACCTCCAGACCTGCAGTGTACTGTACTCTACCTCCAGCCCTGCAGTGTACTGTGCTCTACCTCCAGCCCTGCAGTGTACTGTGCTCTACCTCCTGCAGTGTACTGTACTCTACCTTCAGCCCTGCAGTGTACTGTACTCTACCTCCAGCCCTGCAGTGTACTGTACTCTACCTCCAGCCCTGCAGTGTACTACACTCTACCTCCAGCTCTGCAGTGTACTGTACTCTACCTCCAGCCTGCAGTGTACTACACTCTACCTCCAGCCTGCAGTGTACTGTACTCTACCTCCAGCCTTGCAGTGTACTGTACTCTACCTCCAGCCCTGCAGTGTACTACACTCTACACCTCCAGCCCTGCAGTGTACTGCACTCTACCTCCAGCCCTGCAGTGTACTACACTCTACCTCCAGCCCTGCAGTGTACTGCACTCTACCTCCAGCCCTGCAGTGTACTGTACTCTACCTCCAGCCCTGCAGTGTACTGTACTCTACCTCCAGCCCTGCAGTGTACTGTACTCTACCTCCAGCCCTGCAGTGTACTACACTCTACCTCCAGCCCTGCAGGGTACTGTACTCTACCTCCTGCAGTGTACTGTACTCTACCTCCAGCCCTGAAGTGTACTGTACTCTACCTCCAGCCCTACAGTATACTGTACTCTACCTCCAGCCCTGAAGTGTACTGTACTCTACCTCCAGCCCTGCAGTGTACTGTACTCTACCTCCAGCCCTGCAGTGTACTGTACTCTACCTCCAGCCCTACAGTGTACTGTACTCTACCTCCAGCTCTGCAGTGTACTGTACTCTACCTCCAGCCCGCAGTGTACTACACTCTACCTCCAGCCATGCAGTGTACTACACTCTACCTACAGCCCTGCATTGTACTACAGTCTACCTCCAGCCCTGCAGTGTACTGCACTCTACCTTCAGCCTGCAGTGTACTGTACTCTACCTCCAGCCTGCAGTGTACTGCACTCTACCTCCAGCCTGCAGTGTACTACACTCTACCTCCAGCCATGCAGTGTACTGTACTCTACCTCCAGCCATGCAGTGTACTACACTCTACCTCCAGCCATGTAGTGTACTACACTCTACCTCCAGCCTTGCAGGAATCTATAAATAAATGAAATACTTGGCTTCATTTTTTCTAAAGGGTGTCGGATGCAAACTTTGATAAGACATTGTGTGATTCCGGATCCCAGCTTGTGTTCGAGCCTACGCCATTCTTGAATATTTGTGAATCGTCGAGTTATCCTGTGATATACCGCTCACAGAGCACATTTGTCTGGATCAAGTATGTAGTTATCTCACAGCCCTGGCAGACAGTCATCATGCCACAGTTCACACTGGAGTATGTTACAAGTAGGTACCAGTTTTCTATGGAATATAATGCATTACATGGAAATCCCATTTATACATGAACAAAGTGGAAATCCCAGTCATACATGAACAAAGTGGAAATCCCATTCATACATGAACAAAGTGGAAATCCCAGTCATACATGAACAAAGTGGAAATCCCAGTCATACATGAACAAAGTGGAAATCCCAGTCATACATGAACAAAGTGGAAATCCCAGTCATACATGAACAAAGTGGAAATCCCATTTATACATCATGAACAAAGTGGAAATCCCATTTATACATCATGAACAAAGTGGAAATCCCATTCATACATCATGAACAAAGTGGAAATCCCATACATACATGAATACAGTGGAAATCCCATTTATACATGAACAAAGTGGAAATCCCATACATACATGAATACAGTGGAAATCCCATTTATACATGAACAAAGTGGAAATCCCATACATACATGAACAAAGTGGAAATCCCATACATACATGAATACAGTGGAAATCCCATTTATACATGAACAAAGTGGAAATCCCATACATACATGAATACAGTGGAAATCCCATTTATACATGAACCAAGTGGAAATCCCATTCATACATGAATACAGTGGCAATCCCATTTATACATGAACAAAGTGGAAATCCCATACATACATGAACAAAGTGGAAATCCCATACATACATGAACAAAGTGGAAATCCCATACATACATGAACAAAGTGGAAATCACATTCAGACATGAACAAAGTGGATATCCCATTCGTTCGTAAATTGAACTTACCTGATGCTTAATTATTGGTGGACTTGTGCCTGTCAGACATTTGCCGTGTTAAACACTAGCAAATGTTTCATTTTAAGACAAAAACTATATCAAGTTAAAGAAAATCTTTGAAATTTACTGAAGCAACTTTTTCAAACATTTTTCTTGTCACATGTTACATTTTGATGAAAACTTATTTCCTTGATAATTGGTAATTAATAACCATCTAAAACTAGGTCAAACGGAAGGTCCCTTGGGCGACTATTTTGTAGGTCAAACGGAAGGTCCCTTGGGTGACTATTTTGTAGGTCAAACGGAAGGTCCCTTGGGCGACTATTTTATAGGTCAAACGGAAGGTCCCTTGGGCGACTATTTTATAGGTCAAACGGAAGGTCCCTTGGGCGACTATTTTGTAGGTCAAACGGAAGGTCCCTTGGGCGACTATTTTGTAGGTCAAACAGAAGGTCCCTTGTCCTTCCAGCCGTACGATGGTCGCCAGATCTGACAGGTGGGTTTTCTCCGTGTACTCTGGTTTCCTCCCACAAAATGACCACGTATACACTTTCATTCATAATGTGTCTCATTTATATAAAAAAGTTGGCAGTTTCTTACGGAGGTTGGTGCACCCAAGTACTGGTTAACCGCTGGAGCCTGCCCATGAAAGGTGTTGTTAGGTAAACTGCCCGCCGGCGATATAGCCCAAAATGGTGCTGATGCAGGCGTAAAACCCGAAATATAATATAACTTTCATTCATAACAACGACATTGATTAATAGAAGATGCTCAAGCTTGTAAAAGAGTGTTTTTATGTTTATTTATCGTCGCTACCGGTTGCCCATATGAGCCACACCTCCTGAAGAGATTAGTTATTTTAGATTTTGGAGGATAGTGCAATGATACACACAGAGACCCATTCCAGAGTCTCCTCTGGTTCTTTTACGTGCACGGTGTAAAGCACCGACACAAGACCTCGGTTTAACGTCCCATCTGAAAGACTGTTAATTTTATTAGGGTCAGACGGGGGATCGAACCTGCGATCCCTGGATTACCAGTCAGGGCCGGAAAATGTCATGACTTTTTTAAAATAAAAAAATCGATTTAAATCTCCAATAAAAGTCAAGGGAGACTGCAAAGTGTTATTAATTATGTCACCCCTGACCATAAACCACTGTCCCCCCTGGCCATAAACCACTGTCACCCCTGGCCATAAACCACTGTCCCCCCTGGCCATAAACCACTGTCACCCCTGGCCATAAACCACTGTCACCCCTGGCCATAAACCACTGTCACCCCTGGCCATAAACCACTGTCACCCCTGGCCATAAACCACTGTCACCCCTGGCCATAAACCACTGTCACCCCTGGCCATAAACCACTGTCCCCCTGGCCATAAACCACTGTCACCCCTGGCCATAAACCACTGTCCCCCTGGCCATAAACCACTGTCACCCCTGGCCATAAACCACTGTCACCCCTGGCCATAAACCACTGTCACCCCTGGCCATAAACCACTGTCACCCCTGACCATAAACCACTGTCACCCCTGGCCATAAACCACTGTCACCCCTGGCCATAAACCACTGTCACCCCTGGCCATAAACCACTGTCACCCCTGGCCATAAACCACTGTCACCCCTGGCCATAAACCACTGTCACCCCTGGCCATAAACCACTGTCACCCCTGGCCATAAACCACTGTCACCCCTGGCCATAAACCACTGTCACCCCTGGCCATAAACCACTGTCACCCCTGGCCATAAACCACTGTCACCCCTGGCCATAAACCACTGTCACCCCT
>CM026395.1:25466329-25507863 GCA_014843695.1 Archivesica marissinica | reverse complement strand
CATAAACCACTGTCACCCCTGGCCATAAACCACTGTCACCCCTGGCCATAAACCACTGTCACCCCTGGCCATAAACCACTGTCACCCCTGGCCATAAACCACTGTCACCCCTGGCCATAAACCACTGTCACCCCTGGCCATAAACCACTGTCACCCCTGGCCATAAACCACTGTCACCCCTGGCCATAAACCACTGTCACCCCTGGCCATAAACCACTGCCTAACATTGTGCCCTATCCACACAGGTAAAAAAGAATTTGAATTCAGATAACTTGTTTATTTCACTTTAATTGTAAGATGTCTTTTTAAATGAATTTTTAGAAAAACAAAAGTCGACTTTTTTTACTTTTTTGGGGTGATTTAAATCACTTGATTTAAATCACCCCAAAAAAGTAAAAAAAGTCGACTTGTTTTTCTAAAAATTCATTTAAAAATCACTTGATTTAAATCATGCCGGCCCTGTAATACCAGTCCAGCATGTTAACACTGGACTACGTATCCGTCTGTCTTGTAAAAGAAATGAAGTTTAATCTTTATATACTGTGTTGTTTTTGCTAGGTTCTAGCAGCAATTGTAGTTTTATCTGCTACATGGATGAATCGTGTATACCTTACCACTGGAAATGCAATGGCAAGAAAGAATGTCATTTTGGAGAGGATGAAATGTACTGTGGGAAATACACATCACCTACCACCAGTAAGAACTGAATCACTAATCATTGTCATTTTGTATATATCAAAGTTGGGAACCGGCCAGTCATACATGTGTATATCATAGTTAGGAACCGGCCAGTAATACATGTGTATATCATAGCTGGGAACCGGCCAGTCATACATGTGTATATCATAGTTGGGAACCGGCCAGTCATACATGTGTATATCATAGTTGGGAACTGGCCAGTCATACATGTGTATATCATAGTTGGGAACCGGCCAGCCATATATGTGTATATCATAGTTGGGAACCGGCCAGTCATACATGTGTATATCATAGTTGGGAACTGGCCAGTCATACATGTGTATATCATAGTTGGGAACCGGCCAGTCATATATGTGTATATCATAGTTGGGAACCGGCCAGTCATACATGTGTATATCATAGTTGGGAACCGGCCAGCCATATATGTGTATATCATAGTTGGGAACCGGCCAGTCATACATGTGTATATCATAGTTGGGAACCGGCCAGTCATACATGTGTATATCATAGTTGGGAACCAGCCAGTCATACATGTGTATATCATAGTTGGGAACCGGCCAGTCATACATGTGTATATCATAGTTGGGAACCGGCCAGTCATACATGTGTATATCATAGTTGGGAACCGGCCAGTCATACATGTGTATATCAGTGTTAGGAACCAGCCAGCCATACATGTGTATATCAGTGTTAGGAACCAGCAAGTCATATATGTGTATATCATAGTTGGGAACTGGCCAGTCATACATGTGTATATCAGTGTTAGGAACCAGCAAGTCATATATGTGTATATCATAGTTGGGAACCGGCCAGTCATACATGTGTATATCAGTGTTAGGAACCAGCCAGCCATACATGTGTATATCAGTGTTAGGAACCAGCAAGTCATATATGTGTCTATCATAGTTGGGAACCGGCCAGTCATACATGTGTATATCAGTGTTAGGAACCAGCCAGCCATACATGTGTATATCAGTGTTAGGAACCAGCCAGCCATACATGTGTATATCAGTGTTAGGAACCAGCAAGTCATACATGTGTATATCATAGTTGGGAACTGGCCAGTAATACATGTGTATATTATAGTTGGGAACCAGCCAGCCATATATGTGTATATCATAGTTGGGAACCGGCCAGTAATATATGTGTATATTATAGTTGGGAACCAGCCAGCCATATATGTGTATATCATAGTTGGGAACCGGCCAGTAATATATGTGTATATTATAGTTGGGAACCGGCCAGTAATATATGTGTATATCATAGTTGGGAACCGGCCAGTAATATATGTGTATATTATAGTTGGGAACCAGCCAGCCATATATGTGTATATTATAGTTGGGAACCGGCCAGTAATATATGTGTATATCATAGTTGGGAACTGGCCAGTAATAATTGTGTATCATTCTTTTATTATAGATTTCAACATTCTTCTTTACCCAAACTGCATTGGCTAATGGTAGCCAAATTTCACAGTTATAGTTCATGGGTGTAGCCGTTTCAGATTTATTAAAAATATGCAGAGGTTGTCACGAATAAAAGATGGGGTATATATTTGCCATAAGACACATTCTCAAAAATAGCATCTTCATAGCGTCATATACATAAAAGAGCAGTAGTCAGTCCTAATCCGTAGTAATTCAGGGATTGATCCCCCGTCTGACCCTAATAAAATTAACAGTCTTTCAGATGGGATGTTAAACCGATGTCTCGTGTCGGTGCTTTACACCGTGCACGTAAAAGAACCAGAGGAGATTCTGGAAGGGTCTCTGTCTGTATCATGCACTATCCTCCAAAATCTAAAATAACTAATCTCTTCAGGAGGCGTCGCATATGGGCAACCGGTAGCGACGATAAATAAATGTAAAAACACACACACTCCTAATCCGTGCCAACTTTGATGAAATTTCTCCTATTACTAATGTGCAAAACTCACCCCCAAGGTGGTGCGTTTTTAAAGTTGTTCAGTGTACAGGAATCATTCTAGTGGGCGAAATTGTCGCCCTAGGGCCCCTGACTTCGCCCTCTGGGGGCCCTACTTTTTACGATTTTCAAACAAAATGTTGTCTTATAAAGCACTCCTTCTATTCAAATGTTGTATTTAATGGTTGTACTGTGCATTTTAACCCTATTTTTCAGAAGTATATTAAAGAACACCATTTAAGGAAGCGATCACGCGCTTTCTCACTTCTCCCAAAAATTCTGACCTAAAATGAACCCTGAGTGTATGTCATTTCTTTCAGCTAAATCAGTAGCATCGGTATTTGATCCGACACATACTCCTAGTTGTTTCATGTGCTATGTTGTTCTGCGTAACCAGTACGGATGTCTTCCTGCAGCACAGTTATGTGATGGAATCAGCCATTGTAGATATGGAGAGGATGAATTGTCCCAGAACTGTGGTGAGATTAGTTTACAGTTCATTTATTAGCAGCGTTCATTTTAGAGGGCTACATGGGTGAAGTAGTTGTTGCCCTTGGGACCCTGATTTCGCCTCCCTAAAAAAAAAAATCTAAATATATATATATATTTTTTAAATATTCAGAAAAAATATTGTCCAGTAAGACGACACACTGGGCATTGTGAACACTCCTTCCATTTAAATATTGTCCAGTAAGACACACTGGGCATTGTGAACACTCCTTCCATTTAAATATTGTCCAGTAAGACACACTGGGCATTGTGAACACTCCTTCCATTTAAATAATGTATTTAATGGCCATAATATGTATTTTAACCCTATTATGTTGAAATTTATTAAATATTACAATTAGATGGCACGCTTTCTCATTTCGCCCAAAAATGTGGGTCTAGCTTAAGCCCTGTTGGTTTAAACATATTTATTCGATAATAATGTACATTACATAATATTATACATTGTATACAAAACGAAAATGGATTAAATCGGAAGCTTAAAGCTTATTGAGATTTTCTCTAGCCCTGTTTAGTTTCCATCTGGTGGTTGGGACTGTAATATTGCACTTTTCCTTCCATCAGGCTGTGCGTCTTTCTGCACTTTCATGTCCACATTCAACAACCAATTTTAAAATAAATCAATACATGTGTTGATCATGATATGATATGGTGTCACGCACATTATCCAGTCACGCACAATATCCAGTCACGCACAATATCCAGTCACGCACAATATCCAGTCACGCACAATATCCAGTCACGCACAAAATCCAGTCACGCACAATATCCAGTCATGCACAAAATCCAGTCACGCACAATATCCAGTCACGCACAATATCCAGTCACGCACAATATCCAGTCACGCATAATATCCACTCGCGCACAATATCCAGTCACGCACAAAACCTAGTCACGCACAAAATCCAGCCACGCACAATATCCAGTCACGCACAATATCCAGTCACGCACGATATCCAGTCACGCACAATATCCAGTCACGCACAATATCCAGTCACGCACATTATCCAGTCACGCACAATATCCAGTCATGCACAATATCCAGTCACGCACAATATCCAGTCACGCACAATATCCAGTCACGCACAATATCCAGTCACGCACAAAATCCAGTCACGCACAATATCCAGTCATGCACAAAATCCAGTCACGCACAATATCCAGTCACGCACAATATCCAGTCACGCACAATATCCAGTCACGCACATTATCCAGTCATCCAGTCGCGCACGATATCCAGTCACGCATAATATCCACTCGCGCACAATATCCAGTCACGCACAAAATCCAGTCACGCACAATATCCAGTCATGCACAAAATCCAGTCACGCACAATATCCAGTCACGCACAATATCCAGTCACGCACAATATCCAGTCACGCACAATATCCAGTCACGCACATTATCCAGTCACGCACAATATCCAGTCATGCACGATATACAGTCACGCATAATATCCACTCGCGCACAATATCCAGTCACGCACAAAATCCAGTCACGCACAAAACCTGGTCACGCACAAAATCCAGCCACGCACAATATCCAGTCACACACAATATCCAGTCACGCACGATATCCAGTCACGCACAATATTCAGTCACGCACAATATCCAGTCACGCACAATATCCAGTCACGCACAATATCCAGTCACGCACAAAGTCCAGTCACGCACAAAATCCAGTCACGCACATTATCCAGTCACACACAAAATCCAGTCACGCACAATATCCAGTCACGCACAAAATCCAGTCAAACATTGAGGTCAAACAGAATTGGTCATTCCGATATACATCTTGTAAGCTCTGAAACTTGTTTACCATTAAATTTTCTTTTAATTGTCAGTGTGACATTATGAGTAATACACCATGGGACTTTAAATGCTCTTCAGGCTAAATACTAGTTAAGATGTCCATATATAGAAGTGTACGCACGATTGGGTATCGTCCTGTCCCTCGGCGTGTAGTTTAAAGTAATGTTAATAAGTGGGCGGGAATATTGGTTGTTAACTTTGGAAGATCTGGGATAGAGAGGAGAGTCTGGATACAGCGGGCTAGGAGTTAGCTGGGCGCTGAGATAGAGAGGAGAGTCTGGATACAGCGGGCTAGCAGTTAGCTGGGCGCTGAGAGCTGAGATAGAGAGGAGAGTCTGGCTACAGCGTGCTATGAGTTAGCTGGGCGCTGAGAGCTGGGATAGAGAGGAGAGTCTGGCTACAGCGTGCTATGAGTTAGCTGGATGCTGAGATCTGAGATAGAGAGGAGAGTCTGGATAAAGCGGGCTAGGAGTTAGCTGGACGCCGAGATCTGAGATAGAGAGGAGAGTCTGGATACAGCGGGCTAGGAGTTAGCTGGGCGCTGAGATAGAGAGGAGAGTCTGGATACAGTGGGCTAGGAGTTAGCTGGGCACTGAGATAGAGAGGAGAGTCTGGCTACAGCGTGCTATGAGTTAGCTGGGCGCTGAGAGCTGAGATAGAGAGTCTGGCTACAGCGTGCTATGAGTTAGCTGGACGCTGAGAGCTGAGATAGAGAGTCTGGCTACAGCATGCTATGAGTGAGCTGGGATGCATCGTAATACGATCCTAATATGTAACGTAAACCAGACTGGAAATGGCTAAGACTGAAGCATGTGTAGAAACACTTTGTTAGCATAATAATCATAATTATAGGAAATACTTCATGTATGTATGTATGTATGTTCCATTAATGTCAAAGCCCTTGCGGGGACCTAGACATGTTTTCCTGGGCAGGCTTAGACGACCTAAGTGGTTAACCAGTACTAAGCAATGTGTGTGAGGTGCCTTGCTCAATGACACTACATACATGGGCTGACCGAGTATCGAACCCGGGACAGTTCGATTCCAAATCCGACGCTCTACCACGGACGCCACTTTATGTAACGCGGAGACTTTGATACTATTTGATGTAAAGTGTTATATTGTGTGGACACTGTGGTAATTATATGAGAGTAAACCTGTTGTTATACATCGACGGCTTGTGTTATGAACTAGATCACCGAACGTAGAACCTGGGTTGGTAATGTTACATCAGTAATGTGCTGAGGTGGCCAGAACGAGTAGGATTACCAATTAGCACGTGCTCTCCGCACGCCTGTGTACTCATTTGTGAACAAATACAACTCATTTTGGTGCCAGTAAAAATTAAAGTTAACCTTTAACCTTTTAAATAAATTAGACGGAATGTGCAAACAACATAGATCCAGATAACCTCTGAGCAGGCTCTATACTGTTTGCAAAAGCAAGTTTAAACGTTATTTATTTATATTTATTTTACAACGATTGCGAAACAAGATGTAACAACTTATATTAATTACTCTCGTTGGCATGGATGACAGCGCATTTATGGTAATTCGTGTGGGAGGAAACCGGAGTACCCGGAGAAAACCCACCTGTCCGATTTGGCGACCACCGTACCATCTCACATACTTCCCAATCCGAGGATCGAACCCAGGTTGCATTGGTGAGAAGCGAGCGCGCTAACCATTATTGGACAGCCGAAAAGCAACTTTACTTGTGATTGGCAGGTTGCGGGTTAATGTAAGCTCTTGTACGTTATAAGGCTACAATATGTACACCATTATGTTAGCTATTAATCACTGCCCCTATTTTCCCCTCCCAACAGGTAATGATGTACATGAATGTCATAAGCTTCTAGAGGAGCCCACGGGCTGGTTTGCCTCTCCAAAATATCCTGGGCCTTATCCGTCTCTCACACACTGCTCGTGGGTTATACATCGACAGGTGAGTATTCTTGTAAACGCATAAACCGCAGCTATTGTCATGAATGGTTCACAAATAATATTTTTCTTTCCATTGTTTATCGGCGAATAAAACATAATTCTGACGTGTAGGAATAAACCACACAGGTCATAAGCCTAAGTAGTTAATTACGGCACTCAGAACGACAAATATGTGGAAGGAAAAATACAGCTGAACCGACACTTTGTGGATCTTTCCTTTTGTACACTAGTATTTGTTGTCCATAAGCTTCGCTTGAACACTGCGCAGATACATGTAATATATACTCTACCGTTCAGGAAAACAGTGTTTCGTTGGTTTCATGCAGTTTACGTAGACAACCTATATAGCACTGTATATACAATTCTAAGATGAGTACGGAATGTCGAATAGAGCCGGGTGACGTACATACGGATATGTAGTCCAGTGGTAACACGCTGGACTGGTAATCCAGGGATCGCAGGTTCGATCCCCCGTCTGACCCTAATAAAATTAACAATTAACAGAATGGAGTTTAAACCGAGGTCTCGTGTCGGTGCTTTACATTGTGCACGTAAAAGAACCAGAGGAGACTCTGGAATGGGTCTCTGTCTGTATCATTGCACTATCGTCCAAATATCTAAAATTACTAATCTCTTCATGAAGTGTCGCTCATATGGGCAACCGGTAGCGACGATAAATAAACGTAAAAAACACCTACGGAATGTCCGTAGATTTTGCTTTATAAAAATTATTGAATGTAATTGTTTCGTTGAGCAGGGATCCAGCCCTACTTCCACCATACAACTGAAGATAGTTAGCTTTAACATGGAGGCCGGTCGAGACACAGATTATATGAGCGTGTATGATGGTCCAGACAGCACATACAAGTTGATCGGAACTTTCTACGGGTCTAACTTGCCCCATGAACTCATCGAGAGTTCATCCAACTGGATGAATATCGTCTTTAAGTCGAACTATTTGGATGAATATAGAGGGTTTAATTGCACCTATCGGATTAAAGGTAATTAGTTGGATTATTTCACGGTGTTGTTGCGCAATTTCTAGCATCTATTTTATGTCTGTCAGTAACTAAGCAGATCCACCCACACCTATCTTTATATGTATATCAGTTTCCATGCACCATCATGTATTTGTGCACCACATATGTAACCATTAATGTGTGCTCGCGTCTGAACTGCTGGAGGAATTCTATCCGTCCATCTAAAATCATGTCTGCCTCATATCTCTTGAACCGCTGGTGGGATTCCGTCCGTCCATCTAAAATCATGTCTGCCTCATATCTCTTGAACCGCTGGTGGGATTCCGTCCGTCCATCTAAAATCATGTCTGCCTCATATCTCTTGAACCGCTGGTGGGATTCCGTCCGTCCATCTAAAATCATGTCTGCCTCATATCTCTTGAACCGCTGGTGGGATTCCGTCCGTCCATCTAAAATCATGTCTGCCTCATATCTCTTGAACCGCTGGTGGGATTCCGTCCGTCCATCTAAAATCATGTCTGCCTCATATCTCTTGAACCGCTGGTGGGATTCCGTCCGTCCATCTAAAATCATGTCTGCCTCATATCTCTTGAACTGCTGGAGGGATTCCGTCTGTCCATCTAAAATCATGTCTGCCTCATATCTCTTGAACCGCTGGAGGGATTCCGTCCAGGGTTGGCAATTTCCCGGGAAATAAGAGTATTTCCCGGGACGGCGGGAAATACCGGGAAATACCGGGAAATACCGGGAAATACTGGGAAATAAGAATTTGGATACCGGGAAATAAGAATTTGGATGATTTTGGTGGTAAATACAGGTATATATACCATACAATTTCTATTACCCGGTGTACTGATTGTAGTATCATGTGTGCAGGATGAAAATGAACTGCTTTTGAAGAATATGACGAAAAATACAGGCATTCATAGTGGCATTTACGCATTGCTTATAATCTTTATATAAATGTTAGAGATCTAACATTATTGAGACTGTTCATTATTACTCTAATATACATTGTATACAAACACAGTTTAAGGAGTTTATACATACATTTATTGGAGGTATTTTAAATGTTTAATGTAGTAGGCAAAATGCAAATGTTTTTAGGATTATCCCTGAAATGTGTTCATAATATAGCTGTATTATTAAAATAATCAATTAGTTATTAAAGAAGTCAGAATCATAATTTGAGATGACCCACACTGTTTGTTTGTACACAATTTCAACACGTCACCAGTGCCCAGGAGCTTCTTCATGAGACCAAGCCGGAACTTGTACCCGAACTCCTCAACTACATGTCCGAGACACTGCCAATTCCTAAGGTGCTACAACAGGAATCCTCCATCAACAACTCGAAGCCAGCTGTATGGTGGTCATGTGTGGAGAGGTCGGGCGTGATCACCAAAGACTTCAGTCAGCTCGCCAGGAAATTGATGGTACTGCCAGCAAGTTCAGCCGCCATTGAACGTGTGTTCTCCAACTTCGGCATCATACAGACGAAACTACGCAACAGACTGGGCGTTGAGAAAGCAGCGAAGCTGGTGCTATGCTACTGCTTCCTGAGAGGTAGCGAGGAAATCGACTGGTGAAGACAGACTACTGGCTGAAGAAACATTCCAACAAGAAAAACGAAAAAATAAATGAAAAAAAAAACAATAAAATAAAAAAAAACAAAAAAAAACAATAAAACCCAAAAAAAACTGTTGTGGTTGCCAATGATGCCACCTGATGAGTACCCCTGGCAGGGACGAAATAGTTTAAGCACTTATAGAGTGGTAGCAATGCATAAAAATGAGCAAAAAACGTGTTTGGAAGACACATAATCTTATTTCCCGGTATTTCCCACTTCTGGGCTTATTTCCCGGGGCGGGAAATACCGGTGGGCGGGAAATACCGGTATTTCCCGGCGGTATTTCCCGGCGATATTTCCCGCCCCCGGTATTTCCCGGCCAACCCTGATTCCGTCTGTCCATCTAAAATCATGTCTGCCTCATATCTCTTGAACTGCTGGAGGAATTCCGTCCGTCCATCTAAAATCATGTCTGCCTCATATCTCTTCAACCGCTGGAGGGATTCCGTCTGTCCATCTAAAATCATGTCTGCCTCATATCTCTTGAACTGCTGGAGGGATTCCGTCTGTCTATCTAAAATCATGTCTGCCTCATATCTCTTGAACTGCTGGAGGGATTCCGTCTGTCTATCTAAAATCATGTCTGCCTCATATCTCTTCAACCGCTGGAGGGATTATCAAATAACTTGGACAAAAATGTTCACCACAACAAGGTGATGGTGCAGAGCGTAGATCTCAGAAATGTTGGTTCAAGGACAAGTTCACACTGGGTGGTCTGGTTCATGGACAAGTTCACACTTGGTGGTTTGGTTCTAGGACAAGTTCACACTTGGTGGTCTGGTTCATGAACAAGTTCACACTTGGTGCTCTGGTTCAAGGACAAGTTCACACTTGGTGGTCTGGTTCAAGGACAAGTTCACACTGGGTGGTCTGGTTCATGGACAAGTTCACACTTGGTGGTCTGGTTCAAGGACAAGTTCACACTTGGTGGTCTGGTTCAAGGACAAGTTCACACTTGGTGGTCTGGTTCAAGGACAAGTTCACACTTGGTGGTCTGGTTCAAGGACAAGTTCACACTTGGTGGTCTGGTTCAAGGACAAGTTCACACTTGGTGGTCTGGTTCTAGGACAAGTTCACACTTGGTGGTCTGGTTCAAGGACAAGTCACACTTGGTGCTCTGGTTCAAGGACAAGTTCACACTTGGTGCTCTGGTTCATGGACAAGTTCACACTTGGTGGTCTGGTTCAAGGACAAGTTCACACTTGGTGGTCTGGTTCAAGGACAAGTTCACACTTGGTGGTCTGGTTCTAGGACAAGTTCACACTTGGTGGTCTGGTTCTAGGACAAGTTCACACTTGGTGGTCTGGTTCTAGGACAAGTTCACACTTGGTGGTCTGGTTCATGGACAAGTTCACACTTGGTGGTCTGGTTCAAGGACAAGTTCACACTTGGTGGTCTGGTTCAAGGACAAGTTCACACTTGGTGGTCTGGTTCAAGGACAAGTTCACACTTGGTGGTCTGGTTCAAGGACAAGTTCACACTTGGTGGTCTGGTTCATGGACAAGTAAGTTCACACTTGGTGGTCTGGTTCAAGGACAAGTTCACACTGGGTGGTCTGGTTCTAGGACAAGTTCACACTTGGTGGTCTGGTTCATGGACAAGTAAGTTCACACTTGGTGGTCTGGTTCAAGGACAAGTTCACACTGGGTGGTCTGGTTCTAGGACAAGTTCACACTTGGTGGTCTGGTTCATGGACAAGTAAGTTCACACTTGGTGCTCTGGTTCTAGGACATCCCATACTAAGCAACATAATGTATTGTATATATTCAGGTGAATGTTTGCCATCCCAGCGTGCGTGTGAAGGAGAACACGGCTGTTATGATGGTGTACGGGAACGATGCGATGGCATCTGGAACTGCCCTCTACGAGGCTCCGATGAAATTGGATGCGGTAAATTACTTATTTCTTCTCTTTGTTCTAAGATTTTAAGTGAAACATGTCTTTCATGTTAGTTTATACAAATATATTTTAGCTTGATTGCGAAACAAGTTCTTTCAACTTATATTAACCACTCTCGAGACCTCATTCCTGATGGAATCCATCGCCATGAAGGAAAGAGAAGATGCAATGTGGAATTTAAATGCCTTGCCTAAGGGCACAATCGTAACGGCTCCAGCGGGGCTCGAACTCCGGACCTTTCGCACCTGAAGCGAACGCAACACTGCGCTATCACGACTTTCACATTCTTTCATATTGATTGTTGCAGACAGGGATGGGGTATTCGTAATCAGTATTCGTATTCATTATTCATGAATACAGCATTGTCATGTATTCGCATGTAATTGTTATTCGTGCACCTACACGAATACATGTATTCGTAATGTATTCGATTACAGCTCCAAATATTTGTGTATTCATATTTTACAAATACATTTTAATGAATACATTTATTATATCGGGGCTGTTCCAAAGATATATATATCACCCCCCACCCAACTTGCAGAGTAGTGGTATGCACGTAATCTTCCGTGCCATTTTTAATTATAGCCAACACTTTCAGTGGATTTTATCGCACAAGCAGCAGTACATGCTATATTTAATATTTGTAAAGCGCGGACTTATATTTCATAGAAATCCACGATGCAATGGTACTTTTTTTGTGCTATGCAAGAATATTTTAGAGTCTCTTTATATGAAAAAGTGGGCAGTTTCTTACTGGGGTTGGTGCACAAAGTACTGGTTAACTGCGGGAACCTGCCCAGGAAAGGTGTTGTTAGGTAAACTGCTCGCTGGCAATGTAACCCAAAATGGTGCTGATGCAGGCGTAACACCCAAACAAACAAATGTGGATGAACAGAAACCGTGATCAGATTTCAACTTATTTACACCCAGCTCAGGCGCACCATATGGGTTAACAGAAACCATACAAGATGATCAGATGTACCTTCAGAAACTATGCACCTGTAACATGTGTATATTTACAGGGAACTGTAGTCCAGTAGGTGATCAGATTTACCCTCAGAAACTATGCACCTGTAACATGTGTATATTTACAGGGAACTGTAGTACAGTAGATGATCAGATTTACCCTCAGAACCTATGCACCTGTAGCATGTGTATATTTACAGGGAACTGTAGTCCTGTAGATGATCAGATTTACCCTCAGAACCTATGCACCTGTAGCATGTGTATATTTACAGGGAACTGTAGTCCTGTAGATGATCAGATTTACCTTCAGAAACTATGCACCTGTAGCATGTGTATATTTACAGGGAACTGTAGTCCTGTAGATGATCACATTTACCCTCAGAACCTATGCACCTGTAGCATGTGTATATTTACAGGGAACTGTAGTCCTGTAGATGATCAGATTTACCCTCAGAAACTATGCACCTGTAGCATGTGTATATTTACAGGGAACTGTAGTCCTGTAGATGATCACATTTACCCTCAGAACCTATGCACCTGTAGCATGTGTATATTTACAGGGAACTGTAGTCCTGTAGATGATCAGATTTACCCTCAGAAACTATGCACCTGTAGCATGTGTATATTTACAGGGAACTGTAGTCCTGTAGATGATCACATTTACCCTCAGAACCTATGCACCTGTAGCATGTGTATATTTACAGGGAACTGTAGTCCTGTAGATGATCAGATTTACCCTCAGAAACTATGCACCTGTAGCATGTGTATATTTACAGGGAACTGTAGTCCTGTAGATGATCACATTTACCTTCAGAAACTATGCACCTGTAGCATGTGTATATTTACAGGGAACTGTAGTCCTGTAGATGATCAGATTTACCTTCAGAAACTATGCATCTGTAGCATATGTATATTTACAGGGAACTGTAGTCCTGTAGATGATCAGATTTACCTTCAGAAACTATGCATCTGTAGCATGTGTATATTTACAGGGAACTGTAGTCCAGACGACTATTCATGCAGCTTACAGACCAGTCAATGTTACCGTCCGTCCGAGAGATGTAATGGACGGCCCAGGTGTTCTAACCGTTATGACGAAATCAATTGTAGTAAGTATGCAGTCAAACTGTCTTAACCCGTAACCTGCCGAATACCGACGCAATGTGCAATGTCGCTGATGCAGGGATCATTCTAGAGGGCGATGTGGGCGAAATTGTCGCTCTGGGGGCCCCACTTCTCCCTAAAAAAAGAAGAAAAAAAGAAAAGGTTTTTGCAATTTTCGACTTTATGACTGGCCCATTATAAAGCACTCCTTCTATTCAAATGTTGTATTTAATGGTTGTACTGTGCATTTTAACCCTATTTTGCAGAAGTATATTAAAGAACACCATTTCAGGAAGCGATCACGCACTTTCTCACTTCTCCCAAAAATTCTGACCTAGAATGAACCCTGCTGATGAAGGCGTAAAACCCAAACAAACGGAATGTGCCAAAAAATTAATCCGTAGCGCCGCATCTGAGCAGGGTCTATGTTGTTTGCTATTCCGACAAGTATTTTAGCTCCACTATTGGAATAGCAAACAGCATAGAGCTTGATCAGACAGCACATTCTGTGTACATTCTGTGTCGTCTGATCTGGCTCTATGTTGTTTACAAAAGCGAATTTAGTTGTGATTGGCAGGTTACGGGTTAATAGGCGAGTCAATGGAATGATGACAAGAAGCTACGTAGCACAGGTGACTGTTTGATTAGAAGCGAGATATACAGTTGTGGCTGATTGGTTACGGCCTTTCACTTAAAACCATTTGCCTTTCACTACTGTAGGTTCGAATCTTTTCATATGCGGAAGCTATCCAGCTGGTCTGCGGAAGGTAGTGCTTCCCCCAGACTGAAATAAGGGCAGGGCGCAGGTACAAAAAAGGGCATTTTTTCATGTTGCCTGTCCTCAAAAGGGCAGAATTGACGAAGTCTTATTTATGTTATTATGAGTTCGAAACATTTTGAGGACGAATCAGTTTTGCAACCTATTGCGTATTACAATTCAAAATATATTATAAGTCGTGACAATGGTGTAGTATCCGAGATAATTATCCAAACCAAAATGTAAGGCAGAAAATTACAACAATAATGCATTTACATTCATTTAAAGAGAAACGTACATATAAAATATATGTAATAATTGACATCCGTTGGCGGAATTTCCAACCTGTGCAATGGGACAATCCATATGCTGTGATATGTACAGTACCCAGTAAAACTGGACAAATTGGGGACTATTTGAGTCAATTAGCGCCAATTAACGATGAGATTTGCATTTTTGGAATTTCGGGCACAAAAAGGGGCAGGGCGGGCCGCCTCCTATTCCTGCTTAGGGGAAACACTAGGAAGGTGATATACCTCTCGGAAGGGCAACGTTGTCTTCATCCACTAATAATAGCTGGAAAGTGTGTCATATGACCTAAGCTGTTGGTGCGGCTCTAAACACCAAAACCAAACAAACCAATGCATTTAAAAGGCATTTAATTTCCATGTTGCCTCTTCCCTCGTGGCGATGGGTTCCATCAGGTGCTAAAGGTCCGGAGTTCGAGCCCCACTGGAGCCGTTATGATGGTGCCCTTAGGCAAGGCATTTAAATTCCACGTTGCCTCTTCTCTCTCCCTCGTGGCGATGGATTCCATCAGGAATGAGGTCTCGAGAGTGATTAATATAAGTTATAAGAACTTGTTTCGCAATCGAGCTAAAATAAATTTGTATAAACTAAACAAACCAATGAATGTTTCTATGTTTCAAATCACACCTACCACTGTATCGTACTCGTGTTATGGTGACTTTGCCATTCAATTTGACTGCAAAACAGATCCCCCGCAGGTTCGATCCCCCGTCTGACCCTAATAAAATTAACGGTCTTTCAGATGGGACTTCAAACCGAGGTCTTCTTTCGGTGCTGTACACCGTGCACGTAAAAGAACCAGAGGAGACTCTGGAATGGGTCTCTGTCTGTATCATTGCACTATCCTTCAAAAATCTAAAATGACTAATCTCTTCAGGAGGCGTCGTTCATATGGGCACCCGGTAGCACCGATAAATAAACGTAAAACACACTGCAAAACAGTAGCAAGCAAGACAAGTTAGTCGCGATATGTATCCCTAAATAAACATAAAAGTGTACAATACAGAAGTATGTCATCATAATTTAGTATTATATGTTCTGTAACAACATATTCTAAACATGGTGGAATTCGTGATAGCGCAGTGGATGCACGTTCGCTTCAGGTGCAAAAGGTCCGGAGTTTGAGCCATTACGATTGTGCCCTTAGGAAAGGCATTTAAATTCCACATTGCCTCTTCTCTCTCCCTCGTGGCAATGGATTCCATCAGGAATGAGGTCTCGGGAGTGATTAATATAAGTAGAAAGAACTTGTTTCGCAATCGAGCTAAAATAAATTGGTATAAGCTATTCTAAACATAAAACCTTGGGGGGGGGGGGGGGGGGTTTGGTCAAAAAGGGTAAATTTTAAGAAACTTATGATTTTTTTGTATCTCAAAACTCTAACTCCATCCCGATATAGAAGTTTAGAGTTTCTCTGTGATGCCCAGTTGAACATCCATCGTGTTAGGAGCGTCTAACGTTCCATCCCGATACAGAAAGTTTAGAGGTTCTCCGTGACGCCCCGTTGAACATCCATCATGTTCCTCCTCTGACTGGTTCTCTTCTATTGTTTGACAGCATCTGAGCAGTGTGGGAGCCGAAACGGTACATTCCTGTGCAAAAACAAACTCTGTATTTACGAGTCGTGGACTTGTGATCAAAGAGACGATTGTGGGGATAATAGTGATGAACAATTCTGTACAGGTTTGTACTTGATTCCACATCTGCTAAATATCGAAATACTTTGTATCCCCGTGTATATCTTTGTATCTCCGTGTATATCTTTGTATCCCCGTGTATATCTTTGTATCCCTGTGTATATCTTTGTATCCCTGTGTATATCTTTGTATCTCCGTGTATATCTTTGTATCCACATGTATATCTTTGTATGCCCATGTATATCTTTGTATCCCCGTGTATATCTTTGTATCCCCGTGTATATCTTTGTATCCCTGTGTATATCTTTGTATCCCCGTGTATATCTTTGTATCCCCATGTATATCTTTGTATCCCCATGTATATCTTTGTATCCTGTGTATATCTTTGTATCCCCGTGTATATCTTTGTATCCCCATGTATATCTTTGTATCCTGTGTATATCTTTGTATCCCCGTGTATATCTTTGTATCCCCATGTATATCTTTGTATCCTGTGTATATCTTTGTATCCCCGTGTATATCTTTGTATCCCCATGTATATCTTTGTATCCTGTGTATATCTTTGTATCCCCGTGTATATCTTTGTATCCCCATGTATATCTTTGTATCCTGTGTATATCTTTGTATCCCCGTGTATATCTTTGTATCCCCATGTATATCTTTGTATCCTGTGTATATCTTTGTATCCCCGTGTATATCTTTGTATCCCCATGTATATCTTTGTATCCTGTGTATATCTTTGTATCCCCGTGTATATCTTTGTATCCCCATGTATATCTTTGTATCCTGTGTATATCTTTGTATCCCCGTGTATATCTTTGTATCCCCATGTATATCTTTGTATCCTGTGTATATCTTTGTATCCCCGTGTATATCTTTTGTATCCTGTGTTTTTTTGTTTGTTTTTTTTTTGTTGTGTTATCTTTGTATCCTGTGTATATTTTGTACCCCATGTATATCTTTGTTACCCATGTATATGTTGTATCCTGTGTATATCTTTGTATCCTGTGTATATCTTTGTACCCCCATGTTATCTTTGTATGCCATGTATATCTTTGTACCCCCATGTTATTTTGTATGCCCATGTATACTTTGTACCCCATGTATATCTTTGTATGCCCATGTATATCTTTGTACCACATGTATATCTTTGTACCCCCTGGTATATCTTTGTATGCCCATGTATATCTTTGTACCCCCATGTATATCTTTGTACCCCATGTATATCTTTGTACCCCCATGTATATCTTGTATCCCCATGTATATCTTTGTATCCCCTGTATATCTTTGTATCCTGTGTATATCTTTGTACCCCCGTGTATATTTTGTATGCCATGTATATCTTTGTATCCCATGTATTCTTTGTATCTGTGTATATCTTTGTACCCCCATGTATATTGTTGTATCCCCAGTGTTATCTTTGTATCCTGGGATATCTTTGTATCCCTGTGTATATCTTTGTACCCCAATGTTATCTTTGTATGCCCATGTATATCTTTGTGACCTCCATGTATATCTTTGTATCCCCATGTATATCTTTGTACCCCCATGTATATCTTTGTATCCCATGTATATCTTTGTACCCCCATGTATATCTTTGTATGCCCATGTATATCTTTGTATGCCCATGTATATCTTTGTACCCCATGTATATCTTTGTACCCCCATGTATATCTTTGTACCCCCATGTATATCTTTGTACCCCCATGTATATCTTTGTATCCCCATGTATATCTTTGTATCCCCATGTATATCTTTGTATCCTGTGTATATCTTTGTACCCCCATGTATATCTTTGTATGCCCATGTATATCTTTGTATCCCCATGTATATCTTTGTATCCTGTGTATATCTTTGTACCCCCATGTATATCTTTGTATCCCCATGTATATCTTTGTATCCTGTGTATATCTTTGTATCCCCATGTATATCTTTGTATGCCCATGTATATCTTTGTATCCCCGTGTATATCTTTGTATCCTGTGTATATCTTTGTATCCTGTGTATATCTTTGTATCCCTGTGTATATCTTTGTATCCTGTGTATATCTTTGTATCCTGTGTATATCTTTGTATCCCTGTGTATATCTTTGTACCCCCATGTATATCTTTGTATCCTGTGTATATCTTTGTATCCTGTGTATATCTTTGTATCCCTGTGTATATCTTTGTATCCTGTGTATATCTTTGTATCCTGTGTATATCTTTGTATCCCTGTGTATATCTTTGTATCCCTGTGTATATCTTTGTACCCCCATGTATATCTTTGTACCCCCATGTATATCTTTGTACCCCCATGTATATCTTTGTATCCTGTGTATATCTTTGTATCCCCATGTATATCTTTGTATCCTGTGTATATCTTTGTACCCCCATGTATATCTTTGTACCCCCATGTATATCTTTGTACCCCCATGTATATCTTGTACCCCCATGTATATCTTTGTACCCCCATGTATATCTTTGTATCCCCATGTAATCTTTGTACCCCCATGTATATCTTTGTATCCTGTGTATATCTTTGTATCCCCATGTATATCTTTGTATCCTGTGTATATCTTTGTATCCTGTGTATATCTTTGTATCCTGTGTATATCTTTGTATCCCCATGTATATCTTTGTACCCCCATGTATATCTTTGTATCCTGTGTATATCTTTGTATCCTGTGTATATCTTAGTATCCCCATGTATATCTTTGTATCCCCATGTATATCTTTGTATGCCCATGTATATCTTTGTATCCCCATGTATATCTTTGTATCCCCATGTATATCTTTGTATCCTGTGTATATCTTTGTATCCTGTGAATATCTTTGTATCCCTGTGTATATCTTTGTATCCTGTGTATATCTTTGTATCCCCATGTATATCTTTGTACCCCCATGTATATCTTTGTATCCCCATGTATATCTTTGTATCCCTGTGTATATCTTTGTACCCCCATGTATATCTTTGTATCCTGTGTATATCTTTGTATGCCCATGTATATCTTTGTATCCCCATGTATATCTTTGTATCCTGTGTATATCTTTGTATCCCCATGTATATCTTTGTATCCCCATGTATATCTTTGTATCCTGTGTATATCTTTGTATCCCTGTGTATATCTTTGTACCCCCATGTATATCTTTGTATGCCCATGTATATCTTTGTACCCCCATGTATATCTTTGTATCCCCATGTATATCTTTGTACCCCCATGTATATCTTTGTATCCCCATGTATATCTTTGTACCCCCATGTATATCTTTGTATGCCCATGTATATCTTTGTATGCCCATGTATATCTTTGTACCCCCATGTATAATTTGTATCCCCATGTATATCTTTGTACCCCCATGTATATCTTTGTACCCCCATGTATATCTTTGTATCCCCATGTAATCTTTGTATCCCCATGTAATCTTTGTATCCTGTGTATATCTTTGTACCCCCATGTAATCTTTGTATGCCCATGTATATCTTTGTATCCCCATGTATATCTTGTGTATCCTGTGTATATCTTTGTACCCCCATGTATATCTTTTGTATCCCATGTATATCTTGTTGTATCCTGTGTATATCTTTGTATCCCCATGTATATCTTTGTATGCCCATGTATTCTTGTATCCCCGTGTATATCTTTGTATCCTGTGTATATCTTTGTATCCTGGTGTATATCTTTGTATCCCTGTGTATATCTTTGTATCCTGTGTATATCTTGTATCCTGTGTATATCTTTGTATCCCTGTGTATATCTTTGTACCCCCTTGTATATCTTTGTATCCTGTGTATATCTTTGTATCCTGTGTATATCTTTGTATCCCTGTGTATATCTTTGTATCCTGTGTATATCTTTGTATCCTGTGTATATCTTTGTATCCCTGTGTATATCTTGTATCCCTGTGTTATCTTTGTACCCCCATGTATATCTTTGTACCCCCATGTATATCTTTGTTACCCCCATGTATATCTTTGTATCCTGTGTATATCTTTGTATCCCCATGTATATCTTGTATCCTGTGTATATCTGTACCCCCATGTATATCTTTGTACCCCCATGTATATCTTTGTACCCCCATGTATATCTTTGTACCCCCATGTATATCTTTGTACCCCCATGTATATCTTTGTATCCCATGTATATCTTTGTACCCCCATGTATATCTTGTATCCTCCTGTGTATATCTTTGTATCCCCATGTATATCTTTGTATCCTGTGTATATCTTTGTATCCCTGTGTATATCTTTGTATCCTGTGTATATCTTTGTATCCCCATGTATATCTTTGTACCCCCATGTATATCTTTGTATCCTGTGTATATCTTTGTATCCTGTTATATCTTAGTATCCCCATGTATATCTTTGTATCCCCATGTATATCTTTGTATGCCCATGTATATCTTTGTATCCCCATGTATATCTTTGTATCCCCATGTATATCTTTGTATCCTGTGTATATCTTTGTATCCTGTGAATATCTTTGTATCCCTGTGTATATCTTTGTATCCTGTGTATATCTTTGTATCCCCATGTTATCTTTGTACCCCCATGTATATCTTTGTATCCCCATGTATATCTTTGTATCCCTGTGTATATCTTTGTACCCCATGTATATCTTTGTATCCTGTGTATATCTTTGTATGCCCATGTATATCTTTGTACCCCCATGTATATCTTTGTACCCCCATGTATATCTTTGTATCCCCATGTATATCTTTGTACCCCCATGTATATCTTTGTATCCCTGTGTATATCTTTGTATCCCCGTGTATATCTTTGTATCCTGTGTATATCTTTGTATCCTGTGTATATCTTTGTATCCCCATGTATATCTTTGTACCCCCATGTATATCTTTGTATCCCCATGTATATCTTTGTACCCCCATGTATATCTTTGTATCCCCATGTATATCTTTGTATCCTGTGTATATCTTTGTATCCCTGTGTATATCTTTGTACCCCCATGTATATCTTTGTAGTATCCCTGTTTATATCTTTGTATCCCATGTATATCTTTGTACCCCCATGTATATCTTTGTATCCGTGTATATCTTTGTATCCCCATGTATATCTTTGTATCCCCATGTATATCTTTGTACCCCCATGTATATCTTTGTACCCCCATGTATATCTTTGTATCCTGTGTATATCTTTGTACCCCCATGTATATCTTTGTATCCTGTGTATATCTTTGTATGCCCATGTATATCTTTGTATCCCCATGTATATCTTTGTATCCTGTGTATATCTTTGTATGCCCATGTATATCTTTGTATCCCCATGTATATCTTTGTATCCCCATGTATATCTTTGTACCCCCATGTATATCTTTGTATCCCCATGTATATCTTTGTACCCCCATATATATCTTTGTATCCCCATGTATATCTTTGTATCCTGTGTATATCTTTGTATGCCCATGTATATCTTTGTATCCCCATGTATATCTTTGTATCCTGTGTATATCTTTGTATCCCATGTATATCTTTGTACCTGTGTATATCTTTGTACCCCCATGTATATCTTTGTACCCCCATGTATATTTTGTACCCCCATGTATATCTTTGTATCCCTGTGTATATCTTTGTACCCCCATGTATATCTTTGTACCCCCATGTATATCTTTGTACCCCCATGTATATCTTTGTATCCTGTGTATATCTTTGTATCCCCATGTATATCTTTGTATCCTGTGTATATCTTTGTACCCCCATGTATATCTTTGTACCCCCATGTATATCTTTGTACCCCCATGTATATCTTTGTACCCCCATGTATATCTTTGTACCCCCATGTATATCTTTGTATCCCCATGTATATCTTTGTACCCCCATGTATATCTTTGTATCCTGTGTATATCTTTGTATCCCCATGTATATCTTTGTATCCTGTGTATATCTTTGTATCCTGTGTATATCTTTGTATCCTGTGTATATCTTTGTATCCCCATGTATATCTTTGTACCCCCATGTATATCTTTGTATCCTGTGTATATCTTTGTATCCTGTGTATATCTTAGTATCCCCATGTATATCTTTGTATCCCCATGTATATCTTTGTATGCCCATGTATATCTTTGTATCCCCATGTATATCTTTGTATCCCCATGTATATCTTTGTATCCTGTGTATATCTTTGTATCCTGTGAATATCTTTGTATCCCTGTGTATATCTTTGTATCCTGTGTATATCTTTGTATCCCCATGTATATCTTTGTACCCCCATGTATATCTTTGTATCCCCATGTATATCTTTGTATCCCTGTGTATATCTTTGTACCCCCATGTATATCTTTGTATCCTGTGTATATCTTTGTATGCCCATGTATATCTTTGTATCCCCATGTATATCTTTGTATCCTGTGTATATCTTTGTATCCCCATGTATATCTTTGTATCCCTGTGTATATCTTTGTATCCCCATGTATATCTTTGTACCCCCATGTATATCTTTGTATC
Source organism: Archivesica marissinica (assembly GCA_014843695.1). NCBI lineage: Eukaryota > Metazoa > Mollusca > Bivalvia > Venerida > Vesicomyidae > Archivesica > Archivesica marissinica. The sequence goes on along the minus strand of CM026395.1, from coordinate 25,485,252 downwards.
CCCATGTATATCTTTGTACCCCCATGTATATCTTTGTACCCCCATGTATATCTTTGTATCCCCATGTATATCTTTGTACCCCCATGTATATCTTTGTACCCCCATGTATATCTTTGTACCCCCATGTATATCTTTGTATCCCCATGTATATCTTTGTACCCCCATGTATATCTTTGTATCCCTGTGTATATCTTTGTATCCCCGTGTATATCTTTGTATCCTGTGTATATCTTTGTATCCTGTGTATATCTTTGTATCCCCATGTATATCTTTGTACCCCCATGTATATCTTTGTATCCCCATGTATATCTTTGTACCCCCATGTATATCTTTGTATCCCCATGTATATCTTTGTATCCTGTGTATATCTTTGTATCCCTGTGTATATCTTTGTACCCCCATGTATATCTTTGTACCCCCATGTATATCTTTGTATCCCTGTTTATATCTTTGTATCCCCATGTATATCTTTGTACCCCCATGTATATCTTTGTATCCTGTGTATATCTTTGTATCCCCATGTATATCTTTGTATCCCCATGTATATCTTTGTACCCCCATGTATATCTTTGTACCCCCATGTATATCTTTGTATCCTGTGTATATCTTTGTACCCCCATGTATATCTTTGTATCCTGTGTATATCTTTGTATGCCCATGTATATCTTTGTATCCCCATGTATATCTTTGTATCCTGTGTATATCTTTGTATGCCCATGTATATCTTTGTATCCCCATGTATATCTTTGTATCCCCATGTATATCTTTGTACCCCCATGTATATCTTTGTATCCCCATGTATATCTTTGTACCCCCATATATATCTTTGTATCCCCATGTATATCTTTGTATCCTGTGTATATCTTTGTATGCCCATGTATATCTTTGTATCCCCATGTATATCTTTGTATCCTGTGTATATCTTTGTATCCCCATGTATATCTTTGTATCCTGTGTATATCTTTGTACCCCCATGTATATCTTTGTACCCCCATGTATATCTTTGTACCCCCATGTATATCTTTGTATCCTGTGTATATCTTTGTACCCCCATGTATATCTTTGTATCCCCATGTATATCTTTGTATCCCCATGTATATCTTTGTATCCTGTGTATATCTTTGTATCCCCATGTATATCTTTGTACCCCCATGTATATCTTTGTATCCCCATGTATATTTTTGTATCCCCATGTATATCTTTGTATCCTGTGTATATCTTTGTACCCCCATGTATATCTTTGTATCATGTGTATATCTTTGTATCCCCATGTATATCTTTGTACCCCCATGTATATCTTTGTATCCTGTGTATATCTTTGTACCCCCATGTATATCTTTGTACCCCCATGTATATCTTTGTACCCCCATGTATATCTTTGTATCCTGTGTATATCTTTGTACCCCCATGTATATCGTTGTACCCCCATGTATATCTTTGTACCCCCATGTATATCTTTGTATCCCCATGCAGGGCCTGCTCTGGCTGCTTTATTTGTAGCCAATTATTTTTAGCCAAATCTGTGCTTTCTTTAGCCAATTGCGCGCCATTGTTTCCAAACAGAGTTTTTATCGTATGTTTATTATAATATATTTGAATGTATCTTGCAATTGTACCACTTCAATGCTGTATTCCCATAAACTACAACTGAGGTAAGAGTTACATTTGCAGTGATACATTACTTGACAAGTTGTGTCAACTTTCATTTTCAGAATCATTTTAAAATGCATTCCCAGGGTTAGACAGTTATCTTGTGTATATCTTTGTATCCCCATGTATATCTTTGTATCCTGTGTATATCTTTGTATCCCCATGTATATCTTTGTATCCTGTGTATATCTTTGTATCCCCATGTATATCTTTGTATCCTGTGTATATCTTTGTATCCTGTGAATATCTTTGTATCCTGTGTATATCTTTGTATCCTGTGTATATCTTTGTATCCTGTGAATATCTTTGTATCCTGTGTATATCTTTGTATCCTGTGTATATCTTTGTATCCTGTGTATATCTTTGTATCCTGTGTATATCTTTGTATCCCCATGTATATCTTTGTACCCCCATGTATATCTTTGTATCCCCATGTATATCTTTGTATCCTGTGTATATCTTAGTATCCCCATGTATATCTTGTATCCCCATGTATATCTTTGTATGCCCATGTATATCTTTGTATCCCCATGTATATCTTTGTATCCCCATGTATATCTTTGTATCCTGTGTATATCTTAGTATCCCCATGTATATCTTTGTATCCCCATGTATATCTTTGTATGCCCATGTATATCTTTGTATCCTGTGTATATCTTAGTATCCCCATGTATATCTTTGTATCCCCATGTATATCTTTGTATCCCCATGTATATCTTTGTATGCCCATGTATATCTTTGTATCCTGTGTATATCTTTGTATCCCCATGTATATCTTTGTATCCTGTGTATATCTTTGTATGCCCATGTATATCTTTGTATCCCCATGTATATCTTTGTATCCCCATGTATATCTTTGTATCCCCATGTATATCTTTGTATCCCCATGTATATCTTTGTATCCCCATGTATATCTTTGTATCCCCATGTATATCTTTGTATCCTGTGTATATCTTAGTATCCCCATGTATATCTTTGTATCCTGTATATATCTTTGTATCCCCGTGAATATCTTTGTATCCTGTGTATATCTTTGTATCCTGTATATATCTTTGTAAGAGAGATGGAAACTTAAGAATGTAATTCCTTATATTACAGGAACAACACGAAGAGTGATCATGGCTGCTATCTGCGGTTCCATGATTTGTGCCTTGTTGCTGGTTATCCTGCTGGGCTGTTCCTGTAAACTGTACTCCCTCCGCACCATGGACCCTCACCAACGGTACCCGAGGCACGAGACGCCGATGAGTCGCATGTACGCCGAGTTCTTGAGACGTCGTGCACCACCTCCGTACCATGAAGCCATGTTGACGTCAAGAAATTTCGACGAAGTGCAACAGGAGTACTTGGAAAGAATGAGAAATGCCCATCCAAATTACCGTGGTAGTCGTGGAAACCGTAGAAGAACAAGAAGTCAACAAAATCAACCTCAAACTGAAAATGGTGTAGCAAATGAGAATCAACTAACTGCAAATGGGGAGAATGCAGACAATCTATCAGAGGGAGCAAACGGTATGCAGTTATGTACTATAAATGAGGAAAATGAAAATCAAGCTTTTGCAGATACATCAAGGATATCTTCCACTGCAGAACTCTTGCCTTCAGGTAGTGAAACTGAATTGGATTCTGATGAGGTTGCAAGTGAAATTGACTTTGCTGAGCGAACTGATGGTCAGAATGGGAATAATGATGATGTTAATGGTGATGATGATGAAGATGATGATGATGAAAACATCTTGGCATCTACAAGTCTTTCTGCACAGTGGATGAGAACTATTGACAGTGATGATTGCTCTGATGATGCGTGTATTCTTAACGATGATTCACTGGAAAATCTTCCGTCTTCTCGCGATGAACAATCCAGACGTCAAAGACATTATGATAACGCAAGCATTGACACTGAGGCAACGGCCTCTATTGCCAGCATTGAAGCACACGAAATTCAAGAAATTGAAATGTCGTTCAAGGAAACTGAAAATGATTCTGATAGCGAAGATGATGAAGATTTACACAATTCCAGAAATTCCACGCCAAAACCGGACAGTCGCCATGGAAATGCTGTGATATCGGGGACTAGTGGTGGTATGAGGATGGGAGGCTCCCAAGGTTCTCTAAATTCTATCGGATCTGAAACCGGCAGTGAGAGTGAAGTGCCTTTACTACCGTTGAATTCTCTTGTATCTCACCACTTCTAACATTCCAATGTCTTTTCTCTCTCCAGTTTTATTGTTCCATCTTGTAATTCTAACGTGAACCTATGTCTGTATTCACGTTGTTTGGGACACCATACTTTTACAATCTTTAGAGCAAATTTTGGCATAGTTGGGCATAGACAACATAAGTATTTAAGCTGTGTTTGCACCTAGAAGTAAAAGACCCTAACATAAACTTGAACTTGTTCTAGAGTGCTGGGAACCTATGCTCGGCGTAAATCCCACATATAATGACCAGTATAAAATGTTAATTGCACTTTCCGTATATTATTATTTTCTTAAGTCGTGAAAACAAATTTCAAAACACTCTTGTTGACAGTTTTAGCTTCATCACTTGACCGTGCTGCTTAATACAGCTATCGTAACGGTGTCGGTCGGCACCCGTTTATATGGGGAACTGAAGACTTCAGGGCACCTATGCATGGTGTACTTGTTACTTTTTATTTATCCACCATAACTTGTTGAATAATTTTATTTTGATATAGTACATCATTGAATAAAAACACTTATTGGTCTTAATCAGAAATGGTACACTACCCCAACGATAACGTGATTGCCGCGAAAAAGATAGCATGGGCTAATATTATTATAACTGGTAAAAAGAAGTTTATTATCATTTATGTATGCATTACTTGGCACACAGGATTATTTATTACACCCTACGTATTGATTTGGCTTAATCGAAACCTATTTATAGTAATGCTTGTAAATAACACGTTATCGTTGGGCCATAGTATAGAAACTATTGTTCGGTTTAGGTGTAGAATTTTTAATTTCGGATAGCCACCTGAATTGCTCATACACTGTATAAGTTTCGGTGGAAATATTCTCCCAATGATTTGCTTGTTTATATTTGTCTGCTGTACCAGTCACGTGACAGTTGCATCAGCCTACCGATACACTCAACGGAATGCTATTGAACCATGCTTCAGCTCTGTCAGCGAAATTAGCCTAGAACTATATAAATGTTTTAAATACGGATGAAAATGGAAAATACGCCGAGCATAGGAATACGCCGAGCATAGGTTTCACCACTATATACCAATTTTGAAATTTCATTAATTTTGATCAAATTCTTTTTTAATTCTGTACAGTTGTTCAACATCAAAGATTACAGAAAGTTAATTAAATTTTGAGGTGTTTTAAATTCGCAAATGCTTCAATTTTAAATATAAATATCACAGTATAAATTGGTAGCCACAATAGTTTCAGTGCCACAATGTTTCCGTATTTTTAAAGTTTGCGGATAAATTATGACTACGTCTAAAATTGCGAACATTGCCCGTTATGTAGTAAAGTTAAGTACACATTCACATAGGAAAGTTATGCTTCTAAAGGTAGAAGATATTGACTGCAAATCTCCCGATTTTGTATACATGGCAGTATGCTTAGTTGTAATTTGGCTGCAAAGAACAGCTGTCATGCTTAGTTGTAGTTTAACTGCAAAGAACAGCTGTCATTCTTAGTTGTAATTTGACTGCAAAGAACAACAGTCATGCTTAGTTGTAATTTGACTGTAAAGAACAACAGTCATGCTTAGTTGTAATTTGGCTGCAAAGAACAGCTGTCATGCTTAGTTGTAGTTTAACTGCAAAGAACAGCTGTCATTCTTAGTTGTAATTTGGCTGCAAAGAACAGCTGTCATGCTTAGTTGTAATTTAACTGCAAAGAACAGCTGTCATTCTTAGTTGTAATTTGGCTGCAAAGAACAGCTGCCATGCTGAGTTGTAGTTTAACTGCAAAGAACAGCTGTCATTCTTAGTTGTAATTTGACTGCAAAGAACAACAGTCATGCTTAGTTGTAATTTGACTGTAAAGAACAACAGTCATGCTTAGTTGTAATTTGACTGCAAAGAACAGCTGTCATGCTTAGTTTGTAATTTGACTGCAAAGAACAGCTGCCATGCTTAGTTGTAATTTGACTGCAAAGAACAACAGTCATGCTTAGTTGTAATTTGACTGCAAAGAACAGCTGCCATGCTTAGTTGTAATTTGACTGCAAAGAACAACAGTCATGCTTAGTTGTAACTTGACTGCAAAGAACAGCTGTCGTGCTTAGTTATAATTTGACTGCAAAGAAAAGCTGTCATGCTTAGATGTAATTTGACTGCAAAGAACAGCTGTCATGCTTAGTTGTAATTTGACTGCAAAGAACAGCTGTCATGCTCAGTTGTAATTTGACTGCAAAGAACAGCTGTCATGCTTAGTTGTAATTTGACTGCAAAGAACAGCTGTCATGCTTAGTTGTAATTTGACTGCAAAGAACAGCTGTCATGCTTAGTTGTAATTTGACTGCAAAGAACAGCTGTCATGCTTAGTTGTAATTTGACTGCAAAGAACAACTGTCATGCTTAGTTGTAATTTGACTGCAAAGAACAGCTGTCATGCTTAGTTGTAATTTGACTGCAAAGAACAGCTGTCATGCTTAGTTGTAATTTGACTGCAAAGAACAGCTGTCATGCTTAGTTATAATTTAACTGCAAAGAACAGCTACCCGCCTCTTCTTAGTGTACATGGCATTTTTTCAATGTCCAGAGAATAAAAAGTGTAGCATTTATAATACCGGTACTTTAATTCCGTTTCCATTTGTTTTGCCTTGATGTTTTAATGAAATCATTGTGTGTGTGATTATTAACCCTTTCAACACCAAGTAACTACCATGGACTGGTGCATGATATTAACCCATTCAACACCAAGTAACTGACATGGACTGGTTCATAATATTTTTAGTCCAATAAATTTAATAAGTAAATTACCTTTGGACCAGTTCATTTATCAAAATGGGTAATTTTATCTAAAAAATAGTAATATTACTGGCAAAAAGTGCAGATCCTGATGAGACGGCTTATCATGAGCCGGCTCATCTGGATCTACACTTTTTGTAAGTCTATTTAGAAGCCTGTAGTGTTGAAAGGGTTAAGTTCAGTATATAGAGCTTTTATATATTGTTTTATAATGTGCATTATGTTCGTAAAAGTAATTAATCATAATCACTTTTGTAATTAACATTATGTAATCAGTGATCAGTAATTTGCTTTGAAGTTCATTTTTTCTCTCGAAGCACTGGGATTGGATGGGTGGGAAGGTTGTGTTTTTATAATTTTCTGGGGGGACGGGGGATAGGATTGTGTTTCCTTGTTTCATATCAGAACTTCAGAGCTTACAGTCATGAAACAGTATGTGGAAGTCGTGATAGCACAGTGGATGCGCGTTCGCTTCAGGTGCAAAAGGTCCGGGGTTCGAGCCTTGCTGGAGCCATTACGATTGTGCCCTTAGGCAAGGCATTTAAATTTCTTGTTGCCTCTTCTCTCTTCCCTCGAGAGTGATTAATATAAGTTGTAAGAACTTGTTTCGCAATCGAGCTAAAATTAATTTGTATTGAAAAAAAACAGTCATGACATTATTCGATGTAACCTGTCTATTCTGTTTGCAGCAAAAACAATTTAATGTGGGGTTCCAGCAGTGGTTAACAATGCATTATGTAATGCCAGATATAGTGTGGTTAACATGCATTATGTAATGCCAGATATAGTGTGGTTAACATGCATTATGTAATGCCCGATATAGTGTGGTTAACATGCATTATGTAATGCCAGATATAGTGTGGTTAACATGTATTATGTAATGCCAGATATAGTGTGGTTAACATGCATTATGTAATGCCAGATATAGTGTGGTTAACATGCATTATGTAATGCCCGATATAGTGTGGTTAACATGCATTATGTAATGCCAGATATAGTGTGGTTAACATGTATTATGTAATGCCAGATATAGTGTGGTTCCAGCAGTGTTAGGGTTAACAATGCATTATGTAATGCCCGATATAAAAGTTTCCAGTTTCTCATGTAATGCTTTTCAGATCATAGCTCAGTAATTAAACCACTATCCAGTTGATGTAGAAGACAGTTAAACCACTATCCTGTTGATGTAGAAGTTAGTTAAGCCACTATCCGATTGATGTAGAAGTCAGTTAAACCGCTCTATCCTGTTGATGTAGAAGTTAGTTAAACCACTCTATCCGGTTGATGTAGAAGTCAGTTAAACCACTATCCAGTTGATGTAGAAGACAGTTAAACCACTATCCTGTTGATGTAGAAGTTAGTTAAGCCACTATCCGATTGATGTAGAAGTCAGTTAAACCGCTCTATCCTGTTGATGTAGAAGTTAGTTAAACCACTCTATCCGGTTGATGTAGAAGTCAGTTAAACCACTATCCAGTTGATGTAGAAGACAGTTAAACCACTATCCTGTTGATGTAGAAGTTAGTTAAGCCACTATCCGATTGATGTAGAAGTCAGTTAAACCACTATCCTGTTGATGTAGAAGTCAGTTAAACCACTATCCTGTTGATGTAGAAGTTAGTTAAATCACTCTATCCGGTTCATGTAGAAGCCAGTTAAACCACTCTATCCGGTTCATGTAGAAGTCAGTTAAACCACTTTATCCGGTTCATGTAGAAGTTAGTTAAACCACTCTATCCGGTTCATGTAGAAGTCAGTTAAACCACTCTATCCAGTTCATGTAGAAGTTAGTTAAACCACTCTATCCGGTTCATGTAGAAGTCAGTTAAACCACTTTATCCGGTTCATGTAGAAGTCAGTTAAACCACTCTATCTGGTTGATATAGAAGTCAGTTAAACCACTTTATCTGGTTCATGTAGAAGTTAGTTAAACCACTCTATCCGGTTCATGTAGAAGTTAGTTAAATCACTATCTGGTTGATGTAGAAGTCAGTTAAACCACTATCTGGTTGATGTAGAAGTTAGTTAAACCACTCTACCTGGTTCATGTAGAAGTCAGTTAAACCACTATCTGGTTGATGTAGAAGTCAGTTAAACCACTATCCGGTTGATGTAGAAGTCAGTTAAACCACTATCCGGTTGATGTAGAAGTCAGTTAAACCACTATCTGGTTGATGTAGAAGTCAGTTAAACCACTATCCGGTTGATGTAGAAGTCCATTAAACCACTATCCGGTTGATGTAGAAGTCAGTTAAACCACTATCCGGTTGATGGTAAATAATGTATTGATTTTTTTGGGGAGAATCTGTATACCGGTACGGCTATATTTTAAATGAACATTTGGTTTTTATGTGCTTATTTTAAGCTCCCAATCAAGACATATCAGTTTTATTTGCTGTCCGAGGACCTATGGATCTTGTTTGCTGTCCGAGGACCTATGGATCTTGTTTGCGTTATTTTAAGTTGTTTCTGTTTTTATTTTGTTCTGTTATATTTATTTATTGTTATAAAGGCTGTTGATCAGTTATAGAAGTATAGTACCAGTGAGAATATGTGTGCGTTATCTGTAAATAATGATTTAGATTTTTGATGGGGAGTGGCCTCTGTGTCTGAGTGATTCAGGCCGTTGACTTCAAATCGCTTGCCCCTCACTGCTGTGGGTTCGAATCCTACTGGGGGAGTGGGGCCTCTATGCCTGAGTGATTCAGGTCGTTGATTTCAAATCGCTTGCCCCTCACTGCTGTGGGTTCGAATCCTACTGGGGGAGTGGGGCCTCTATGCCTGAGTGATTCAGGTCGTTGATTTCAAATCGCTTGCCCCTCACTGCTGTGGGTTCGATTCCTACTGGGGGAGTGGCCTCTATGCCTGAGTGATTCAGGTCATTGATTTCAAATCGCTTGCCCCTCACTGCTGTGGGTTCGAATCCTACTGGGGGAGTGGCCTCTATGCCTGAGTGATTCAGGTCGTTGATTTCAAATCGCTTGCCCCTCACTGCTGTGGGTTCGAATCCTACTGGTGGAGTGGCCTCTATGCCTGAGTGATTCAGGTCATTGATTTCAAATCGCTTGCCCCTCACTGCTGTGGGTTCGAATCCTACTGGGGGAGTGGCCTCTATGCCTGAGTGATTCAGGTCGTTGATTTCAAATCGCTTGCCCCTCACTGCTGTGGGTTCGAATCCTACTGGGGGAGTGGCCTCTATGCCTGAGTGATTCAGGTCGTTGATTTCAAATCGCTTGCCCCTCACTGCTGTGGGTTCGAATCCTACTGGAGATGTCGAATTCTTTCTAGCCAGGTTCTACCCGGGTGCCCGTCCGTGCCTGAAACACTGCTCGGATAGTCACCAGGGTTCTTCCTTGACCAGTAATAGTTGGGGTAAGTCACCATATAACGTAAGCTGATAGTGTGACTTTGAACCTCAAAGTCAAATGATTATTGAATGAGCACATTCGAGCCAACGAGAGTGATTAATATAAGTTGTTATAGCTTGTTTCGCAATCGTTGTTAAAAAAAAGTTCGAAAAGATTATTGATGCATTTTTTAAGTAATTGATTTTAAAGTGATATTTTTATATTTTGAGGAGAAAAATGTAATTCAGAATATAAAAGCATTATTCTGTAGGCACACACTGTACCTATAGATTAGCACAATAACTGTAGTGTAATTTCATGCTTTAATCTTGCAACATATTAGGTGGAGGACTCATAGTTGAGTATCTTATGTAGCAGCAATCCTATAGTCCCCAGTGTGTCCTTAGTCAAGGCATTTAAATTGCACATTGCAAACGTTCATTTTGTTTGTAGAGAAGTTTGTAGACCACAAAAACACTGTTTATTGATTCAATGTTAGGTCCGCCTCCGTGGTCGAGTAGTTAAGGTCGCTGACTTGTATACCACTGTAACCTATCATCACTGATGGTCACGGGTTCGAGCCCCGCTCAGGCCGTGTCTCATTTATATGAAAAAGTTGGCAGTTTCTTACGGAGGTTGGTGCACCCAAGTACTGGTTAACCGCTGGAGCCTGCCCAGGACAGGTGTTGTTAAGTAAACTGCCCGCCGGCGATATAGCCCAAAATGGTGTTGATGCAGGCGTAAAACCTGAAACATAACATATATATTCCCCAGTGTGCCCTTAGGCAAGGCATTTAAATTGCACATTGCCTCTTCTCTCTCCCTCATGGCGATGAATTACACCAGGAATGAGGTCTCGAGTGTGATTAATATAAGTTGTAAGAACTTGTTTCGCAATCGAGCTAAAATAAATTTGTATAAACTATCAATATGTAAAATATAATGAATTTCATACAAACTAGTTTTTGTGAAAAATAGGATAAATAAATATATTAATTATTGTCCATTCATATCTGTGTTCTCTCAATCATAGCAGCCAACGAGAGTGATTAATATAAGTTGTAATAACTTGTTTCGCAATCGAGCTAAACTAAATTTGTATAAATGTTTCACAAATGTCCTGACTAAGTGCGTTTTACAGAGACTTGATCAAAGTTATATCCTACACAGAGCACATGTGTTAATCTCATAATCTCAAATGGTTCTTAGATAAATGTAAGCATGTTTTCATATTTCCTCATTAAGTTAAACAATAAACAATTTGAGTACATTGAAATTGAAAGTCTTTTGTGACAATGCATATTGTATTAATCCTAACAGAGCTTTAAATATATATAAATTGTCAAAACGCAAATATTGATCTCTATATTCCAAGACCTAGATGTGAAATGTACAAGAAATCTTTAGAATACTCTGGTCCAAAGATATGGAATTGTCTAACCACATGTTTAAAACTTTTATATATGTTTAAGACAAAATGTAAATTATGGATACAACAACTTTTTAATCGGTAGACACTAGAAAGTTATATATATATACGATTGTCATTCAATATGCTTATGTCGTTTTATATTTCGATAACATTATCTGATAATTAACCCTTTTCCCCACAGAGATGTAGTTTTATTTCATACATTTGGCTGTAATTTACCAATCGTACACAATGGATAAGCTGTGAATTTGCCTACTCCACCTTCATGGAGGTTACATTGCACAACATTATACACGTATATTGCATGGCGTAACTGTGTACTTTGTTTTTATTGTGTATGTGCATTAATGCTATAGAGTTAAGAAATTGAAGAGGGCCCTAATGAAGATTAGTTCAGAACTAATTAGGTCACCCTCTATAAAGAAAGAAATATATCTATCCAGGGTAAGGAAATGACAGCATTTATCACTTTTTGTAATTGCATTGTTTGAATATATGGGATTTTGATGCTTTTCGACTAATTGAAGGTGAAACAGTTGTCAGCATACCGTTGACACCTGTTGATCGTGCGCTTGCTTCGTATCTGAAACAGTTGTCAGCATACTGTTGACACCTGTTGATCGTGCGCTTGCTTCGTATCTGAAACAGTTGTCAGCATACTGTTGACACCTGTTGATCGTGCGCTTGCTTCGTATCTGAAACAGTTGTCAGCATACCGTTGACACCTGTTGATCGTGCGCTTGCTTCGTATCTGGAATAGTTGTCAGCATACCGTTGACACCTGTTGATCGTGCGCTTGCTCCGTATCTGGAACAGATTATATTTCCAGTTTATATTCATTGCAACAGAAAGAATGAATTGTTTTTAATCTGCAAATGATATGTATTCAACACAAATTATATGCTGTGGCTGATTTGTACCGGATGTAAATTTATATAGGTTGCACAATTTAACCTGTCATATCTAGAGGTTACACAAATATTTATGAGGCATAGCCAGTTATTACTGTTAGGAAGTGTGTTTTACGTTTATTTATCGTTGCTACCGGTTGCCCATGTTAGCGACGCCTCCTGAAGAGATTAGTCATTTTGGAGGATAGTGCAATGATACAGACAGATACCCATTCCAGAGTCTCCTCTGGTTCTTTTACGTGCACGGTGTACAGCATCAACACAAGACCTCGGTTTAAAGTCCCATCTGAAAGACTGTTAATTTTATTAGGGTCAGACGGGGGATTGAAGTTGCGATCCCTGGATTACCAGTCCAGCGTGTTACCACTGGATACTGTTAGGAACAGTTGCTCACTACCTGGGGTCCCCATGTGATTACCGGGGACAACAATACCCCATGTGATTACCGGGGACAACCGATTCATGTGTTCAATGAACATTTATATAATTGCACATATTCTAAACAAAAACAAACTATGACTGATCACTTATTGGCCTGAGGAACAGGTGTCGATATATCTTGCCTGGTCAGTCAAATAAATATATTTTAACACCGAGACTATTAATTGGGTCGTATTGAGTTTCTGGTAATATCATTTTGCCAGAAGTTAAAAACTGAAAAATCGACAGACTGGTACCCAGGCTAATCACTTTTATTACCTAGGGTATACGACTTTATTTTGAAACATTCAACAGGAAATAAGAAATGTGATTTTATAAAAACAATTTTAATTTAAATTTTAACAGTAAAACATTAAAGGACAATTTTGTAAGCAGTCACAATGATTGGCATCTATCTATACTCTTTTTAATGAATTAATAATTATTTTAAAATTATGTACATACTTTACAAATATGATTCTGTTTAAATGAGCTACCTAGTAGCGGAGTTTACAATCAATATATAGAATAATGTGTTAATATTTCTGCTGAATTATTGCAGGTAATTGTTTTCATGTTTTATACACACACAATAAAAAATATTTTAACTGGCGAACAGACTTCTTCTATTTTTAGCTCGCATTAGATCTGCTCAGTGCGAGTTATTGGTACAAGCCGGCATGTCCGGCATCCTGTCAACAATTGCTTCAAAGGAGATCTCGTTTGTCAACAATTGCTTCAAAGGATATCTCGTTTGTCAACAATTGCTTCAAAGGAGATCTCGTTTGTCAACAATTGCTTCAAAGGAGATCTCGTTTGTCAACAATTGCTTCAAAGGAGATCTATCTCGTTTGTCAACAATTGCTTCAAAGAAGATCTCGTTTGTCAACAATTGCTTCAAAGGATATCTCGTTTGTCAACAATTGGTTCAAAGGAGATCTCGTTTGTCAACAATTGCTTCAAAGGATATTGCGTTTGTCAACAATTGCTTCAAAGGATATTGCATTTGTCAACAATTGCTTCAAAGGAGATCTCGTTTTGTCAACAATTGCTTCAAAGGATATCTCGTTTGTCAACAATTGCTTCAAAGGAGATCTCGTTTGTCAAACAATTGCTTCAAAGGATATCTCGTTTGTCAACAATTGCTTCAAAGGAGATCTCGTTTGTCAAACAATTGCTTCAAAGGATATCTCATTTGTCAACAATTGCTTCAAAGGATATCTCGTTTGTCAACAATTGCTTCAAAGGAGATCTCGTTTGTCAACAATTGCTTCAAAGAAGATCTCGTTTGTCAAACAATTGCTTCAAAGGATATCTCGTTTGTCAACAATTGCTTCAAAGGATATCTCGTTTGTCAACAATTGCTTCAAAGGATATTGCGTTTGTCAACAATTGCTTCAAAGGAGATCTCGTTTGTCAAACAATTGCTTCAAAGGATATCTCGTTTGTCAACAATTGCTTCAAAGGATATTGCATTTGTCAACAATTGCTTCAAAGGAGATCTTGTTTGTCAAACAATTGCTTCAAAGGATATCTTGTTTGTCAACAATTGCTTCAAAGGATATCTCGTTTGTCAACAATTGCTTCAAAGGAGATCTCGTTTGTCAAACAATTTCTTCAAAGGATATTGCGTTTGATAACAATTGCTTCAAAGGATATTGCGTTTGAACCCGCTGAGACTGGGTAGGAAGTATCAGATGTTGGCATTGTGCCGGAGGTGACGGCATTGACATTGGCTTGCCGGCTTACTGGCATAGGTGTAGAAATCTCCGGCATTCAAAATATATTCAGGCCCCCAAAAATATATAGCTATTTTCAATTTTAACTATACAAAGGTGTACATTTGACAGGTTACAGTAGCTGTTTATCAGGATAGTAGATTAGTGCACCAAGTGGCTAACATCGTTTCAATCGTAAACCATGGCGATCATTTAGAAAATCATTTATTGTTGTAGGAGGATGACATTTCTGAACTCTCGGTCGATCTTCTGTCCGATTATCGCAGTGGTTAGCGCGTTGCGCTCGCATCTCACCAATGCAACCCAGGTTCGATCATTCGATCGGGAAGTATGTGAGATGGTACGGTGGTCGCCAGATCGGACAGGTGTGTTTTCTCCGAGTACTCCGGTTTCTTCCCACATGAATGACCACATTCACATGACCTTTCATCCGCGCCAACGAGAGTGATTAATATAAGTTGTTAGAACTTGCTTCGCAATCGTAAAATAAATGAAGTTTAAACTTAACCAGTCAATGAAACATGGCGTCTCGTTAGACAATAACCAGCCAGGACAGAATGTTTTATATTGCAATATGACATTCAAATTCTAGTCACAGACGGATCTGTTGTCCAGTGGTAACACGCTGGACTGGTAATCCAGGGATCGCAGGTTCGATCCCCCGTCTGACCCTAATAAAATTAACAGTTTTTCAGATGGGACATAAAACCGAGATCTCGCGTCCGTGATGCACACCGTGCACGTAAAAGAACCAGAGGAGACTCTGGAATGGGTCCCTGTATGTATCATTGCACTATCCTCCAACAATATCAAATGACTAATCTCTTCAGGAGGCGTGTCTCATATGGGCAACCGGTAGCGACGATAAATAAACGTAAAACACTCCATTCTAGTCACACCAGTATATCCCTGATGAGGAAGAGGCCGAAACTAGTTAAAATGATGCAATATACATCTTAACTCTTTCACCGCCAATGTCGCATAAAAGCGACTTTGTAAAAAAGTAGAGAACCCGATCGGACAGAACAGAACATGCTGTCTGATCAGACTATATGCAGATTGCTCTTCAGACAGTGGAGCTGAAGCACCTGTCCGAATAGCAAACAACATAGATCCTGATCAGACGTGGCTGATCTGGATCTATGTTGTTTGCACATGCTCTGAATTTATTCGGCGCTGAAAGAGTTAAGCAAATTTCAATTAATCCTGCTAATATGTTTGTGAGCGCATTTGCATTCTGGGATATTATCGGAATGTGCTAGCTACGCAGTGCACACATTTTCGGCAATGAGTCCTCGATGTAGTATATTATCGAATTTATTGTCCATGTATCAACAAATAATCAGGCACCTGTCGTATTATCAACTGCCAATAAGGTTGTTGTTACGAAACGCTGTTGTGTGTGTGTGTGTGTTTTTTTTACGTTTATTTATCGGCGCTACCGGTTGCCCATATGAACGACGCCTCCTGAAGAGATTAGTCATTTTAGATTTTTGGAGGATAGTGCAATGATACAGGAAAGAGACCCATTCCAGAGTCTCCTCTGGTTCTTTTACGTGCAAGGTGTACATCACCGACACGAGACCTCGGTTTATCGTCCCATCTGAAAGACTGTTAATTTTATAAGGGTCAGAAGGGGGATAGAACCTGCGATCCCTGGATTACCAGTCCAGCTTGTTAACCACTGGACTACAGATCCGTCCAGTATATTATCGAATTTATTCTCCATGTATGAACAAATAATCGAGCACCTGTCGTATTATCAACTGCCAATAAGGTTGTTGTTACGAAACGTTGTTGTATTACATGTGCGTGTATACATATCACACGGTTATCTTACTTTCAATGTGTCATTTTATCACTTGCAATATTCATTTACCAAAGATATTGTACATGTATAACCAGAATGATTAGGATTTTAAAACTTTTGTTTTGTTTTCCTGTTAAGACTTCAAACGAATGTCTTCCTGGACACTAATACATGTGATATGCATCATATTAAATGTTCTATCATCATCAGCAGCAGCAGCAGCAGCAGCAGCAGCAGCAGCAGCTGGCGAGGAATTCCGTACCTGTAAGTTTAGTTTTGTTCTGGTTTGTGCTGTGAATGTTAACATGAGGCGACCTGGGGAAGACATTTTGCTCCATTACCGTCTGCGACATATTTACTCGTATTAAGCTAATTTCAAATAGGAAGCAACATTCGTGGCACCCGCCGCCCACTAACACGAATCAAGTTTTAATATGCTGTCCGATTAGCGCAGTGCTTAGCGCGCTCGCCGCTCACCAATGCAACCGGGTTCGTTGAAGTATGTGAGATGGTAGGGTGGTCGCCAGATCGGACAGGTGGGTTTCCCCCGGGTACTCTGGTTTCCTTCCACACGAATGACCACATTTACGCTTTCATCCGCGCCAACGAGAGTGATTAATATAAGGTGATAAAGCTTGTTTCGCAATCGTTGTAAAATAAATAAAGTTTTTTAAATTTTTTTTAAAACTTGCTTCGCAATCGTTGTAACATAAATCAATAAGGTTTAATCTGTAATATAAAAGTTGCACGTGTTGTCCAATAACTATATAGTCTTCAGACAGAGATAACACGTTTTAAAGTATTGAATAGAATGTTTTTATTTCGGATGTGTTGTTGTCGTGTACAATGGTGGAGTCAAACCGTACTCGGTCACCTGGCGAGTATGTATTGCAAGCATGACCCTCTCCCTCTCTATCTCCCTCCCTCCCTCTACCCCCTCTCTCTCCCTAATTCTCTAATCTCTATATCCTTTCCTTTAACTCATTATCTCATATCAAGATAATTGATAATTGTGACTTTAAAATGTAATTATCATAGCGTCTATTCCGCGTGTCTTTTACTATACATCACTTTCTTTTCACACGTAATGTTAATTTTAGCGTAAGTAGCAATCAAAACATTCACAATTGCTCTATACATGAACTTGTTAATAGCTGTTTTGTGTGTTTTAACCATTATTCGGGAATAGCCGTCTCTAATGTTGTAAGAACTTGTGGCTCGACCATCTCTAATGTTGTAAGAACCTGTGGCTCGACCATCTCTAATGTTGTAAGAACTTGTGGCTCGACCGTCTCTAATGTTGTAAGAACTTGTGGCTCGACCATCTCTAATGTTGTAAGAACTTGTGGCTCGATCGTATCTAATGTTGTAAGAACTTGTGGCTCGACCATCTCTAATGTTGTAAGAACTTGTGGCTCGACCATCTCTAATGTTGTAAGAACTTGTGGCTCGACCGTCTCTAATGTTGTAAGAACTTGTGGCTCGACCATCTCTAATGTTGTAAGAACTTGTGGCTCGACCATCTCTAATGTTGTAAGAACGTGTGGCTCGACCATCTCTAATGTTGTAAGAACTTGTGGCTCGACCATCTCTAATGTTGTAAGAACTTCTCGACCATCTCTAATGTTGTAAGAACTTGTGGCTCGACCATCTCTAATGTTGTAAGAACTTGTGGCTCGACCGTCTCTAATGTTGTAAGAACTTGTGGCTCGACCGTCTCTAATGTTGTAAGAACGTGTGGCTCGACCGTCTCTAATGTTGTAAGAACTTGTGGCTCGACCGTCTCTAATGTTGTAAGAACTTGTGGCTCGACCATCTCTAATGTTGTAAGAACTTGTGGCTCGACCGTCTCTAATGTTGTAAGAACGTGTGGCTCGACCATCTCTAATGTTGTAAGAACTTGTGGCTCGACCGTCTCTAATGTTGTAAAAACTTGTGGCTCGACCGTCTCTAATGTTGTAAGAACGTGTGGCTCGACCGTCTCTAATGTTGTAAGAACTTGTGGCTCGACCATCTCTAATGTTGTAAGAACTTCTCGACCATCTCTAATGTTGTAAGAACTTGTGGCTCGACCATCTCTAATGTTGTAAGAACTTGTGGCTCGACCGTCTCTAATGTTGTAAGAACTTGTGGCTCGACCGTCTCTAATGTTGTAAGAACGTGTGGCTCGACCGTCTCTAATGTTGTAAGAACTTGTGGCTCGACCGTCTCTAATGTTGTAAGAACTTGTGGCTCGACCATCTCTAATGTTGTAAGAACTTGTGGCTCGACCGTCTCTAATGTTGTAAGAACGTGTGGCTCGACCATCTCTAATGTTGTAAGAACTTGTGGCTCGACCGTCTCTAATGTTGTAAAAACTTGTGGCTCGACCGTCTCTAATGTTGTAAGAACGTGTGGCTCGACCGTCTCTAATGTTGTAAGAACTTGTGGCTCGACCGTCTCTAATGTTGTAAGAACTTGTGGCTCGACAATCTCTAATGTTGTAAGAACTTGTGGCTCGACCATCTCTAATGTTGTAAGAACTTGTGGCTCGACCGTCTCTAATGTTGTAAGAACTTGTGGCTCGACCATCTCTAATGTTGTAGGAACTTGTGGCTCGACCATCTCTAATGTTGTAAGAACTTGTGGCTCGACCGTCTCTAAGAACTTGTTGTGTG
>CM026395.1:25415805-25463305 GCA_014843695.1 Archivesica marissinica | reverse complement strand
TGTATTACACAACCTTCCCGAGGGAAAGCACACAAAACCTACCTGATAATGGAATATATCCACATCCAAACATGACCGAAATTAATATTACATTAAATGGTGTAACTAAATTATTAAACAGATTAAGTATTAAAAAAGCCAATGAGCTTAAGTATATGACCAACCTGCCCCAATCAAATTATAATGTGCCTTCGTCATAGCCCAACATTCCCCGGCCAAATTATAATGGGCCTTCGTCATAACCCAACCATCCCCAGTCAAATTATAGTGTGCTTTCGACATAGCCCAACCTTCCCCAGTCAAATTATAATGGGCCTTCGTCATAACCCAACATTCCCCAGTCAAATTATAATGGGCCTTCGTCATAACCCAACCTTCCCCGGTCAAATTATAATGTGCCTTCGTCATAGCCCAACCTTTCCCAGTAAAATTATAATGTGCCTTCGTCATAGCCCAACCATCCCCAGTCAAATTATAATGTGCCTTCGTCATAACCCAACCTTCCCTAGTCAAATTATAATGTGCCTTCGTCATAACCAAACCATCACCAGTCCAAATTAATAAATTAATTACCTCCCCAAATCGCCATACTCTACCATTACTACAGTATGGCCGCTTCCTCGCCATTAAATGGTTCTCTGTCATGCACATTGTTTTGTTGTCCACAACGTTCATACACGCTATATTACATATATAGACTAGACCAATTTGTCGGGCATTTCCTGGGCTATTAAGCAGTCCCTTATAGCAATAAATATACCTCCGCCTGCCTGATTGATACGGTCACGACGGACAATGGAGTAGTAACCTAGGTCTGGGTCAAACACTTCACTGGTATTATGCTTAGCTTTAAGCCAGGACTCGGTAGCTATTACAATATCTGGTTTTGATGAACTGATAAGATTGTTGAATTCCAGTTTTTTGTCTACTATTGACCTGCAGTTGATGATTTGGACTTTTAGTGACCTCTTTAAGTTATTCTTTTGACCTGTTTTTGACTTAGGGGGTGGCAGCTTTCTACCAAAAAAAAAATCATTTGACCTTCAATTTCGCTGTTGGCCTTGACCTTGACCTTTGAAAATATCATACAATATATGTGGTAACTAAATTATTGAACAACTATATATCTGTACCAATGTGAACAAGGTATAGTAAGTACAGGACTGTTATTGTTTTTTTGGCTATTAAAATATATGTAAAAAAATGGTCACCATTTTGAATTGACCTTTTGAAGGTCAAGGACACATATTCGGCATACCCAAATTATAATAAAACCGCTCGTTTACCAATTGTACTACGATTTGCCCCTAGCACTTTATCTAGGGCCATTTTCAGAACATTGGTCTAGTCTATATAGACCATTGTGTAGTTATTTTCGTTTTGTTATTAGACATCGTCAAAGATATATTTGCTGAAGATGTAGATGACGGATGTACAGCAGCAATATCTATGTATGAAGACTGGATTTTCGCCGGACAACTTGTTTATACACCAGGTGACGACAGAAACAGCTGTAAACAATACAAGTTAACAATACTTGTGGATTTCCCAGAACATCTAGAATCACTGAGGTTAATGTTTCACGTGGAAACGAATGGAAGTGCACGGAATAAGAGTGGTAAGGGCAACACAAGCTTTCCGCTCAGTGTTTACGATAGCAGTACATTGAATAAAAGTAAGTTCATATTTGCAATACATTGTACTATAATAACTGCATATATGGAGTGATGAGGGTGAGATAGTTCGTAATACATGTACAAGATAGCTTGAGGCATTCATGTGGGTGTTTGTGCTTGGTGGTGATGTGGTGTGGTGTGGTGTGGTGTCGTGTGGTGTGCGCGCGCTTGCGTGAGTTCGAATTAAGTTTAAACTTTATTTATTTTACAACGATTGTTCGAATTAAGTTTAAACTTTATTTATTTTACAACGATTGTTTGAATTAAGTTTAAACGTTATTTATTTTACAACGATTGCGAAGCAAGTTTTAACAACTTATATTAATCACTCTCGTTGGCGCGGGTGAAAGCGTAAATCTGGTCATTTGTGTTCCAATTTATATACGTCTGCCCAGCAGAAGGCTAAAACATGCACGTGAGCAACCGAAGCTGAGCTTTAGAGAATTGACGCCACACGACTTAAATGCAGTTTTTACTGGAGGTCAAAGGGGGTAATGGTTTCTCGATGCCCGATGGGTATCAAATTACTGAAACAAATTGTGCGCCAAATAAATTCGCGGGATCGAACCCGTGACCATCAGTGATGATAAATTATAGCGGTGTACAAGTCAGCGACCGTAACTACTCGACTACGCAGGCGGATTTGCACATGTGCTCTGCGTCCACCAATAACAACTGGAGACTCGCCATATGACCACAGCTATACTCACACGAAAAAGAAAGTGTGCACTTGGTTAGAGGGGAAATGTTACACTTATATATAGAAGAAATAAATAGGCATATTTGGTATCAAATTGTGCAAAAATGTATTGGCTACACGATGTTTTACTTTTAATTGAAATCTAACCAAGTTCACACTTTCTTTTTCGTGTGAGTATATGTAATGGGTGTTATTTGAAGCCTGGAGCACACATGATCACAGTGTCTTATCATGGTCATACCTGAATACAAATGACGGATCTGTAGTCCAGTGGTAACATGCTGGACTGGTAATTCAGGGATCGCAGGTTCGATCCCCCGTCGGACCCTAATAAAAAACAGTCTTTCAGATGGGACGTTAAACCGAGGTCTCGTGTCGATGCTTTACACCGTGCACGTAAAAGAACCAGAGGAGACTCTGGAATGGGTCACTGTCTGTATCATTGCACTATCCTCCAAAATCTAAAATGACTAATCTCTTCAGGAGGCGTCGCTCATATGGGCAACCGGTAGCGACGATAACTAAACGTAAAACACACATGAATACAAACGTTATTGTTTTATATAACGTAGGTTTAGATATATACAGCAACAACAAACACAAATATGGAATATTCGTCACATCCGGTGAAGTTTTGAAAATGGAATTCCCATCAACAATCACAGCCACTTGGTCAGTGAGCTTCACGGCGTTTCACAACGGTATGAGATACGTTTGTTACCAGCTAATAAAGTACTAGTGCATTCGTAAAATATAATCCGAATACGTATACATACAATAAGCGTATTGCTTAAAACATAGGTTTATAGCAAATTATTAAACAGAGTAGAGTAAAAAAAAAGATTTATTGCAGACGCAAAACGCGAAAACGCAGACGAGTTGAAAATAGAGTAAATATATCTGTTTTATTGCAGACGCATTGCATATATAGCGAAAACGCAGACGAGTTGACCATAGAGTAAATGTATCTGTTTTATTGCAGACGCATTAAATATATAGCGAAAACGCAGACGAGTTGACCATAGAGTAAATGTATCTGTTTTATTGCAGACGCATTGAATATATAGCGAAAACGCAGACGAGTTGAACATAGAGTAAACGATCTGTTTTATTGTAGACGCATTGAATATATAGCGAAAACGCAGACGAGTTGAATATTGAATAAATGTATCTGTTTTATTGCAGACGCATTGAATATATAGCGAAAACGCAGACGAGTTAAACATGAGTAAATGTATCCGTTTCATTGCAGACGCATTGAATATATAGCGAAAACGCAGACGAGTTGAACATAGAGTAAACGATCTGTTTTATTGTAGACGCATTGAATATATAGCGAAAACGCAGACGAGTTGAATATTGAATAAATGTATCTGTTTTATTGCAGACGCATTGAATATATAGCGAAAACGCAGACGAGTTGAACATAGAGTAAACGATCTGTTTTATTGTAGACGCATTGAATATATAGCGAAAACGCAGACGAGTTGAATATTGAATAAATGTATCTGTTTTATTGCAGACGCATTGAATATATAGCGAAAACGCAGACGAGTTGAACATGAGTAAATGTATCTGTTTTATTGCAGACGCATTGAATAAATAGCAAAAACGCAGACGAGTTGACCATAGAGTAAATGTATCTGTTTTATTGCAGACGCATTGAATATATAGCGAAAACGCAGACGAGTTGACCATAGAGTAAATGTATCTGTTTTATTGCAGACACTTTGAATATATAGCGAAAACGCAGACGAGTTGAACATGAGTAAATGTATCTGTTTTATTGCAGACGCATTGAATATATAGCGAAAACACAGACGAGTTGACCATAGAGTAAATGTATCTGTTTTATTGCAGACACTTTGAATATATAGCGAAAACGCAGACGAGTTGAACATGAGTAAATGTATCTGTTTTATTGCAGACGCATTGAATATATAACGAAAACGCAGACGAGTTGACCATAGAGTAAATGTATCTGTTTTATTGCAGACACTTTGAATATATAGCGAAAACGCAGACGAGTTGAACATAAACAGTGACATGGAATTTTATAACAGAGCAAAATTGTAATTTTATTAGTATTCAAATATATGATGTTCATGGAGTTACCCTGCATGTACTAATTTTGTTCTAATATTGTTTGTAGGTCAATGCCATTCCTATGAATACCTGTGCGCGAACAAACGTTGTATATTTCACACACTCAGTTGTAACGGGCTTGATCCTTGTGGTGACCAGTCAGATTGTTACATGTCCCCGGCAGCCATTGCAACAATTGCTCTAGGTAACCTTTTAAGGCAGATCACTTTTATATCTTCCGGCGTCGCATTTACACTACTCTGTTTGTTATTCGCCTGCACCGTGTCGTCAATGCACCGACAATGCTCCACCAATGAGCCGACAATGCTCCATCAATGCCCGACATTGCTCTGACAATGTGCAGTCAATGCTCCATCAATGCGCTGACAATGTGTAGACAATGCTCTGACAATGTGTAGACAATGCTCTGACAATGTGTAGACAATGCTCTGACAATGTGTAGACAATGCTCTGACAATGTGTAGACAATGCTCTGACAATGTGTAGACAATGCTCCATCAATGTGCCGACAATGTACCGTCAATATCTGACAATGTGCAGTCAATGCTCTGACAATGTGTAGACAATACTCTGATAATGTGTAGACAATGCGCTGACAATGTGTAGTCAATGCGCCGACAATGCGCCGACAATGTGTAGTCAATGCGCCGATAATGTGTAGACAATGCGCCGACAATGCTCTGACAATGTGTAGTAAATGCGCCGACAATGCTCTGACAATGTGTAGTCAATGCGCCGACAATGCGCCGACAATGCTCTGACAATGTGTAGTCAATGCGCCGACAATGCTCTGACAATGTGTAGACAATGCGCCGACAATGCTCTGACAATGCTCGGACAATGTGCAGTCAATGCGCCGACAATGCCCGACAATGCTCTGACAATGTGTAGTCAATGCGCCGACAATGCCCAACAATGCTCTGACAATGTGTAGACAATGCTCCATCAATGCCCGACAATGCTCTGTCAATGTGTAGTCAATGCGCCGACAATGCGCCGACAATGTGTAGTCAATGCGCCGACAATGTGTAGTCAATGCGCCGACAATGCTCTGACAATGTGTAGTCAATGCGCCGACAATGTGTAGTCAATGAGCCGACAATGCTCTGACAATGTGTAGTAAATGCGCCGACAATGCCCGACAATGCGCCGACAATGCTCTGACAATGCGCCGACAATGCGCCGACAATGCGCCGACAATGCGCTGACAATGTGTAGTCAATGCGCCGACAATGCTCTGACAATGTGTAGTCAATGCGCCGACAATGCTCTGACAATGTGTAGTCAATGCGCCGACAATGCTCTGACAATGCGCCGACAATGCCGACAATGCGCCGACAATGCTCTGACAATGCGCCGACAATGCCCGACAATGCTCTGACAATGCGCCGACAATGCGCCGACAATGCTCTGACAATGTGTAGACAATGCGCCACCAATGTACCGTCAATGCGCCGCCAATGTGCCGTCAATGCATGGACAATACACTAGACTACTCGCTCTAGATGACTGTTTAAGAAGGTTGTTGATAATTCTATGTCGGCTTTGTAATGGCTCGTGCAAGATAAACTCATTTAAAGATAAATTGCTACGTAGTTCTTAAAACCTTTGCCAAAAAACCATCTTATTTCAAATTGTTAAATATTCCACATGCTGGCTTTGTAATAGATGTTGGTAACACTTGTTACTACCGGGTGTTTGAACTACTAGTATCGATAGTCAAGAACACAATCAATTAATAACCATTGGTTTAACCCCTGTGCTATATAAATGTACAGTCAAACCTGCGTTAGTGGTCACCTCTATTAAGCAGCCAACCTGTATTAAGCAGCCAGTTTCCTGATTCCCAATATGTTGTTTTATTATACATATGACCTCTATTTAGCAGCCACCTGTGCTAAGCAGCCACTTTCTGTGATTCCCTTGGCTAGCTGCTTATCTTGACTGTATACCTATTTTAGGTGGATTTTGTGGCGTTGGTGTGCTGTGTTCCATGTTGTATATATTCATTACGAGCAGAAATGCCTCGGACTGGATGTCAAGAGAAAGACAACCACGGACATTTTCACCGGTACGCATTATTCTTGTCAGTCTTTAACCGGCGGGTTGCCAAGACAACCACTCGACGTGTTCCACCGCCAACTTGTACGTTAGTAAACAACGTTATTTGATATCATATAAGATAATATAAGCGATTTAATTACAACTTTATTAAATGATGACACCAAACGCGAGAATATGGTCAGCATACATTGTCAGAACTTATAACATATTATTTATCGGTACCCAGACACTTCGGCCCATAGACACCTCAGCCCTAAGACACTTCGGCGGTAGACAATCTTTCAGACGGGACTTTAAACCGAGGTCTCGTGTCGGTGCTTTACACCGTGCACGTAAAAGAACCAGAGGAGATTCTGGAATGGGTCTCTGTCTGTATCATTGCACTATCCTCCATAAAATCTAAAATGACTAATCTCTTCAGGAGGCGTCGCTCATATGGGCAACCGGTAGCGACGATGAATACACGTAAAACACATAGGCCCAATTGGCCGACTGCTTGTTTGATGGTATTTTGCAAATTTGTGTGTATTTATGTCTAAATGAACACGTCATAATACTATATTAGTTCTTTACTTCACTGTATGTATGTATGTTCCATTAATGTCAAAGTGACTCAAAACCCTTGCGGGGACCTAGACATATTTTCCTGGACAAGCTTAGCCGACCTAAGTGGTTAACCAGTAGAAGCAATGTGTGTGAGGTGCTTTGCTCAATGACACTACATACGTGGCCTGACCGAGTATCGAACCCGGGACCGATCGATTCCAAATCCGACGCTCTACCACTGGACAACGGATACCACACAACTTGCACTGACTTACTGTAGTAGCTTATT
The DNA here is from genome assembly GCA_014843695.1 of Archivesica marissinica. NCBI lineage: Eukaryota > Metazoa > Mollusca > Bivalvia > Venerida > Vesicomyidae > Archivesica > Archivesica marissinica. Next base: position 25,455,924 of record CM026395.1, on the reverse strand, counting down.
TTGTCTATAAATGTTATTATATTTGCAGGCAAAAGCTTTGCAGAGTGTAAAATCGTTCACACCAGCGACAGTAAACATTACACCCATTCACAGGAGATGGAGCTATAAATATTGACAAGGATCTGCTCGATTTTTTGTTAACAGACGGATATGTAGTCCAGTGGTAACACGCTGGACTGGTAATCCAGGGATCGCAGGATTGATCCCCCGTCTGACCCTAATAAAATTAACAGTCTTTCAGATGGGACGGTAAACCGAGGTCTCGTGTCGGTGCTTTACACCGTGCACGTAAAAGAACCAGATGAGACTCTGGAATGGGTCTCTGTCTGTATCATTGTACTATCCTCCAATATCTAAAATGACTAATCTCTTCAGGAGGCGTCGCTCATATGGGCAACCGGTAGCGACGATAAATAAACGTAAAACACACACTCGATTTTTTACATATTTATGAACACCTATATGTTATTTTGATTTAAGATTATTTAACGTCGCTACCGGTTTCCCATTTGAGCGACGGGCAGTTTACCTAACAACACCTTTCCTGGGCAGGCTCCAGCGGTTAACCGGTACTTGGTGCACCAACCTCCGTAAGAAACTGCCAACTTTGTCATATAAATGAGACACGGTCTGAGCGGGGTTCGAACCCATGACCATCAGAGATGATAGGTTACAGTTGTATACAATTCAGCGACCTTAAAGGCCTGCAGTTTGACCCCGTCCAATTGTAAAGATTTATACTTTACTACCTGTTCCATGTGATTAGTGGCTTGTATCAACAATGTAGCAGTACATTCAGTATACTTTGGCGTATGTAGGTATTTTCTAACGGTTAATATGCACGATCACTCTGTGAGCTGAGAATTAGTCAAAATGAGGCCCTGACAATTTAAGTAAACGTATATTATTGATTGTAAAGAAAATTGATAGTTATGAGTATTCAAACTACATAATCCAGATTAACATAAAACACACACATGTCAGTTACTTTGTGTTGAATGGGTTAAACGACTTCCCAGCTTTTGATCATTTTATCTCCGCAGCAGCTTAAATATACACGGTTGCCATGACAAACTATGCCATGTGGCGATTTCAAGCCTTGTCCACGTTCCAGTAGAAACTCGACCTTCCCACTAGACAACAGTATCTGGCATAACTCATTTGAAGCTCGTCCGCATACAAACACGTGCCCGTTATTATCAATTGAAATACCACGTGGCCCTTTCAAATTGACACCACTGTACACTGTTTCAATCTTTCCCTCCATTGACAGACGTGTCACCGTGTTATGATCTTTATCAGAGACGTAAATAGAAGCACTGCCAATATCGTCTGGACTAACGGCTATGTATCCAGGCCACCTGAACAGTTCGTTTCCAAACTGGTCGTATTGAAAACACTTAAAAACAGAGCCATCTTTACCTAATATTTCAATTTTCGCTGGGTCTACGAAAGACACAAACAGTTGTCCGTTCCTGTAGTCTATTCCTCGACAATCACCTCTGACACGGAACTCTCGACCCTTTGAAAGGGTAATATTTTCGACGTGAATAATATGAATTTTCTTTTGAAGAGGCAGTGTGGCAGCAATTTCGTTATTTCCAATTGCTGCGATTCCCCACGGCTCCGTGTTCATGGGTAGGACCGACAGTATTTTATCTTCAGTGACACTCATGCATTTCAAACAGCGATTTTCATAATCTGCAGCAACTAGGTGGTCGTCCGACACAAAGGCTAAACCAGATAAAAATGGAATTACATGTTCGTCTTCACATTTCTCATTAAGTTTTAACTCAGACATATGAATGATTGTTCCTTTCTTCTCGCTTTCAACAACCAGCTTGCCAAACGCTTTGGTATGTTTCAACAGGTCTGTTATCGTCGTTGCTGGTTGAAACGTGTATTCTTGTACATTATTGTCACAACTCAACTTCCGTATGCTCGTTTCCAGATCTTGCATTTCTTTTCTGACCTTTTCCATGTCTTCTATCTGTTTGCAAGGTTTTCCAGCTTTTACACTTTCGTCAATATCTTTACTTAGACTGTGAATTTTGTCACTCAAGGCCCCGCATTCTGTAGACAATATGGTGATTTTATGAAAATCGTCACTTCTCATGTTTTCTATTTTCTTGTCAACAGCGCTCTCCAAATTGTTAAAGAACGTATTCACATCAAATCGAAGTTTTCTGATTGTTACCCTCGCTGTTGCTCGTACATTTTGCACAAGGGTTCTGTTCCGTTCCGTTATTTGTTTATTCACAGCCACGTCATGTTGCATCAGATTCAGTTTCGTGCTAAGACCTTGCAATTCATCACCGTTTTCCATTTCGTTCAAATTACTTTAGTATTCAGTTTAATATCTACTTATTTCAATCCTCCAAGACGGCTTGATGCATAAAACCATTGATTAATCACCATCCGATTATTGTCTTTACTCGTTCCTTATCCATATTCCCAACAATCTGGAAACTAGATATAGAAGTACGCAACACAGTTTTAGGATCCACTCTTTATCATCACCTTTGCAATTCCAATTGTGTAGTTATTTAATGTAACTTAGCATGCACTACTTGCATCACCAAATACAATTAGCTCGCACAGTTTGCAGCAATTCAGTCAGTTTGATCTTCTATGACAGTCTTTTCATTTATCTTCAAATCTATATTTATTTATACACACTGTAAGCTTTCATTCTATATTTTCTGTTTGTAATCCTGTAGGAAATTAATATGGAATGCCATTACCTATGCATATAAATGTTAAACAAAGCTGTATCTCACTTGATAATTTATATACACACATCTTGATTATTCTGTTGACGGAGATCCTATTCAATCCAACCTAATCAATAACCCCTCTCAGTACATGCCAACTTGCTCTAACACCCCATTGTTTTATTCTACATTAGCCTATTCAATAAAAGTTGCTGATTAAGACATATACGTAGAATGTAAATAAGCATTAACTAATAGTAGTGTGGGATTTTATAATGTGATATGTTTTGTTGCAATATGTCTCTTATAATTCTATTCAGAATGGCTATGTACTTTTAATTTGATTATTTACATTTGTGTTTGCATTACATGTATGTACATAGATGAGACTTTAATAAAGATTAAAACGTATACGTATGGAAGTTTATAATGTTTTACACAAACCAAATTGCAATAAAAATCAGTTTATCTTGTTAGTGACACCATATTTTTTGGAATATGAAATACCCTGTGTAGAAATTTAAGTATAGGATATATGCCGAAAACGATCCAATATGTAAAATATTGTACTGTGTGAGGCGCGTAGCGCCGAAGACAGAACCAATATTTTATATATTGGATCAGTTTGAGGCTTATATCTTACTTAAAACACACACTTATATAACACGATCCTACTAATTAAAATTGTTAATTTCGCACATGTACAAGCGTAGGATTTAATATAATACTCTGGCCTTTTGACAGCAGTCCACTATTAATAATAATGGATTGCACGTACATATGTATGACGTCACGACAGTGTCTGAAGAATTGTGAAATAATACAGCAAATATTTGTTTGTTTCAGTGTATTATAGGCCACTAGTGATACTAATATTGATACTCGGCACATATCCATAAATCCATTTTGAACTACTCGGCACATATCCATACATCCATATTGATCTTCTCGGCACATATCCATACATCCACATTGATCTTCTCGGCACATATCCATACATCCATATTGATATTCTCGGCACATATCCATAAATCCACATTGATCTTCTCGGCACATATCCATAAATCCATATTGATCTTCTCGGCACATATCCATAAATCCATATTGATCTTCTCGGCACATATCCATAAATCCACATTGATCTTCTCGGCACATATCCATACATCCATATTGATCTTCTCGGCACATATCCATAAATCCAATCTTCTCGGCACATATCCATAAATCCATATTGCTATTCTCGGCACATATCCATAAATCCACATTGATCTTCTCGGCACATATCCATATAGCCATATTTTGATTAATTTCAAGTTTGGAGATATTTAATGCTCATATACACTTAATTTTGCAGTGATATGCATCGATCTGCCGTCAACATTAAACAGATGAGTTTTGGTGTGTGTGTGTGTGTGTGTGTGTGTGTGTGTGTGTGTGTGTGTGTGTGTGTGTGTGTGTGTGTGTGTGCGTGCGTGCGTGCGTGTTATTGTACATTATTTATCGTCGCTACTGGTTGCCCATATGAGCGACGCCTTTGACATGCATTACATCGTGCAAGTAAAAGAACCAAATGAGACTCTGGAGTGGGTCTTTGTCTGTATCATTGCACTATCCTCCAAATATACTCAACAAAAAAAGAAACTATACATACTTTATGACCTGTTTTAGAGGGTTAACGGTGACTTTATGTGAACGTTATCGATATTTACTTATTGGCCTGAGAATAGAGAGTACACCGACACAAGATTTTGTGCAATTGTACCGTGCACGGGCTAGCACGCTTTTCACTTCCGGTTTTGACCACTTACCTCGTGTTGACCTATCCCGGGTTCATTTCAATTGCTTTTTCTTATACAGTAACACGTACTCTTTATCAGTGACACGAAAACACAAACTTGTTTACAATTTTAACTGAAAACGGGAATGCCACGGCTATCTGAAAATCACAGAAATCAGGCTGTCGGTATGCTTAGAGCCGGCACGTCTGTAAATGACGTTGCTCTTCATTTTGGGTGCTCTAGGCAAACAATTCACAACCAGACAACTCGGTATGCAACTACTGGGTCAGTTACGGATAGGCCGAGATCAGGTAGGCCCCAAGCGACGTCACGTAGAGACGACCGCTTCATTACGTTATCTCATTTGCGTAATCGCTTTACCCCAGCAACGGTAACTGCACGGCGGCTCAGGGTCTCGGCTCAGACGATACGTAATCGTCTTAGACAAGATAGACCACAAATTCGTGCGCGTCGACCTTATACAGGACAAATTCTAACTGCGCGTAACAGAGCCGCCCGCTTAGCTTGGGCTCGACGTCACAGGCACTGGACCCGAGCCCAATGGCGAAACGTGATTTTTACCGACGAGTCACGCTTCAGGGTCAGCTTTGCTGACGGTAGGGTCAGAGTTTACAGGCGACGGAACGAGAGATTTGCCCAATGTTGCGTGCAGGAATGAGACAGGTTTGGCGGTGGCAGCGTCATGGTTTGGGCGGGCATAATGGACAATCATAAAACAGATTTGGTCATCGTTCCGGGCAACCTTAATGCAGTAGGCTATGTGAACATCCTGAGGAACAATCTCCTCCCAGTTATGCAAAATCGAGGTCCTGGAGTGATTCTGCAGCAGGACAACGCGAGGCCCCACACAGCTCGTGTTACGACACAGTTTTTGGCTCAGAACGGCGTCAACGTCTTGCCGTGGCCGGCGGTTTCGCCCGACCAAAACCCCATAGAACACATGTGGGACGAGCTTGGGCGTCGGGTACGCAATAATCATCAAATCAACAATGTCAATGACCTGAGACATGCCCTCCTTGTTGAATGGCAGAACATACCCAATGACGTCATTCGCCGTCTCACAAATTCCATGAGGAGGAGAATAGCAACCTGCATTAGGGCCAACGGCGGTCACACACGTTATTAACACAACTTAATGCACATAAGCATTCAGACTGATACTCAAAAAGTCACTAAAACATTTCTTCACCTTTTTGTGGTTTTTGAAATCGACCCCTATGTCTTTTGACCTCAAATTTGACCTTCATTTTGAAGAAACCCATTACCGACGCTGTTACAAACTCACAGATATTGCTTCCAAGTTTCATATAACATTTACATACGTACACTATATTGTTCCAGAGTGACTTTATAACCATCAGTACCCCATGTAAAGTTTCTTTTTTTGCATAGTATATCTAAAATGACTAATCTCTTTAGGAGGCGTCGCTCATATGGGCAATCGGTAGCGACGATAAATAAACGTATGACACACACAATTTCATATCTCTCAACAAAACAGAAGTCGTCGTATATATGTATCTTATTAATAAGTGAGGCTGATACGAGTGAGTCTAAATATAAAGAAACACTTTTAAGGGAAAGCAGGGCAAATAAGGACGACTTTGCATTCTGTTGCAGATTTGAACGTGTCAGCGTCTGCCATTTTATCGTTGAGGTATATCCGGCATGCTTAACGTTAAGAACTTCATCAATGACACTGCGAACTTCATCAATGACACTGCGAACTTCATCAATGACACTGCGGACTTCATCAATGAAACTGCGAACTTCATCAATGACACTGCGAACTTCACCAATGACACTGCGAACTTCACCAATGACACTGCGAGCTTCATCAATGACACTGCGAGCTTCACCAATGACACTGCGAACTTCATCAATGAAACTGCGAGCTTCATCAATGACACTGCGAACTTCATCAATGACACTGCGAGCTTCATCAATGACACTGCGGACTTCATCAATGAAACTGCGAACTTCATCAATGACACTGCGAACTTCATCAATGACACTGCGAACTTCATCAATGAAACTGCGAACTGCATCAATGACACTGCGAGCTTCATCAATGAAACTGCGAGCTTCATCAATGACACTGCGAGCTTCATCAATGGCACTGCGAACTTCATCAATGACACTGCGAACTTCATCAATGACACTACGAACTTCACCAATGACACTGCAAGCTTCATCAATGACAATGCGAACTTCATCAATGACACTGCGAGCTTCATCAATGACACTGCGAACTTTATCAATGACACTGCGACCTTCATCAATGAAACTGCGAACTTCATCAATGACACTGCGACTTTCATCAATGACACTGCCAACTGCATCAATGACACTGCGACATTCATCAATGACACTGCGAACATCATCAATGACACTGCGAACTTCATTAATGACACTGCGAATTCATCAATGACACTGCGAACTTCATAAATGACACAGACTTAAAAGGAACAACTTTTCTCTAAATTGACCAGGAGAGCATCAATGAACATGGTATCACCTCCTTGACGTATTCCTTGTTTGACACTAAAGAAATATGACTTTTAGCTGAAATTTGGCTATCCGATTAGCGCAGAGGTTATCGCAGAGGTTAGCGCCCTCGTTTCCGCGAGATCTGATGATAGATAGGATGAGGAGAAGAGTAAATTAACAATTATAACAGAATATAACTTTTAATTAGTTATTAATTTCAAAATGAATCGGCCTGCATACATGACTTAACCAGTGCTGTCCGATTAGCGCAGTGGTTTGCGAGCTCGCATCTCACCAATGTAAGTCGTGTTCGATACGCGGACCGGGAAGTATGTGAGATGGTACGGTGGTCGCCAGATCGGACAGGTGGGTTTTCACCGAGTACTCCGGTTTCTTCCCACACGAATGACCACATTTACGCTTTCATCCGCGCCAACGAGAGTGAATAATATAAGTTGTTAGAACTTGCTTCGCAATCGTTGTAAAATAAATAAAGCTTAAATAAAAAGAAATCTGACTGTACGTCATTTGCCGTTATACAGCTTCACGTGTTAGTGTGATCGTCAACTAAGAGGCTTCACATTTCCCCATGGACACCAAGTCTGAACACGCGTACTTACCAACTGACATACAAAGTAAACGGTTCGACATAAACATATAAGATTATAATTAAAATAGTTCCATTTCTAAGTTACGATTGCGTGAATATAGTAATGCATTTTTGAATTTTGACAACATAGATATCCGAAACTAAAGGTCACACACCTTCCACATAACAGTATGTACATTGTGCTTACTAATACTAGTATCTTCATATCACAACCACATTGTAATGACTTGATATTAATGTAACAGGAATACGACATACATCGGCAATTAGAAACAGTAATATGCATTATATAAAGATAAGTCGTATGAGGCTATTTACTTAAAGCGACACTACATCGCAAAAAGCAAATACAATTCATTTTGTTCACGTATACATGCATTGCTACTACACATTCTTCTGAATACATCGAACACTAACATTGAATCAATAAACAGTATTTTTTGTGGTATACAAACTTTCAAACGTGGAAGAAGGATTTCATATAACGGTCATCCAGGCCCCTGAATTGACGTTTGTTGTCATTGAAGTCATTACTAATCACGTGATACTTTCGTTAAGAGATAATTTAATTAAGATTAGTCTACAAATAAATATGCATAGGCACACATGTGAGATATCACGGTAAATCTGTAGCATAGCTCGTGTTATTCAGGATAAACGCGTTGCATTACGCATTAATGTCGACCCTATTTACATTTTTTTTATGTCAACAAACAGCGTATACGATGTTTGCTTATTTGTTGAAACACTCAGTTTTTGAGGCAAATATTTGGAAACAAAATTATACCATATAATAGCAAATTACATTCTGCAGACATTTGCGTTTTTACCGATGTAGTGTCGCTTTAACCATATACCTATACTTAATTAGTATCATTCACACATTCAGTTAATCCTAGTATATCTCTAATACAAGAAATACCTCAATGCAGTTTGACTTAATTTACAAAGAATTAGGGGAGTATGGAACCTTCCAAAGGTGGGTCGTATGGGTGGCTTCCTCTACCAGTGCGTACGCAGGACTTCTTATTCTAACCTCATTTTTCGTGTTAGCTATTCCAGAGCACAGGTAATCCTTTTCTTGATTAACATTCAAAAACAATTTTCTCATTCTACCGTGTAAAATAAGAACTATGTTTGTATTCTTGGGCCTAATGAATACACTTTGGATTCGTGCTGTATTGTACCGTATACATCCCCAACAGGAAATGGGACCTCCTCGAGCAAGCACCACAATGAAGAGTATTCTGGTATTTAACTATGCTGACCTGTCATATCCTAATACAAGCATCAAGAAGTCTAAGAGAATATTGACATTCCAAATACACTGGCAACCCATTGCATAGTAACACATAGTGACGCATAGTAACACATATTATCGCATAGTAATACAAAGTAGCGCATAGTGACGCATGGTAACACATATTAACATAGAGTAACACAAAGTAACGCATAGTGACGCATGGTAACACAAAGTAACGCATAGTAACGCGTAGTAACGCGTGGTAAGGCACAGTAGCACATGGTAACGCATAACAACACAAAGTAACGCATATTAACACATAGTAACGCATAACAACGCATAATAACACAAAGTGACGCATAGTAGCGCATAGTAACACATAGTAAGGCACAGTAACACATACTAGCACATAGTAACATACAGTAACGCATAGTAACACATATTAACATAGAATACCATAGCAATGTATAGTAACACATATTAATACATAACATTGTAAGGGACACCTATTATATTGCTGTACCATCTAGTCGGACTAACTTGATGCTTGACTGTAAAATGTTTGTATTATGCACGAACAGTTATTGTGGAAGTCGTGATACCGCAGTGGATGCGCGTTCGGTTCATGTGCGAAAGGCTCGGAGCCCCGCTGGTGACGTTACGATTGTGCCCTTAGGCAAGGCATTTAAATTCCACGTGTCTCTTCTCTCTGCCTTGTTGCGATGGATTCCATCAGGAATTATGTCTCGAGAGTGATTAATATAAATTGTAAGAACTTGTTTCGCAATCGAGCTAAAATAAATGTGTATAAACCAACACATAACATTGTAAGGGACACATATTATATTGTTGTACCATTTAGTCGGACTAACTTGATGCTTGACTGTAAAATGTTTGTATTATTGACGAACACTTATTGTGTTAAATTGAATTGCATATACTTTATAGATGCGCGATACCAGGTTGGGAGAACGATACATACGTGATACAGAGCGCTCATCATCTCGCTATCGTCAACAGAACAATTCCACTAGCTGACAGCAGCGAAAACTACGTTTATGACCAGTGTCAATATTTTGCAATATCTGAAGATGGCGAAGGAACTCTGGAGAAGTGCAGCAGTTGGGTGTACGACCGCTCTATATTCAAGACGTCACTGGGAGCAGATGTAAGGGTTTGTGTGTTTTACCTTTATTTATCATCGTAAATAAATACACTAGACTGGTAATCCAGGGATCGCAGGTTCGATCCCCGTCTGACCCTACTAAAATTAACAGTCTTTCAGTTGGGACTTTAAACCGAGTTCTCGTGTCGGTGCTTTACACCGTGTACGCTAAAGAACCAGAGGAGACTCTGGAATGGGTGGGTCTGTATCCTCCAACACTTTATAATGACTAATCCCTTCAGGAGGCGTCGCTCATATTGGCAACTGGTAGCGACGATGAATAAACGTAAAACACACACACTCACAATTTGTGTCGCGTCTTAAGTGATTATTCAAATAAATAACTGTTTGTTTATTGCTGTGCCTGTAATTTGGTAGGAAATTCGACCATCTTTATGAAATCAAAATATTCGACCATCTTTATGAAATCAGATTATTCGACCATCTTTATGAAATAAGATTATTTGACCATCTTTATGAAATCTGATTATTCGACCATCTTTATGAAATCAGATTATTCGACCATCTTTATGAAATCAGATTATTCGACCATCTTTATGAAATCAGATTATTCGACCATCTTTATGAAATCTGATTATTCGGCCATCTTTATGAAATCTGATTATTTGACCATCTTTATGAAATCAGATTATTCGACCATCTTTATGAAATCAGATTATTTGATCATCTTTATGAAATCAGATTATTCGACCATCTTTATGAAATCAGATTATTCGACCATCTTTATGAAATCTGATTATTTGACCAAACTACAGTACGTGTGATATTCTGATAACTAAGATTATTTATTTGATAAGTATTTCTTAGAATTACTTCCCTTATGTCTGGAACTATGTTTATTTGATTTATAGCTGAATATGGTATGCGACAAGAAGATTCTAAAATCAAACGCGCAGATGATCAACTTTGCGGGAATTTTTGCTGGTTCCCTACTCACTGGCATAGTTTCAGATAAGTAAGTATGTTTTCTATATATAGTGTTATTTTTTATTATAATTCCATATGGAATCTTAATAAATAGTTCAAAGCAAAGTGGATACAAGATCAGTTTTTGTTACATTCGTATTAATAAACAACATAATACCCTGCTTGTGTTTATTTCTAGTCACACATGTCCAAGCAGTGTTTGCTTATGCTACGTGTCCAAATCCCTGTAAATAATTATTTGTATGTTTTATGCTTAATTATCGTCGCTACCGGTTGCCCATATGAGCAACGCCTCCTGAAGAGATTAGTCATTTTGAGATTTTTGGAGGATAGTGCAATGATACAGACAGAGACCCATTCCAGAGTCTCCTCTGGTTCTTTTACGTGTACAGTGTAAAGCACCAACACGAGACCTAGGTTTAAAGTCCCATCTGAAAGAATGTTAATTTTATTATGGTCAAACTGGGGATTGAACCTGCGATCCCTGGGTTACCAGTCCAGTCGGTATTATTTGATTTTCGAACTATAAAGTAGCACAAACAACTCATATCTGTTTACTGCCAATTTCTCACGGCGACAATATACAAACAGACAAACCATCAACGAATGTTTACAAACACGAGACTGTTATTATAATATATTGTGGGTCTGTGGGTCTTTCACCAGAAAGCCGGCGACTTTGTTTGATACGCTCTAGAAAATGTCATATGATTGTAGCAACAGTAAAATTGGTAAATGTCAAAAACATTTTAGGGCGCGTATTTCGCCTGAAACATTCAGTTTGTAATCATGCAATGCAACCCGGGTTCGATCCTCGGACCGGGAAGTATGTGAGATGGTACGGTGGTCGCCAGATCGGACATATGGGTTTTCTTTATAGCAACAAACAATACATGATACATACAGATACCCATTCCAGAGTCTTCTCTGGTTCTTTTACGTGCACGATGTACAGCACCGACAAGAGACCTCGGTTTAATGTCCCGCATGAAAGACTGTTAATTGTATTAGTGTCAGACGGGGGATCGAACCTGCGATCCCTGGATTACCAGTCCAGCGTGTTACCACTGCACTACAGATCCACACTTTAATTGCAATGGTAATAACATAAGTGGAAGTCGTGATTGCGCAGTGGATGCGCGTTCGCTTCAGGTCCGGAGTTCGAGCCCCACTGGAACCGTTACGATTGTGCCCTTAGGCAAGGCATTTAAATTCCACGTTGCCTCTTCTCTCTCCCTCGTGGCGATGGATTCCATCAGGAATGAGGTCTCGAGAGTGATTTAAGAGAGTTGAAATAAATTGTTTCGCAATCGAGCTAAAATAAATGTGTATAAACTATAAACTAATAACATAATTTATTTTATTTTGCATGAACCATTTACAGGCATTTATTTTACCGCATTTAACATAGTCACATATAGTTAGTTATATACATGCTCGTGTATATTCCACATGTTCCTTGTAGGGTTGGACGTAAGACAACAATGTGTGCATCACTGACCCTGATCGTCATCTGCTCGTTTGGAATGGCCTGGAGTCCCAATTACAATATATTCGTCACTCTTACATTCCTTGTGGGCTTCTTCAACGTCGGACATTGGATGCCTGCATATGTTATAAGTAATTTATTCATCTATGAGTATTATATACCACGAAATTTGACAATCATGATTGAGTCAACCTTGGCAAAGTCCGGAAACGCAATCTCAGATCCACATTCACCATGTGGAGACTCCGCGGTGTAATGAATACTGTGTCTGCTCCGCAACAGATGCCTGGAAGTCGTGATAGCGCGTTCGCTTCAGGTGCGAAAGGTCCGGAGTTCGGGCCTCGCTGGAGCCATGCCGAGTGCGCCCTTATGCAATGCATTTAAATGCCACATTGCCTCTTCTCTCTCCCTCGTGGCGATGGATTCCATCAGGAGTGAGGTCTCGAGAATGATTAATATATGTTGGAAGAACTTGTTTTGCAATCGAGCTAAAATAAATTTGCATATACTAAAAGAGTCTGTGAATGACTGTCTTTAAGCTGATTTGATACTTATCTTCAAGGCACCATAAGTCATATTTGCACATTGTTATATAGCATTATTGTCATCATTCCCCTTTTCTACTCTACTAGCCAATTTCATATTCCATTAAATATAATATAATTATAATATATATATATACATATAATTATGTAGTTTCTCTACTTTTCAGTTTTAACATTACGATATAATTCCAATGTGCAGTTTCCACTTATAGTCCTATCTTTTGATTGCATTTGATTTGTATATATGTTGAGATGTTGATGGTAGATTATTATTATTATTATTAATATGGTAACACTGGTACGAAATGACGAAACGTACTGGATGTTTTTAGAGTTATGTATTGCGTTTGTGTTTTACGTTTATTTATCGTCGCTACCGGTTGCCCATATGAGCGAAGCCTCCTGAAGAGATTAGTCATTTTAGATTTTTGGAGGATAGTTAAACATTAAACATTAAACATAGATTTTATTGGCATTAAACATTTACATATTTATAGCCACAAACAATACAAGATAGTGCAATGATACAGACAGAGAACCATTCCAGAGTCTGCTCTGGTTCTTTTACGTGTACGGGGTACAGCACCGACACGAGACCTCGGTTTAAAGTCCCATCTGAAAGACTATTGCAAACATAACTTGCTCCTTATATATGACATGAGTAGAACATAATCGGTCGTCTGCTGTTCTAATGTATTTGGCTATACTAATAACCAAATAATATCAATATTCATATCATCTAACTGAATACATTTGATTTCATATCTGTATTGTCCGCCTCTGTGGTCGAGTGGTTATAGTCGCTGACTTGTATACCACTGTAACCTATCATCACTGATTGCCACGGGTTCGAGCCCCGCTCAGGCCGTGTCTCATTTATATGAAAAAGTTGGCAGTTTCTTACGGAGGTTGGTGCACCCAAGTACTGGTTAACCGGTGGAGCCTGACCAGGAAAGGTGTTGTTAGGTAAACTGCCCGCCGGCGATATAGCCCGAAATGGTGCTGATGCAGGCGTAAAACCCGAACTATAACATAATATATATTTGTATTGCATAATTGCTTATAATCATCTGGAATAAACTACACCAAGTGGCAATATGAAACTATTTATATTGCATAATTATTAGTTGTGTATATAAATTTAAACCAAAGCTTTTCTCCAATCTCAAACTCAGTCTCAAGCTTCTGATTGGTTCAGCTGTGTTTAAGTATTAAGTACAGCATGAACCAATCAAATCACTTCAGGTCGAGTTTGAGTTCTGAAAAAGTTCTATAGCCTCTGGACCATGTGACCGTTTAGAAATGTTGTTGAGTGTATAGAGACAAGATGACGATGATGATAAAATGTGTTGGTGTGTGTGTATTACGTTTATTTATCCTCGCTACCGGTTGCCCATATGAGCAACGCCTCGTGAAGAGAGTAGTCATTTTAGATTTTTAGAGGAGAGTGAAATGATACAGACAGAGACCCATTCCAGAGTCTCCTCTGGTTCTTTTACGTGCATGGTGTAAAGCACCGACACGAGACCTCGGTTTAAAGTCCCATCTGAAAAACTGTTAATTTTATTAGGGTCAGAGGAGGGATCGCACCTGCGATCCCTGGATTACCAGTCCAGCGTGTTACCACTGGACTACAGATCCGTCTGTGTTAAAATGTGTTGGCTATTCAGAAATGAATGCACATACTGATAATTGAAATACAAATGTATAGGTTCATAGAATGATAATGATACTTTGTCATTTTCAGAAATAGAGTTTGTTGGTCCCTCTATGCGACGTTTCTCTGGCTATTTCAGAAATAGAGTTTGTTGGTCCCTCTATGCGACGTTTCTTTGGCTATTTCAGAAATATAGTTTGTTGGTCCCTCTATGCGACGTTCCTCTGGCTATTTCAGAAATATAGTTTGTTGGTCCCTCTATGCGACGTTTCTCTGGTTATTTCAGAAATAGAGTGTGTTGGTCCCTCTATGTGACGTTTCTCTGGCTATTTTAGATATAGAGTTTGTTGGTCCCTCTATGCGACGTTTCTCTGGCTATTTGAGCTCTTTCATGTCCTCATTTGGCCATATTGGACTTGCAGCCATTGCATATGGAATCCGAGACTGGACCACGTTGCTCATTACTGCTTCTTTACCAGGAATTGTCTACCTGCCTCTCTGGTTGTAAGTATCACATGATTTGCCATACAACACTGTACCAGGAATTGTCTACCTGCCTCTCTGGTTGTAAGTGTCTATTGATATGCTATTAATCACTGTACCAGGAATTGTCTACCTGCCTCTCTGGTTGTAAGTATCGCCTGGTGTGCCATAAATCACTGTACCAGGAATTGTCTACCTGTCTCTCTGGTTGTAAGTATATATTGATGTGTCATAGATCACTGTACCAGGAATTGTCTACCTGCCTCTCTGGTTGTAAGTATATATTGGTGTGTCATAGATCACTGTACCAGGAATTGTCTACCTGCCTCTCTGGTTGTAAGTATATATTGATGTATCATAGATCACTGTACCAGGAATTGTCTACCTGCCTCTCTGGTTGTAAGTATATATTGATGTGTCATAGATCACTGTACCAGGAATTGTCTACCTGCCTCTCTGGTTGTAAATATCGCCTGATGTGTCATAAATCACTGTACCAGGTATTGTCTACCTGTCTCTCTGGTTGTAAGTATATATTGATGTGTCATATATCACTGTACCAGGAATTGTCTACCTGCCTCTCTGGTTGTAAGTATATATTGATGTGTCATAAATCACTGT
The DNA here is from genome assembly GCA_014843695.1 of Archivesica marissinica. NCBI lineage: Eukaryota > Metazoa > Mollusca > Bivalvia > Venerida > Vesicomyidae > Archivesica > Archivesica marissinica. Next base: position 25,440,160 of record CM026395.1, on the reverse strand, counting down.
ACCAGGAATTGTCTACCTGCCTCTCTGGTTGTAAGTATCGCCTGATGCGTCATTAATTACTGTACCAGGAATTGTCTACCTGCCTCTCTGGTTGTAAGTATATATTGATGTGTCATAGATCACTGTACCAGGAATTGTCTACCTGCCTCTCTGGTTGTAAGTATCGCCCGGTGTGCCATAAATCACTGTACCAGGAAGTGTCTACCTGCCTCTCTGGTTGTAAGTATCGCCTGGTGTGCCATAAATCACTGTACCAGGAATTGTCTACCTGCCTCTCTGGTTGTAAGTATATATTGATGTGTCATAGATCACTGTACCAGGAATTGTCTACCTGCCTCTCTGGTTGTAAGTATATATTGGTGTGTCATAGATCACTGTACCAGGAATTGTCTACCTGCCTCTCTGGTTGTAAGTATATATTGATGTATCATAGATCACTGTGCCAGGAATTGTCTACCTGCCTCTCTGGTTGTAAGTATATATTGATGTGTCATAGATCACTGTACCAGGAATTGTCTACCTGCCTCTCTGGTTGTAAATATCGCCTGATGTGTCATAAATCACTGTACCAGGTATTGTCTACCTGTCTCTCTGGTTGTAAGTATATATTGATGTGTCATATATCACTGTACCAGGAATTGTCTACCTGCCTCTCTGGTTGTAAGTATATATTGATGTGTCATAAATCACTGTACCAGGAATTGTCTACCTGCCTCTCTGGTTGTAAGTATCGCCTGATGCGTCATTAATTACTGTACCAGGAATTGTCTACCTGCCTCTCTGGTTGTAAGTATATATTGATGTGTCATAGATCACTGTACCAGGAATTGTCTACCTGCCTCTCTGGTTGTAAGTATCGCCCGGTGTGCCATAAATCACTGTACCAGGAAGTGTCTACCTGCCTCTCTGGTTGTAAGTATCGCCTGGTGTGCCATAAATCACTGTACCAGGAATTGTCTACCTGCCTCTCTGGTTGTAAGTATATATTGATGTGTCATAGATCACTGTACCAGGAATTGTCTACCTGCCTCTCTGGTTGTAAGTATATATTGGTGTGTCATAGATCACTGTACCAGGAATTGTCTACCTGCCTCTCTGGTTGTAAGTATATATTGATGTATCATAGATCACTGTACCAGGAATTGTCTACCTGCCTCTCTGGTTGTAAGTATATATTGATGTGTCATAGATCACTGTACCAGGAATTGTCTACCTGCCTCTCTGGTTGTAAATATCACCTGATGTGTCATAAATCACTGTACCAGGAATTGTCTACCTGCCTCTCTGGTTGTAAGTATATATTGATGTGTCATAGAGCACTGTACCAGGAATTGTCTACCTGCCTCTCTGGTTGTAAGTATATATTTATTTGTCATAAATCACCGTACCAGGAATTGTCTACCTGCCTCTCTTGTTGTAAGTATCGCCTGGTGTGCCATAAATCACTGTACCAGGAATTGTCTACCTGCCTCTCTGGTTGTAAGTATATATTGATGTGTCATAAATCACTGTACTAGGAATTGTCTACCTGCCTCTCTGGTTGTAAGTATATATTGGTGTGTCATAGATCACTGTACCAGGAATTGTCTACCTGCCTCTCTGGTTGTAAGTATATATTGGTGTGTCATAGATCACTGTACCAGGAATTGTCTACCTGCCTCTCTGGTTGTAAGTATATATTGATGTATCATAGATCACTGTACCAGGAATTGTCTACCTGCCTCTCTGGTTGTAAGTATATATTGATGTGTCATAGATCACTGTACCAGGAATTGTCTACCTGCCTCTCTGGTTGTAAATATCGCCTGATGTGTCATAAATCACTGTACCAGGAATTGTCTACCTGCCTCTCTGGTTGTAAGTATATATTGATGTGTCATAGAGCACTGTACCAGGAATTGTCTACCTGCCTCTCTGGTTGTAAGTATATATTTATTTGTCATAAATCACCGTACCAGGAATTGTCTACCTGCCTCTCTTGTTGTAAGTATCGCCTGGTGTGCCATAAATCACTGTACCAGGAATTGTCTACCTGCCTCTCTGGTTGTAAGTATATATTGGTGTGTCATAGATCACTGTACCAGGAATTGTCTACCTGCCTCTCTGGTTGTAAGTATATATTGATGTGTCATATATCACTGTACCAGGAATTGTCTACCTGCCTCTCTGGTTGTAAGTATATATTGATTTGTCATAAATCACTGTACCATGAATTGTCTACCTGCCTCTCTGGTTGTAAGTATCGCCTGATGCATCATAAATCACTGTACCAGTATCGCCTACTATATTATAAAACAATGCACATACATTATGTACGTGTCTCTCTGTAAGTGTCACCTACTATATTATAAAACAGTGCACATACATTATGTACGTGTCTCTCTCTAAGTGTCGCCTGCTATATTATAAAACAGTGCACATACATTATGTACGTGTCTCTCTGTAAGTGTCACCTACTATATTATAAAACAGTGCACATACATTATGTACGTGTCTCTCTGTAAGTGTCACCTACTATATTATAAAACAGTGCACATACATTATGTACGTGTCTCTCTGTAAGTGTCACCTACTATATTATAAAACAGTGCACATACATTATGTACGTGTCTCTCTGTAAGTGTCACCTGCTAAATTATAAAACAGTGCACAGGGCATTATGTACGTGTCTCTCTGGTTGTGAGGAGTAATCACTTGCAAGCTTATAATGCAATGCACCAAACTTGAGCATACACTGTGGAATTCATGATTATAATTATCTACACGCCTCTCTGGTTTGACTCTCACTTGATATCGTTTAAACCAAGCCCCCGTGTTTATAAAACTACTCTTATATCTCAAACTTGAGCTCAGGAAACTAACTATAATTTGTTGAGTCTGAGAATAACAACACTCAACTGAACCAATCAAAAGCTTGAGACTGAGTTTGAGATTGGAGATATGTTTTATAGCATCGGGGCCAGTGCACCATAGTCCGGATATGTAGTCCAGTGGTAACAAGCTGGACTGGTAATCCAGTGATCGCAGGTTCGATCCCCAGTTTGACCATAATAAAATTAACAGTCTTTCAGATGGGACGTTAAACCGAGGTCTCGTGTCGGTGCTTTACACCGTACACGTAAAAGAACCAGAGCAGACTCTGGAATGGGTCTCTGTCTGTATCATTGCACTATCCTCCAAACATTGAAAATGACTAATATCTTCAGGAGGCGTCGCTCATATGGGCAACTGGTAGCGACGATAAATAAACGTAAAACACACACACACACACACCATAGTCCACGCTCTAGATTTAGAGACGAATACACAGCTATAGCGGGAGATGTCCAAGCTTCTGCAGAATCATTCCATTAAGTAATCAATCAAGTCATTATTTTTATATTTTCGGTTTAAGTTTAAACTTGATTTATTTTACAACGATTGCGAAGCAAGTTTTAACAACTTATATTAACCACTCTCGTTGGCGTGGATGAAAGCGTAAAAATGGTCATTCGTGTGGGAGGAAACGGGTGTACCCGGAGAAAAACCCACCTGTTCGATCTGGCGACCACCGTACCATCTCACATACTTCCCGATCTGAGGATCGAACCCGGGTTGCATTGGCGAGAAGCGAGCGCGCTAACCACTACGCTAATCGGACAGCCTAATTCGGTTTATTCTGATGTATCCAGGAAACAGGTTTTCCCCGAATCTGCACGCTGGCTCGTTACTCGTGGCAGGACGGAAGAAGCAAAGGATGTCGTACAACGGTGGGCAAAATGGAACAAAGTCGACCTACCAGATAAATTCATTGACAAGGTGTTGGTTGGTGAGAATCCAGTAGGGCAGCAGAAAAGCAACATATGGGACCTGTTCTCGTCCAAAGTACTTCTCATCCGAACACTTCTCATATTTACAATATGGTATGACAGTGATAATTAATCACATTTCGCACACTTCCGATAAGTGTGTTTTTACATGAAAAACAATAACTATAAATACATAGTTTTAAATACTTTGGAATATTTTTAGTTGTTCAGTTTTGTAATAAAGATGTGCTATATCTTTGATGGAATCCTTCGTATTTCGTTTTCATGTAATAATAATCATATAATGTGGGTGGGCGTTTTCTATGTTCAAACTAACCGTCACAATTTCTAAAAAAAAAGTTTTCATATGTACAATTGTATTCATTGCATAAAAAGGATTTCCCAAATTTTTCAGGATAGAAATCTATTCTTTTAACGTTTTTAATGTACTTGAACATTGTTGAAAAATACATAATTTTTTTAAAAACTTTTATTTATTTTACAATGATTGTGAAGCAAGTTTTAACAACTTATATTAATCACTCTCGTTGAATTTTCTTTTGACAATGGTATACTGTGTTTTGTTCAGCTTTCTTCGCAGCAGTCTACATTCGCTATGTCAAAGTCGGTTATGTCGAATTCTCCGGTTATCTCGAAGTCGGATCAAATCCCGTTTCAGACACTATCATTTTACATATAACTGGCTCCATTTGTATCGAATTTCGTTGAGTCAAAATTCGGTTATGTCGAAGTATTTTGTTCGGTCAGAATTCGAACATACTGATTCTGATTTATTTCAAACTTTATTTATTTTATAACGATTGCGAAGCAAGTTCTAACAACTTAAATTAATCACTCTCGTTGGCGCGGAGGAAAGCGTAAATGTGGTCATTCCTGTCGGAGAAAACCGGAGTACCTGGAGAAAACCCACCTGTCCGATATGGCTACCATCGTACCATCTCACATTCTTCCCAGTCCGAGGATCGAACCCGGGGTTGCATTGGTAAGAAGCCAGCGCGCTAACCACTGCGCTAATCGGACAGCCAGTTTCTGATAATATCAACGTCATTTTGCCAGAAGTTAAAAAGTGAAAAATCGACAGACTGGAACCCAGGCTTCATCTGTAACACACTTTGATTTACAGGTTATTAGTATGCCTCGGTTACTATGGACTTGCATTCAATATGGGCGACCTTGGAGGCGACTTGTACTTAAACTTCATGTTGCAATCTGTTGTCGAGATTCCGGCTAACGTAATATGCCTGCTCATACTTGATAGAGTGGGCCGGAAACCAGTAATGGTAGGCAGTATGTTCATAGGAGGAGCAAGTATCATAGCAACCATATTTACTCTATTATATCTACCAGGTATGTATATATTAATATTTATTTTATGCTAAAATTGATGAAATACAGTGTTCTATCAGTGAGATATAATCCATATCACCACTGCATATCCCTCACTGTATTTTGCCGGACTACTTTTTTTATTATCTCCCTTCCCAATACACTATTCTTGCACTATTACTCTCCCTTTAAATGCTTAGACAACGTGTTATTTAATTTTCACCGTTTACCTGGCTTCACTGACACTATTTACCTGTATTATTGTTTTTGTTATGAAACAAATCAAAAGCGAAATACAACTGACATTGTCTCGAAGTTTGTCACTGCAAATTGTAACAATAAATCCAATAAATGTTTTCATGTATTTTTCCTCGATTCAACTTTAAATTCAAGATGGCGGCATATTTGTGTATCGACTCACGACGTATAGCCGTGTATTCATCCGCGCAAAAACACGGCGGCCAGCTATTTTAATTTCTTCATTTTGTGTTTGTTTTTCACCTATTAGCATAAAATAAAAAGAAAATTTGTTTGTTTTGAGTGAATATGGAATATATCTCACCTCGAAGTGAGAACATTTCAAATATTTTCACGAGCTCGTAGCAAATATGTTATGATTTGAATAGTTGATAATTTGATAATTTTGCATAGTACTACAAAGAATAAATAGGAAATTATGTTTTTAACTTAGAAATAAATTGTTCGTCAAGAGTAATCGGCCTTGTACCTGTGTTTTGTGTCGGTAATATTTATAAGTTTAATCTTTGTTTTATATTCGTCAAGATAAACCTGTAGTCACAACGGTACTTTCTCTGGTTGGGAAGATGGGGTTGACTGCGGGATTCTCAACTGTTTACATTTACTCGGCTGAACTGTTTCCGACAGTGGTTAGAAACTCGGGCATGGGTGCCAGTTCGTGCATGGCTCGAGTTGGTGGCATGATGGCCCCGTATATAGCAGATTTGGTAAGGATGTTATTGAAAGAAATATTTAGCATGGCTGTATTTTCAAAATCGTCTTCTTGCAGTTTATTAGTATCATGGATGTCGCTAACACACGTGTAAAATGTACCACACCAAATACATGTTTGCATGAGGTCTCGAGAGTGAATAGACAAACGCTAGAACTTGTTCCGCAAAAGGGGTTAAAAGGAATAGGCCTAAGTTAAGGCCAACTACGTTTCACCATGTGTACATTAGTACATTAGGTCATTGTACAATGCCGCGTGTGGCCTCCCACGTTGACATAAGTTGTTACGACTTTAGACAACACAAACACACATAAACATGCATTGTGCAATTTGTATGTATGTATGTTCCTTTAATGTCAAACCCCTTGCGGGGACTTAAACATGTTTTCCTGGGCAAGCTTAGACGACCTAAGCGATTAAACAGTACTAAGCAATGTGTGTGAGGTGCCTTGCTCAATGACACTACATACATGGCCTGACCGAGTATCGAATCCGGGACCGTTCGATTCCAAATCCGAAGCTCTACCACTGGACCACGGACGCCACAATTTGCATAAACTAACACATTCATATGTTTTCTGTCAGCAGGATCGTTTTGTAGGTGGGGAATTTGGCATAGCACTTCCCCAAGTTGTGTTTGGAAGCATGTCCATCGTTGGAGGTATTGCTGCATTATTTCTGCCAGAAACGTTGAACAAATGTCTGCCAGAGACGATTGAACAAGGAGAAAAATTCGGAAAGTATGACCTTTTTTAAAGAATAAAGTTTATTTATCGTCGCTACCGGTTGCCTATATGAGCGATGGGCATTTACCGAACACCACCTATCCTTGTCAGGCTCCGGTGGTTAACCAGTACTTAGTGCACCAACCTCCGTAAGAAACTGCCAACTCTTTTATATAAAGAGACACGGGCGGAGCGGTGCTCGAACCTGTGACCATTAGTGATGCTACTGAATGTATAAAATATTTAAGCTTCTTTTCCTTCTCCGTGTCCTAGTGGTTAAGGCGTCCACCTACGGAGTACGTCAGGGGTTCGTTCTGATATGGCCAGTTGGCAATTACTAGTCATTTAACTACATACACGTTTTCTTGGAAACGACTCTCGATGATGAGGGTGTGGTTGGGCGAAGTCATGTGCTACTTAGTCTGCCCACGCCTTGATATGGGGTCATCGTTTGTGAACGTGCCTGTTTATATTAATACATACAACCCACCGTAAGCATATTTATGCAGAACAGATCCTTGTAATTCGAATTGCTATCTTTTCACAATATTTTATTAAAGAGACCTCTTGGTAATTACTTTTGTGTAGCCACTACAATGTGTAATTATTGTATTTGCTTTAAACGTCTTATAGATGTTTTACGCAATAAACTATTGTTGTTGTTGTTGTTGTTGTTGTTGCTTATCATGCGGTAGTATATATATTACCAAAACCACAACCGACACGCCGTTACCATTAAATGTCCCAGCAATATTTGTAGTCATGGAAACATGAACTATAATAAATATGACCAATGAGTACAATGTGCACTATGGTAAACTATGGTTTGTACAAAACGCTGATAAGTATAGGATATAAGCCGAAAACGATTCAATATGTACAATATTGGACTATGTGAGGGGCGTTGCGCCGTAGATAGTACCATTATTTTACTTATTGGATCGGTTTGAGGCTTATATTTTACTTAAAGCACACACTTATATAACAAGATCCTACTAATTAAAATTGTTAATTTCGTACATGTACGCATAGGATTTAATATAATACTCTGGCCTTCTGACACCAGTCCAATATTAATAATAATAATAATGTACAAAGGTATGACGTCACGATAGTGTTTTAAAAACTGTTAGAAGTTGAAAATAAAGCGTCACAGACGGATCTGTAGTCCAGTGGCAACACGCTGGACTGGTAATCCAGGGATCGCAGGTTCGATCCCCCGTCTGACCATAATAACATTTTCAGATGGGACGTTAAACCGATGTCTCGTGTCGGTGATTTACACCGTGCACGTAAAAGAACCAGAGGAGACTCTGGAATTGGTCTCTGTCTGTATCATTGCACTATCCTCCAACAATCTAAATTGACTAATCTCTTCAGGAGGCGTCGCTCATATGGGCAACCGGTAGCGACGATAAATAAACGTAAACACACAAATAAAACATGCCATCCTAAAAGAAAAAGTGTATGGGTTTGATGAAGTAAAGTTAATAGACACTAAATTACTTATATATATCCTTCAAATTATTAAACATGCTTTACTTTCAGAAGTGATGTGGAAGAATTGCACACTGAAAAGACAGCGTACATAAATACCATATGTACAGACTCGGAATCTACAACCCATATGTAGTTGTAAATAATTCTGTATTGGATATAAGACGAAAACAATCCAATATGTAAAATATTGGACTGTGTGAGGCGCGCGTAATTCTTCCCATAGCTTATTTGTAATTGGGCAATATATGTAATCTGTGTTCATATGTTTCAATTTTCCTACTTATCTGACAATTTGTGGGTTAGGCATTTCCCATTTAAATTGTATTTCTCTACTAGGCAATATCCTGTTAACAAGTTTATATTTAAATTCTATACTTTTACTGTCCATAGTTTAATCATGTTTTATTGCAAATCAATAGTTAATGTTATGCACAGAACGATACAATACATAGTATGAAAATGAAAATGCAAATGGTTTGGGCCACAAGTTTTGACAACATTAGATAACGACCCGCACCAGGGATAACGGCTAGCACCAGGGATAACGACCTGCATCAGGGATAACGACCCGCACCAGGGATAACTGCCAGCACCAGGGATAACGGCCAGCACCAGGGATAACGACCCGCACACGGGATAACGACCCGCACACGGGATAACGACCCGCACCAGGGATAACGGCCCGCACACGGGATAACGACCCGCACAGGGATAACGGCCAGCACCAGGGATAACGACCCGCACAGGGATAACGGCCAGCACCAGGGATAACGGCCAGCACCAGGGATAACGACCCGCACACGGGATAACGACCCGCACACGGGATAACGACCCGCACCAGGGATAACGGCCCGCACACGGGATAACGACCCGCACACGGGATAACGGCCAGCACAGGGATAACGGCCAGCACCAGGGATAACGGGCCGCACCAGGGATAGCGGGCCGCACCAGGGATAACGGGCCGCACCAGGGATAACGGCCCGCACAAGGGATAACGGCCCACACCAGGGGTAATGACCTGCACCAGGGACAACGGCCCCACTCAGGGATAACGGCACTGTCCTTATGTTTGTGTATCATTTTATAGAAGATACGCCATTGTATGTTTTCATTAAAGTACATTAACCAGTAGCTGTCTATATATGGTTTCGTAAACGTCTTAGCAACACTGCACAAAAGATAGACGGTCAGTGTTTTAACAAGAGATGTCACTTTTTTGACGGTCTGAAATTTCAATTATCAGAAAAAAAGAGTCTGATTATGATCTGCACTGTTCGCAATGGAAAAATATCAAACCAATCTGTAATACGACAAAACAAATATATCTAGTCAAATTATTTAAATAAAGTGTAAACAATAGATGGTTACGTTTTACGAAACATATTCTGTTTGCTCTCTGTAAATTAGATGTGCTATGTACCGCTGTTTAAAACCGTATTACTATATATATACCTCATGTTTGTATCATGCATGATGCACTGAGTGAATACATTTGATTTGATTTGTGCTGTTAGTGTTATGAAGTCACTATTTATCAATGTTTATTTTTAATTCCGCCTTTACGTAGCCTAAGCGCACGGTAGCGGTTTTCAATCTATACTAGAGGACATAGAAAACGAACACTTCGGATAAGTGTGTTTTTACATGAAAAAATAATAACTATATAAATACATATTACATTTTCTTAAAGACCAATTCATTGTCGTCATTTTGATACCAACATATTTAAAATTGATGTAGTAATAACGATATGATCGTAAGATAAAGATAGTGCTCCAAAAATCGAAAGTAACACTTTTGGCTAATTGTGATTAGAATGCAAATGTGAACGTGATGAACCAACTTTCCGCACTTACATTACATCGCAAAAAGCCAAAGAAATGCATTTGTTCACATATACATTTTGTCTACAAACTTTCAAAAGTGAAAGTAGGATTTCATATAACTACTAATCTACAAATAAATATGCATAGGCACAACTGTGAGATATAACGGTAAATCTGTACGATAAATCGTGATATTCAGGATACACGGATTGTATTACACAGGGATGTTGACCCTATTTACATTATTTTGTTATGTCAACAAACCGCGTATACGACGCTTGTTTATTTGTTGAAATACTCCGTTTTTGAGGCTAATATTGGGGGTGGGGTATACCTTATAATAGGAAACTCTGTCCTCTAGTATATGTCAATGCTTCGGGAACAACGTTTAGTATTTGATAACATTAAAGCAGAACTATGTCGTATAAAGGATGTTTTTTGGTAAAAATATAAATACTAATGTATGTGTGTTTACAAAAATCGAAATAGTTGCTCAGAAACGATAAAAATCCTATAAATATACACCATCGTATACGCTAATTGTTTATCAACAAACGAAATATCTTTATCAACAGACGAAATGTAAATACGCACTGCGCGCATGCGTGAAACAACAACGGATGTAGAAAAAAATGCTGGAATGTCAACATATTTTGAACATGAAATACTATCTATGTATCTTCCTCTAATGGCGAACCCCTCGCGGGGATGTAGACATGTCTCTAACAGACTTAGATAACAGAGGTATGAATCGACATCTCAAGTAATTCAATTAAAAAAGACAACGTGGGATAAATGGAGACGATGCATTCCGAATGTAAACAAGTGCGGACGATGCGTTGCGATTGTAAACAAGTGCGGACGATGCGTTCCGATTGTAAACAAGTGCGTGACCGATCGACTCGGAAAGTCCTACTTTCGGTTTGAGTTTGTTTTATCGCAAAAAAAACAACACTAATTGAACATAAAAGTATAATGTAAGAATGTGTAGCAGCATTGCTACCCATACGTAAAATTTGAATTTTTCAAATATCTTTTATTTCATACGATGTAATGCTGCTTTAAGCTATCCACTTTCTGTTAGTTTTTAGCCACATTCTAATCAAGCGTGGGATAAAGTGCACGAAGCCATACATCCTCAAACAGTTGGATGCTTTTCTTTGTCACTGGGTTGAAGACACGTTCACCTGATTGGCATCCAGTACAGCTGGAATTGAACACTCCCACAAGGATCAGTCCCTGGGTGATATTGATAAAGTAATATACTTCAAGTTTTCAAGCATAACAATCATTCCATGGCACGAAATAAAACCATTTACAATCGTTCATTTCTAGGAAATTGTTATTTCAAGTAGAATTCCTTAAAGCACCATGTGTTTATCATTTCACAAGTGTATACATTATTATACCAGTGTATACATCATTCCACCAGTGAATATATCATTCCATCAGTGTATACATCATTCCACCAGTGTATGCATCATTCCATCAGTGTATACATCATTCCATCAGTGCATACATCATTTCACCAGTGCATACATCATTCCATCAGTGTATACATCATTCCATCAGTGTATGCATCATTCCACCAGTGTATACACCATTCCATCAGTGCATACATCATTCCACCAGTGTATACACCATTCCATCAGTGCATACATCATTCCATCAGTATATACATCATTCCATCAGTGTATACACCATTCCATCAGTGTATGCATCATTCCATCAGTGTATACATCATTCCATCATTGTATACACAATTCCATCAGTGTATACATCATATACATCATTCCATCAGTGTATACACCATTCCATCAGTGTATACATCATTCCATCAGTGTATACATCATATACATCATTCCATCAGTGTATACACCATTCCATCAGTGTATACATAATTCCATCAGTGTATACATCATATACATCATTCCATCAATGTATACACCATTCCATCAGTGTATACATCATATACATCATTCCATCAGTGTATACACCATTCCATCAGTGTATACATCATATACATCATTCCATCAGTGTATACATCATATACATCATTCCATCAGTGTATAAACCATTCCATCAGTGTATACATCATATACATCATTCCATCAGTGTATACACCATTCCATCAGTGTATACATCATATACATCATTCCATCAGTGTATACATCATATAAACCATTCCATCAGTGTATACACCATTCCATCAGTGTATACACCATTCCATCAGTGTATACATCATTCCATCAGTGTATACATCATTCCATCAGTGTATACACCATTCCATCAGTGCATACATCATTCCATCAGTGTATACATCATTCCATCAGTGTATACACCATTCCATCAGTGTATACATCATTCCATCAGTGTATACATCATTCCATCAGTGTATACACCATTCCATCATTGTATACATCATATACATCATTCTACCAGTGTATACATCATATACATCATTCCATCAGTGTATACATCATATACATCATTCTACCAGTGTATACATCATATACATCATTCCATCAGTGTATACATCATATACATCATTCTACCAGTGTATACATCATATACATCATTCTACCAGTGTATACATCATATACATCATTCTACCAGTGTATACATCATATACATCATTCCATCAGTGTATACATCATATACATCATTCCATCAGTGTATACATCATATACATCATTCTACCAGTGTATACATCATATACATCATTCCATCAGTGTATACATCATATACATCATTCTACCAGTGTATACATCATATACATCATTCCATCAGTGTATACATCATATACATCATTCCATCAGTGTATACATCATATACATCATTCTACCAGTGTATACATCATATACATCATTCTACCAGTGTATACATCATATACATCATTCCATCAGTGTATACATCATATACATCATTCTACCAGTGTATACATCATATACATCATTCCATCAGTGTATACATCATATACATCATTCTACCAGTGTATACATCATATACATCATTCTACCAGTGTATACATCATATACATCATTCCATCATTGTATACATCATATACATCATTCCATCAGTGTATACATCATATACATCATTCCATCAGTGTATACATCATATACATCATTCTACCAGTGTATACATCATATACATCATTCTACCAGTGTATACATCATATACATCATTCCATCAGTGTATACATCATATACATCATTCCATCAGTGTATACATCATATACATCATTCCATCAGTGTAAACATCATATACATCATTCCATCAGTGTATACATCATATACACCATTCCATCAGTGTATACATCATTCTACCAGTGTATACATCATATACATCATTCCATCAGTGTATACATAATTCCATCAGTGTATACATAATTCCATCAGTGTATACACCATTCCATCAGTGTATACATCATTCCATCAGTGTATACATAATTTCATCAGTGTATACATCATTCCATCAGTGTATACATCATTCCATCAGTGTATACACCATTCCATCAGTGTATACATCATTCCATCAGTGTATACATCAATCCATCAGTGTATACATCATTCCATCAGTGTATATATAATTTCATCTGTGTATACATCATTCCATCAGTGTATACATCATTCCATCAGTGTATACATAATTTCACCAGTGAATACATCATTCCATCAGTGTATACATCATTCCATCAGTGTATACATCATTCCATCAGTGTATACACCATTCCATCAGTGTATACATCATTCCATCAGTGTATACATCATTTCATCAGTATATACATCATTTCATCAGTGTATACATCATTTCATCATTGTATACATCATATACATCATTCCATCAGTGTATACAACATTCCATCAGTGTATACATCATTCCATCAGTGTATACATCATTCCATCAGTGTATACATCATTTCATCAGTGTATACATCATTCCATCAGTGTATACATCATTCCATCAGTGTATACACCATTCCATCAGTGTATACATCATTCCATCAGTGTATACATAATTTCATCAGTGTATACATCATTTCATCAGTGTATACATCATTCCATCAGTGTATACATCATTCCATCAGTGTATGCATTAATTCATTGATAGTTACCAATTAGTGTGTACACATATACGAGTGACATTGTATCTACCTCAAACAACCCATTACACTCCCTACTGCAAGTGTACGCACGCGGTATGAGTGTATATACTCGCCACCGCAGATCATCTGGGCGAGTAAATATGTCTAAGAGGATTAATTCTAAATCGTTGGCAGCACTGCGTGTGTGGACTGGCCATACATCGTTGGCAGCACTGCTTGCGTGGACTGGCCATACATCATTGGCGGCACTGCGTGTGTGGACTGGCCATACATCGTTGGCAGCACTGCATGTGTGGACTGGCCATACATCGTTGGCAGCACTGCGTGTGTGGACTGGCCATACATCGTTGGCAGCACTGCGTGTGTGGACTGGCCATATACATCGTTGGCAGCACTGCGTGCGTGGACTGGCCATACACATCGCTGGCGGCACTACGTGTATGGACTGCCATATACATTGTTGGCAGCACTGCGTGTGTGGACTGGCCATACACATCACTGGCAGCACTGCTTGTGTGGACTGGCCATACATCGTTGGCAGCACTGCGTGTGTGGACAGGCCATACACATCACTGGCAGCACTGCGTGTGTGGACTGGCCATATATCGTCGGCAGCACTGCCTGTATGGCCTGGCCATACACATCGCTGGCGGCACTGCGTGCGTGGACAGGCCATACATCGTTCGCAGCACTGCGTGTGTGGACTGGCCATAGACCGTTGGCAGCACTGCGTGTGTGGACTGGCCATACACATCACTGGCAGCACTGCATGTGTGGACTGGCCATACATTGTTGGCAGCACTGCCTGTATGGACTGGCCATACACATCACTGGCAGCACTGCGTGCGTGGACTGGCCATACACATCGCTGGCGACACTGCGTGCGTGGACTGGCCATACATCGTTGGCAGCACTGCGTGTGTGGACTGGCCATACATCGTTGGCAGCACTGCGTGTGTGGACTGGCCATACACATCATTGGCAGCACTGCGTGCGTGGACTGGCCATACATCGTTGGCAGCACTGCCTGTATGGAATGGCCATACACATCACTGGCAGCACTGCGTGCGTGGACAGGCCGTACACATCATTGGCAGCACTGCGTGTGTGGACTGGCCATACACATCGCTGACAGCACTGCGTGTGTGGACTGGCCATACATCGTTGGCAGCACTGCGTGTGTGGACTGGCCATACACATCGTTGGCAGCACTGTGTGTGTGGACTGGCCATACACATCATTGGCAGAACTGCGTGTGTGGACTGGCCATACACATCATTGGCAGCACTGCGTGTGTGGACTGGCCATACACATCGTTGGCAGCACTGCGTGTATGGACTGGCCATACACATCACTGGCAGCAATGCGTGCGTGGACTGGCCATACACATCGCTGGCGACACTGCGTGCGTGGACTGGCCATACATCGTTGGCAGCACTGCGTGTGTGGACTGGCCATACATCGTTGGCAGCACTGCCTGTATGGACTGGCCATACACATCACTGGCAGCACTGCGTGTGTGGACTGGCTATACACATCACTGGCAGCACTGCGTGTGTGGACTGGCCATACATCGTTGGCAGCACTGCGTGTGTGGACTGGCCATACACAACGTTGGCAGCACTGCGTGTGTGGACTGGCCATACACATCACTGGCAGCACTGCGTGTGTGGACTGGCCATACATCGTTGGCAGCACTGCGTGTGTGGACTGGCCATACACATCACTGGCAGCACTGCGTGTGTGGACTGGCCATACATCGTCGGCAGCACTGCCTGTATGGCTTGGCCATACACATCGCTGGCGGCACTGTGTGCGTGGACAGGCCATACATCGTTCACAGCACTGCGTGTGTGGACTGGCCATACATCGTTGGCAGCACTGCGTGTGTTGACTGGCCATACACATCACTGGCAGCACTGCATGTGTGGACTGGCCATACATCGTTGGCAGCACTGCCTGTATGGACTGGCCATACACATCACTGGCAGCACTGCGTGTGTGGACTGGCCATACACATCACTGGCGACACTGCGTGCGTGGACAGGCCATACATCGTTCGCAGCACTGCGTGTGTGGACTGGCCATAGATCGTTGGCAGCACTGCGTGTGTGGACTGGCCATACACATCACTGGCAGCACTGCATGTGTGGACTGGCCATACATTGTTGGCAGCACTGCCTGTATGGACTGGCCATACACATCACTGGCAGCACTGCGTGCGTGGACTGGCCATACACATCGCTGGCGACACTGCGTGCGTGGACTGGCCATACATCGTTGGCAGCACTGCGTGTGTGGACTGGCCATACATCGTTGGCAGCACTGCGTGTGTGGACTGGCCATACACATCGTTGGCAGCACTGTGTGTGTGGACTGGCCATACACATCATTGGCAGCACTGCGTGTGTGGACTGGCCATACACATCACTGGCAGCACTGCGTGCGTGGACTGGCCATACACATCGCTGGCGACACTGCGTGTGTGGACTGGCCATACATCGTTGGCAGCACTGCGTGCGTGGACTGGCCATACATCGTTGGCAGCACTGCCTGTATGGACTGGCCATACACATCACTGGCAGCACTGCGTGCGTGGACATACCGTACATATCATTGGCAGCACTGCGTGTGTGGACTGGCCATACACATCGCTGACAGCACTGCGTGTGTGGACTGGCCATACATCGTTGGCAGCACTGCGTGTGTGGACTGGCCATACACATCGTTGGCAGCACTGTGTGTGTGGACTGGCCATACACATCATTGGCAGAACTGCGTGTGTGGACTGGCCATACACATCATTGGCAGCACTGCGTGTGTGGACTGGCCATACACATCGTTGGCAGCACTGCGTGTATGGACTGGCCATACACATCACTGGCAGCACTGCGTGCCTGGACTGGCCATACACATCGCTGGCGACACTGCGTGCGTGGACTGGCCATACATCGTTGGCAGCACTGCGTGTGTGGACTGGCCATACATCGTTGGCAGCACTGCCTGTATGGACTGGCCATACACATCACTGGCAGCACTGCGTGTGTGGACTGGCTATACACATCACTGGCAGCACTGCGTGTGTGGAATGGCCATACATCGTTGGCAGCACTGCGTGTGTGGAATGGCCATACACAAAGTTGGCAGCACTGCGTGTGTGGACTGGCCATACACATCACTGGCAGCACTGCGTGTGTGGACTGGCCATACATCGTTGGCAGCACTGCGTGTGTGGACTGGCCATACACATCACTGGCAGCACTGCGTGTGTGGACTGGCCATACATCGTCGGCAGCACTGCCTGTATGGCCTGGCCATACACATCGCTGGCGGCACTGTGTGCGTGGACAGGCCATACATCGTTCGCAGCATTGCGTGTGTGGACTGGCCATACATCGTTGGCAGCACTGCCTGTGTGGACTGGCCATACACATCACTGGCAGCACTGCGTGTGTGGACTGGCTATACACATCACTGGCAGCACTGCGTGCGTGGACTGGCCATACACATCGCTGGCGACACTGCGTGCGTGGACTGGCCATACATCGTTGGCAGCACTGCGTGTGTGGACTGGTCATACATCGTTGGCAGCACTGCGTATGTGGACTGGCCATACACATCATTGGCAGCACTGCGTGCGTGGACTGGCCATATATCGTTGGCAGCACTGCCTGTATGGACTGGCCATACACATCACTGGCAGCACTGCGTGCGTGGACAGGCCGTACACATCATTGGCAGCACTGCATGTGTGGACTGGCCATACACATCGCTGACAGCACCGCGTGTGTGGACTGGCCATACATCGTTGGCAGCACTGCGTGTGTGGACTGGCCATACACATCGTTGGCAGCACTGTGTGTGTGGACTGGCCATACATTGTTGGCAGCACTGCCTGTATGGACTGGCCATACACATCACTGGCAGCACTGCGTGCGTGGACTGGCCATACACATCGCTGGCGACACTGCGTGCGTGGACTGGCCATACATCGTTGGCAGCACTGCGTGTGTGGACTGGCCATACATCGTTGGCAGCACTGCGTGTGTGGACTGGCCATACACATCGTTGGCAGCACTGTGTGTGTGGACTGGCCATACACATCATTGGCAGCACTGCGTGTGTGGACTGGCCATACACATCACTGGCAGCACTGCGTGCGTGGACTGGCCATACACATCGCTGGCGACACTGCGTGTGTGGACTGGCCATACATCGTTGGCAGCACTGCGTGCGTGGACTGGCCATACATCGTTGGCAGCACTGCCTGTATGGACTGGCCATACACATCACTGGCAGCACTGCGTGCGTGGACAGACCGTACATATCATTGGCAGCACTGCGTGTGTGGACTGGCCATACACATCGCTGACAGCACTGCGTGTGTGGACTGGCCATACATCGTTGGCAGCACTGCGTGTGTGGACTGGCCATACACATCGTTGGCAGCACTGTGTGTGTGGACTGGCCATACACATCATTGGCAGAACTGCGTGTGTGGACTGGCCATACACATCATTGGCAGCACTGCGTGTGTGGACTGGCCATACACATCGTTGGCAGCACTGCGTGTATGGACTGGCCATACACATCACTGGCAGCACTGCGTGCCTGGACTGGCCATACACATCGCTGGCGACACTGCGTGCGTGGACTGGCCATACATCGTTGGCAGCACTGCGTGTGTGGACTGGCCATACATCGTTGGCAGCACTGCCTGTATGGACTGGCCATACACATCACTGGCAGCACTGCGTGTGTGGACTGGCTATACACATCACTGGCAGCACTGCGTGTGTGGAATGGCCATACATCGTTGGCAGCACTGCCTGTGTGGAATGGCCATACACAAAGTTGGCAGCACTGCGTGTGTGGACTGGCCATACACATCACTGGCAGCACTGCGTGTGTGGACTGGCCATACATCGTTGGCAGCACTGCGTGTGTGGACTGGCCATACACATCACTGGCAGCACTGCGTGTGTGGACTGGCCATACATCGTCGGCAGCACTGCCTGTATGGCCTGGCCATACACATCGCTGGCGGCACTGTGTGCGTGGACAGGCCATACATCGTTCGCAGCATTGCCTGTGTGGACTGGCCATACATCGTTGGCAGCACTGCGTGTGTGGACTGGCCATACACATCACTGGCAGCACTGCGTGTGTGGACTGGCTATACACATCACTGGCAGCACTGCGTGCGTGGACTGGCCATACACATCGCTGGCGACACTGCGTGCGTGGACTGGCCATACATCGTTGGCAGCACTGCGTGTGTGGACTGGTCATACATCGTTGGCAGCACTGCGTATGTGGACTGGCCATACACATCATTGGCAGCACTGCGTGCGTGGACTGGCCATACATCGTTGGCAGCACTGCCTGTATGGACTGGCCATACACATCACTGGCAGCACTGCGTGCGTGGACAGGCCGTACACATCATTGGCAGCACTGCATGTGTGGACTGGCCATACACATCGCTGACAGCACCGCGTGTGTGGACTGGCCATACATCGTTGGCAGCACTGCGTGTGTGGACTGGCCATACACATCGTTGGCAGCACTGTGTGTGTGGACTGGCCATACACATCATTGGCAGAACTGTGTGTGTGGACTGGCCATACACATCATTGGCAGCACTGCGTGTGTGGACTGGCCATACACATCGTTGGCAGCACTGCGTGTGTGGACTGGCCATACACATCGTTGGCAGCACTGCGTGTGTGGACTGGCCATACACAACATTGGCAGCACTGCGTGTGTGGACTGGCCATACACATCACTGGCAGCACTGCGTGTGTGGACTTGCCATACATCTTTCCAGCACTGCGTTTGTGGACTGGCCATACATTGTTGGCAGCACTGCGTGTGTGGACTGGCCATACACCGTTCACAGCACAGCGTGTGTGGACTGGCCATACATCGTTGGCAGCACTGCGTGTGTGGACTAGCCATACATCGTTGGCAGCACTGCCTGTATGGACGGGCCATACACATCACTGGCAGCACTGCGTGTGTGGACTGGCTATACACATCACTGGCAGCACTGCGTGTGTGGACTGGCCATACATCGTTGGCAGCACTGCGTATGTGGACTGGCCATACACAACGTTGGCAGCACTGCGTGTGTGTACTGGCCATACACATCACTGGCAGCACTGCGTGTGTGGACTGGCCATACATCGTTGGCAGCACTGCGTGTGTGGACTGGCCATACACATCACTGGCAGCACTGCGTGCGTGGACTGGCCATACATCGTTGTCAGCACTGCCTGTATGGACTGGCCATATACATAACTGGCAGCACTGCGTGCGTGGACAGGCCGTACACATCATTGGCAGCACTGCGTGTGTGGACTGGCCATACACATCGCTGACAGCACCGCGTGTGTGGACTGGCCATACATCGTTGGCAGCACTGCGTGTGTGGACTGGCCATACACATCATTGGCAGAACTGTGTGTGTGGACTGGCCATACACATCATTGGCAGCACTGTGTGTGTGGACTGGCCATACACATCGTTGGCAGCACTGCATGTGTGGACTGGCCATACACATCGTTGGCAGCACTGCGTGTGTGGATTGGCCATACACAACATTGGCAGCACTGCGTGTGTGGACTGGCCATACACATCACTGGCAGCACTGCGTGTGTGGACTGGCCATACATCTTTCCAGCACTGCATGTGTGGACTGGCCATACATTGTTGGCAGCACTGCGTGTGTGTACTGGCCATACACCGTTCACAGCATTGCGTGTGTGGACTGGCCATACATCGTTGGCAGCACTGCGTGTGTGGACTAGCCATACATCGTTGGCAGCACTGCCTGTATGGACGGGCCATACACATCACTGGCAGCACTGCGTGTGTGGACTGGCTATACACATCACTGGCAGCACTGCGTGTGTGGACTGGCCATACATCGTTGGCAGCACTGCGTATGTGGACTGGCCATACACAACGTTGGCAGCACTGCGTGTGTGGACTGGCCATACACATCACTGGCAGCACTGCGTGTGTGGACTGGCCATACATCGTTGGCAGCACTGCGTGTGTGGACTGGCCATACACATCACTGGCAGCACTGCGTGCGTGGACTGGCCATACATCGTTGGCAGCACTGCCTGTATGGACTGGCCATACACATCACTGGCAGCACTGCGTGCGTGGACAGGCCGTACACATCGTTGGCAGCACTGCGTGTGTGGACTGGCCATACACATCGCTGGCAGCACTGCGTGTGTGGACTGGCCATACACATCGTTGGCAGCACTGCGTGTGTGGACTGGCCATACACATCGTTGGCAGCACTGCGTGTGTGGACTGACCATACACATCGTTGGCAGCACTGCGTGTGTGGACTGGCCATACACATCGTTGGCAGCACTGCGTGTGTGGACTGGCCATACACATCGTTGGCAGCACTGCGTGTGTGGACTGGCCATACACATCGTTGGCAGCACTGCGTGTGTGGACTGGCCATACACAACATTGGCAGCACTGCGTGTGTGGACTCGCCATACACATCACTGGCAGCACTGCGTGTGTGGACTGGCCATACATCGTTCCAGCACTGCGTGTGTGGACTGGCCATACATTGTTGGCAGCACTGCGTGTGTGGACTGGCCATACACCGTTCGCAGCACTGCGTGTGTAGACTGGCCATACATCGTTGGCAGCACTGCGTGTGTGGACTAGCCATACATCGTTGGCAGCACTGCCTGTATGGACTGGCCATACACACCACTGGCAGCACTGCGTGTTTGGACTGGCTATACACATCACTGGCAGCACTGCGTGTGTGGACTGGCCATACATCGTTGGCAGCACTGCGTATGTGGACTGGCCATACACAACGTTGGCAGCACTGCGTGTTTGGACTGGCCATACACATCACTGGCAGCACAGCGTGTGTGGAATGGCCATACATCGTTGGCAGCACTGCGTGTGTGGACTGGCCATACACATCACTGGCACCACTGCGTGTGTGGACTGGCCATACATCGTCGGCAGCACTGCCTGTATGGCCTGGCCATACACATCGTTGGCAGCACTGCGTGTGTGGACTGGCCATACATCGTTGCCAGCACTGCGTGTGTGGACTGGCCATACACATCGTTGGCAGCACTGCGTGTGTGGACTGGCCATACACATCGTTGGCAGCACTGCGTGTGTGGACTGGCCATACACCATTGGCAGCACTGTGTGTGTGGACTGGCCATACACATCACTGGCAGCACTGCGTGTGTGGACTGGCCATACATCGTTGGCAGCACTGCGTGTGTGGACTGGCCATACACATCATTGGCAGCACTGCGTGTGTGGACTGGCCATACATCGTTGGCAGCACTGCGTGTGTGGACTGGCCATACAAATCACTGGCAGCACTGCGTGCGTGGACAGGCCGTACACTCATTGGCAGCACTGCGTTTGTGGACTGGCCATACACATCGCTGACAGCACTGCGTGTGTGGACTGGCCATACACATCGTTGGCAGCACCGTGTGTGTGGACTGGCCATACACATCATTGGCAGAACTGCGTGTGTGGACTGGCCATACACATCATTGGCAGCACTGCGTGTGTGGACTGGCCATACCAATGCCCTGTCCACAAGTATATATCCCTACCAATGCCCTTTCCAAAGGTATATATCCCTACCAATTCCCTGTCCACATGTATATGTCCCTACCAATGCCCTTTCCACAGGTATATATCTCTACCAATGCCCTTTACACGGGTATATGTCCCTACCAATGCCCTTTCCACAGGTATATGTCCCTACCAATGCCCTTTATACGGGTATATATCCCTACCAATGCCCTGTCCACAGGTATATATCCCTACCAATGCCCTGTCCACAGGTATATATCCCTACCAAGGCCACTGTCCACACGTATATATCCCTACCAATGCCTGTCCACAAGGTAATTTCCCTACCAATGCCCTTCCACATGTCTATATCGTCCTACCAAGCTTGGCCCTTGTCACACAGGTATATATCCCTATCGAACTGCCATGGCCATAGTCTATATCTCTACCCACATGCCATTTCAAAGGTATATTCCCTACCTATCCCTTTCCACGAGGTAATATATCCCGTGACCATGCCCTTGCCTGCCCACAGTATATAATCCCTACCAATGGTCCCGGCCCACGCCCTTGCGGCCCCGATTTCCTGTGGTCCTACTAATAAACTGTCCACAAGTATATATCCTACCATTGCCCTGTCCACAGGTATATATCCCTACTAATGCTCTGTCCACAAGTATATATCCCTACCAATGCCCTTTCCACAGGTATATATCCCTACCAATGCCGTGCCCACAGGTATATATCCCTACCAATGCTCTGTCCACAAGTATATATCCCTACCAATGCCCTGCCCACAGGTATATATCCCAATCAATACCCTGTCCACAGGTATATATCCCAATCAATGCCCTGTCCACAGGTATATATCCCTACCAATGCCCTGTCCAAAGGTATATATCCCTACCAATGCCCTGTCCACATGTATATATCGTACCAATTCCCAGCCCACATGTATCTGTCCCTACCGATACCCTTTCCAAAGGTATATATCCCTACCAATGCCCTGTCCACATGTATATATCGTACCAATGCCCCGTCCACAAGTATATATCCCTACCAATGCCCTTTCCAAAGGTATATATCCCTACCAATTCCCAGCCCACATGTATCTGTCCCTACCAATACCCTTTCCAAAGGTATATATCCCTACCAATGCCTTTTCCACAGGTATATATCCCTACCAATGCCCTTTCCACAGGTATATGTCCCTACCAATGCCCTTTCCACAGGTATATGTCCCTACAAATGCCCTGTATACGGGTATCTCTCCCTACCAATGCCCAGCCCATAGGTATATATCCCTACGAATACCCTGTCCACACGTATCATATCCCTACCAATACCCTGTCCACAGGTATATATCCCTACCAATGCCCTGTCCATAGGTATATATCCCTACCAATGCCATGTCCACAGGTATATATCCCTACCAATGCCCTGTCCACAGGTATATATCCCTACCAGTGCCCTGCCCACATGCATCT
>CM026395.1:25208607-25414805 GCA_014843695.1 Archivesica marissinica | reverse complement strand
AGTCCAATATTAATAATAATAATAATGTACAAAGGTATGACGTCACGATAGTGTTTTAAAAACTGTTAGAAGTTGAAAATAAAGCGTCACAGACGGATCTGTAGTCCAGTGGCAACACGCTGGACTGGTAATCCAGGGATCGCAGGTTCGATCCCCCGTCTGACCATAATAACATTTTCAGATGGGACGTTAAACCGATGTCTCGTGTCGGTGATTTACACCGTGCACGTAAAAGAACCAGAGGAGACTCTGGAATTGGTCTCTGTCTGTATCATTGCACTATCCTCCAACAATCTAAATTGACTAATCTCTTCAGGAGGCGTCGCTCATATGGGCAACCGGTAGCGACGATAAATAAACGTAAACACACAAATAAAACATGCCATCCTAAAAGAAAAAGTGTATGGGTTTGATGAAGTAAAGTTAATAGACACTAAATTACTTATATATATCCTTCAAATTATTAAACATGCTTTACTTTCAGAAGTGATGTGGAAGAATTGCACACTGAAAAGACAGCGTACATAAATACCATATGTACAGACTCGGAATCTACAACCCATATGTAGTTGTAAATAATTCTGTATTGGATATAAGACGAAAACAATCCAATATGTAAAATATTGGACTGTGTGAGGCGCGCGTAATTCTTCCCATAGCTTATTTGTAATTGGGCAATATATGTAATCTGTGTTCATATGTTTCAATTTTCCTACTTATCTGACAATTTGTGGGTTAGGCATTTCCCATTTAAATTGTATTTCTCTACTAGGCAATATCCTGTTAACAAGTTTATATTTAAATTCTATACTTTTACTGTCCATAGTTTAATCATGTTTTATTGCAAATCAATAGTTAATGTTATGCACAGAACGATACAATACATAGTATGAAAATGAAAATGCAAATGGTTTGGGCCACAAGTTTTGACAACATTAGATAACGACCCGCACCAGGGATAACGGCTAGCACCAGGGATAACGACCTGCATCAGGGATAACGACCCGCACCAGGGATAACTGCCAGCACCAGGGATAACGGCCAGCACCAGGGATAACGACCCGCACACGGGATAACGACCCGCACACGGGATAACGACCCGCACCAGGGATAACGGCCCGCACACGGGATAACGACCCGCACAGGGATAACGGCCAGCACCAGGGATAACGACCCGCACAGGGATAACGGCCAGCACCAGGGATAACGGCCAGCACCAGGGATAACGACCCGCACACGGGATAACGACCCGCACACGGGATAACGACCCGCACCAGGGATAACGGCCCGCACACGGGATAACGACCCGCACACGGGATAACGGCCAGCACAGGGATAACGGCCAGCACCAGGGATAACGGGCCGCACCAGGGATAGCGGGCCGCACCAGGGATAACGGGCCGCACCAGGGATAACGGCCCGCACAAGGGATAACGGCCCACACCAGGGGTAATGACCTGCACCAGGGACAACGGCCCCACTCAGGGATAACGGCACTGTCCTTATGTTTGTGTATCATTTTATAGAAGATACGCCATTGTATGTTTTCATTAAAGTACATTAACCAGTAGCTGTCTATATATGGTTTCGTAAACGTCTTAGCAACACTGCACAAAAGATAGACGGTCAGTGTTTTAACAAGAGATGTCACTTTTTTGACGGTCTGAAATTTCAATTATCAGAAAAAAAGAGTCTGATTATGATCTGCACTGTTCGCAATGGAAAAATATCAAACCAATCTGTAATACGACAAAACAAATATATCTAGTCAAATTATTTAAATAAAGTGTAAACAATAGATGGTTACGTTTTACGAAACATATTCTGTTTGCTCTCTGTAAATTAGATGTGCTATGTACCGCTGTTTAAAACCGTATTACTATATATATACCTCATGTTTGTATCATGCATGATGCACTGAGTGAATACATTTGATTTGATTTGTGCTGTTAGTGTTATGAAGTCACTATTTATCAATGTTTATTTTTAATTCCGCCTTTACGTAGCCTAAGCGCACGGTAGCGGTTTTCAATCTATACTAGAGGACATAGAAAACGAACACTTCGGATAAGTGTGTTTTTACATGAAAAAATAATAACTATATAAATACATATTACATTTTCTTAAAGACCAATTCATTGTCGTCATTTTGATACCAACATATTTAAAATTGATGTAGTAATAACGATATGATCGTAAGATAAAGATAGTGCTCCAAAAATCGAAAGTAACACTTTTGGCTAATTGTGATTAGAATGCAAATGTGAACGTGATGAACCAACTTTCCGCACTTACATTACATCGCAAAAAGCCAAAGAAATGCATTTGTTCACATATACATTTTGTCTACAAACTTTCAAAAGTGAAAGTAGGATTTCATATAACTACTAATCTACAAATAAATATGCATAGGCACAACTGTGAGATATAACGGTAAATCTGTACGATAAATCGTGATATTCAGGATACACGGATTGTATTACACAGGGATGTTGACCCTATTTACATTATTTTGTTATGTCAACAAACCGCGTATACGACGCTTGTTTATTTGTTGAAATACTCCGTTTTTGAGGCTAATATTGGGGGTGGGGTATACCTTATAATAGGAAACTCTGTCCTCTAGTATATGTCAATGCTTCGGGAACAACGTTTAGTATTTGATAACATTAAAGCAGAACTATGTCGTATAAAGGATGTTTTTTGGTAAAAATATAAATACTAATGTATGTGTGTTTACAAAAATCGAAATAGTTGCTCAGAAACGATAAAAATCCTATAAATATACACCATCGTATACGCTAATTGTTTATCAACAAACGAAATATCTTTATCAACAGACGAAATGTAAATACGCACTGCGCGCATGCGTGAAACAACAACGGATGTAGAAAAAAATGCTGGAATGTCAACATATTTTGAACATGAAATACTATCTATGTATCTTCCTCTAATGGCGAACCCCTCGCGGGGATGTAGACATGTCTCTAACAGACTTAGATAACAGAGGTATGAATCGACATCTCAAGTAATTCAATTAAAAAAGACAACGTGGGATAAATGGAGACGATGCATTCCGAATGTAAACAAGTGCGGACGATGCGTTGCGATTGTAAACAAGTGCGGACGATGCGTTCCGATTGTAAACAAGTGCGTGACCGATCGACTCGGAAAGTCCTACTTTCGGTTTGAGTTTGTTTTATCGCAAAAAAAACAACACTAATTGAACATAAAAGTATAATGTAAGAATGTGTAGCAGCATTGCTACCCATACGTAAAATTTGAATTTTTCAAATATCTTTTATTTCATACGATGTAATGCTGCTTTAAGCTATCCACTTTCTGTTAGTTTTTAGCCACATTCTAATCAAGCGTGGGATAAAGTGCACGAAGCCAT
This sequence comes from Archivesica marissinica, assembly GCA_014843695.1. Classification (NCBI taxonomy): domain Eukaryota; kingdom Metazoa; phylum Mollusca; class Bivalvia; order Venerida; family Vesicomyidae; genus Archivesica; species Archivesica marissinica. Next base: position 25,411,408 of record CM026395.1, on the reverse strand, counting down.
ACATCCTCAAACAGTTGGATGCTTTTCTTTGTCACTGGGTTGAAGACACGTTCACCTGATTGGCATCCAGTACAGCTGGAATTGAACACTCCCACAAGGATCAGTCCCTGGGTGATATTGATAAAGTAATATACTTCAAGTTTTCAAGCATAACAATCATTCCATGGCACGAAATAAAACCATTTACAATCGTTCATTTCTAGGAAATTGTTATTTCAAGTAGAATTCCTTAAAGCACCATGTGTTTATCATTTCACAAGTGTATACATTATTATACCAGTGTATACATCATTCCACCAGTGAATATATCATTCCATCAGTGTATACATCATTCCACCAGTGTATGCATCATTCCATCAGTGTATACATCATTCCATCAGTGCATACATCATTTCACCAGTGCATACATCATTCCATCAGTGTATACATCATTCCATCAGTGTATGCATCATTCCACCAGTGTATACACCATTCCATCAGTGCATACATCATTCCACCAGTGTATACACCATTCCATCAGTGCATACATCATTCCATCAGTATATACATCATTCCATCAGTGTATACACCATTCCATCAGTGTATGCATCATTCCATCAGTGTATACATCATTCCATCATTGTATACACAATTCCATCAGTGTATACATCATATACATCATTCCATCAGTGTATACACCATTCCATCAGTGTATACATCATTCCATCAGTGTATACATCATATACATCATTCCATCAGTGTATACACCATTCCATCAGTGTATACATAATTCCATCAGTGTATACATCATATACATCATTCCATCAATGTATACACCATTCCATCAGTGTATACATCATATACATCATTCCATCAGTGTATACACCATTCCATCAGTGTATACATCATATACATCATTCCATCAGTGTATACATCATATACATCATTCCATCAGTGTATAAACCATTCCATCAGTGTATACATCATATACATCATTCCATCAGTGTATACACCATTCCATCAGTGTATACATCATATACATCATTCCATCAGTGTATACATCATATAAACCATTCCATCAGTGTATACACCATTCCATCAGTGTATACACCATTCCATCAGTGTATACATCATTCCATCAGTGTATACATCATTCCATCAGTGTATACACCATTCCATCAGTGCATACATCATTCCATCAGTGTATACATCATTCCATCAGTGTATACACCATTCCATCAGTGTATACATCATTCCATCAGTGTATACATCATTCCATCAGTGTATACACCATTCCATCATTGTATACATCATATACATCATTCTACCAGTGTATACATCATATACATCATTCCATCAGTGTATACATCATATACATCATTCTACCAGTGTATACATCATATACATCATTCCATCAGTGTATACATCATATACATCATTCTACCAGTGTATACATCATATACATCATTCTACCAGTGTATACATCATATACATCATTCTACCAGTGTATACATCATATACATCATTCCATCAGTGTATACATCATATACATCATTCCATCAGTGTATACATCATATACATCATTCTACCAGTGTATACATCATATACATCATTCCATCAGTGTATACATCATATACATCATTCTACCAGTGTATACATCATATACATCATTCCATCAGTGTATACATCATATACATCATTCCATCAGTGTATACATCATATACATCATTCTACCAGTGTATACATCATATACATCATTCTACCAGTGTATACATCATATACATCATTCCATCAGTGTATACATCATATACATCATTCTACCAGTGTATACATCATATACATCATTCCATCAGTGTATACATCATATACATCATTCTACCAGTGTATACATCATATACATCATTCTACCAGTGTATACATCATATACATCATTCCATCATTGTATACATCATATACATCATTCCATCAGTGTATACATCATATACATCATTCCATCAGTGTATACATCATATACATCATTCTACCAGTGTATACATCATATACATCATTCTACCAGTGTATACATCATATACATCATTCCATCAGTGTATACATCATATACATCATTCCATCAGTGTATACATCATATACATCATTCCATCAGTGTAAACATCATATACATCATTCCATCAGTGTATACATCATATACACCATTCCATCAGTGTATACATCATTCTACCAGTGTATACATCATATACATCATTCCATCAGTGTATACATAATTCCATCAGTGTATACATAATTCCATCAGTGTATACACCATTCCATCAGTGTATACATCATTCCATCAGTGTATACATAATTTCATCAGTGTATACATCATTCCATCAGTGTATACATCATTCCATCAGTGTATACACCATTCCATCAGTGTATACATCATTCCATCAGTGTATACATCAATCCATCAGTGTATACATCATTCCATCAGTGTATATATAATTTCATCTGTGTATACATCATTCCATCAGTGTATACATCATTCCATCAGTGTATACATAATTTCACCAGTGAATACATCATTCCATCAGTGTATACATCATTCCATCAGTGTATACATCATTCCATCAGTGTATACACCATTCCATCAGTGTATACATCATTCCATCAGTGTATACATCATTTCATCAGTATATACATCATTTCATCAGTGTATACATCATTTCATCATTGTATACATCATATACATCATTCCATCAGTGTATACAACATTCCATCAGTGTATACATCATTCCATCAGTGTATACATCATTCCATCAGTGTATACATCATTTCATCAGTGTATACATCATTCCATCAGTGTATACATCATTCCATCAGTGTATACACCATTCCATCAGTGTATACATCATTCCATCAGTGTATACATAATTTCATCAGTGTATACATCATTTCATCAGTGTATACATCATTCCATCAGTGTATACATCATTCCATCAGTGTATGCATTAATTCATTGATAGTTACCAATTAGTGTGTACACATATACGAGTGACATTGTATCTACCTCAAACAACCCATTACACTCCCTACTGCAAGTGTACGCACGCGGTATGAGTGTATATACTCGCCACCGCAGATCATCTGGGCGAGTAAATATGTCTAAGAGGATTAATTCTAAATCGTTGGCAGCACTGCGTGTGTGGACTGGCCATACATCGTTGGCAGCACTGCTTGCGTGGACTGGCCATACATCATTGGCGGCACTGCGTGTGTGGACTGGCCATACATCGTTGGCAGCACTGCATGTGTGGACTGGCCATACATCGTTGGCAGCACTGCGTGTGTGGACTGGCCATACATCGTTGGCAGCACTGCGTGTGTGGACTGGCCATATACATCGTTGGCAGCACTGCGTGCGTGGACTGGCCATACACATCGCTGGCGGCACTACGTGTATGGACTGCCATATACATTGTTGGCAGCACTGCGTGTGTGGACTGGCCATACACATCACTGGCAGCACTGCTTGTGTGGACTGGCCATACATCGTTGGCAGCACTGCGTGTGTGGACAGGCCATACACATCACTGGCAGCACTGCGTGTGTGGACTGGCCATATATCGTCGGCAGCACTGCCTGTATGGCCTGGCCATACACATCGCTGGCGGCACTGCGTGCGTGGACAGGCCATACATCGTTCGCAGCACTGCGTGTGTGGACTGGCCATAGACCGTTGGCAGCACTGCGTGTGTGGACTGGCCATACACATCACTGGCAGCACTGCATGTGTGGACTGGCCATACATTGTTGGCAGCACTGCCTGTATGGACTGGCCATACACATCACTGGCAGCACTGCGTGCGTGGACTGGCCATACACATCGCTGGCGACACTGCGTGCGTGGACTGGCCATACATCGTTGGCAGCACTGCGTGTGTGGACTGGCCATACATCGTTGGCAGCACTGCGTGTGTGGACTGGCCATACACATCATTGGCAGCACTGCGTGCGTGGACTGGCCATACATCGTTGGCAGCACTGCCTGTATGGAATGGCCATACACATCACTGGCAGCACTGCGTGCGTGGACAGGCCGTACACATCATTGGCAGCACTGCGTGTGTGGACTGGCCATACACATCGCTGACAGCACTGCGTGTGTGGACTGGCCATACATCGTTGGCAGCACTGCGTGTGTGGACTGGCCATACACATCGTTGGCAGCACTGTGTGTGTGGACTGGCCATACACATCATTGGCAGAACTGCGTGTGTGGACTGGCCATACACATCATTGGCAGCACTGCGTGTGTGGACTGGCCATACACATCGTTGGCAGCACTGCGTGTATGGACTGGCCATACACATCACTGGCAGCAATGCGTGCGTGGACTGGCCATACACATCGCTGGCGACACTGCGTGCGTGGACTGGCCATACATCGTTGGCAGCACTGCGTGTGTGGACTGGCCATACATCGTTGGCAGCACTGCCTGTATGGACTGGCCATACACATCACTGGCAGCACTGCGTGTGTGGACTGGCCATACACATCATTGGCAGCACTGCGTGTGTGGACTGGCCATACATCGTTGGCAGCACTGCGTGTGTGGACTGGCCATACACAACGTTGGCAGCACTGCGTGTGTGGACTGGCCATACACATCACTGGCAGCACTGCGTGTGTGGACTGGCCATACATCGTTGGCAGCACTGCGTGTGTGGACTGGCCATACACATCACTGGCAGCACTGCGTGTGTGGACTGGCCATACATCGTCGGCAGCACTGCCTGTATGGCTTGGCCATACAATCGCTGGCAGCACTGTGTGCGTGGACAGGCCATACATCGTTGACAGCACTGCGTGTGTGGACTGGCCATACATCGTTGGCAGCACTGCGTGTGTGGACTGGCCATACACATCACTGGCAGCACTGCGTGTGTGGACTGGCCATACATCGTTGGCAGCACTGCGTGTGTGGACTGGCCATACACATCATTGGCAGCACTGCGTGTGTGGACTGGCCATACACATCATTGCAGCACTGCGTGTGTGGACTGGCCATACATCGTTGGCAGCACTGCGTGTGTGGACTGGCCATACATCGTTGGCAGCACTGCGTGTGTGGACTGGCCATACATCGTTGGCAGCACTGCGTGTATGGACTGGCCATACACATCACTGGCAGCACTGCGTGCGTGGACTGGCCATACACATCGCTGGCGACACTGCGTGCGTGGACTGGCCATACATCGTTGGCAGCACTGCGTGTGTGGACTGGCCATACATCGTTGGCAGCACTGCGTGTGTGGACTGGCCATACACATCGTTGGCAGCACTGTGTGTGTGGACTGGCCATACACATCATTGGCAGCACTGCGTGTGTGGACTGGCCATACACATCACTGGCAGCACTGCGTGCGTGGACTGGCCATACACATCGCTGGCGACACTGCGTGTGTGGACTGGCCATACATCGTTGGCAGCACTGCGTGCGTGGACTGGCCATACATCGTTGGCAGCACTGCCTGTATGGACTGGCCATACACATCACTGGCAGCACTGCGTGCGTGGACAGGCCGTACATATCATTGGCAGCACTGCGTGTGTGGACTGGCCATACACATCGCTGACAGCACTGCGTGTGTGGACTGGCCATACATCGTTGGCAGCACTGCGTGTGTGGACTGGCCATACACATCGTTGGCAGCACTGTGTGTGTGGACTGGCCATACACATCATTGGCAGAACTGCGTGTGTGGACTGGCCATACACATCATTGGCAGCACTGCGTGTGTGGACTGGCCATACACATCGTTGGCAGCACTGCGTGTATGGACTGGCCATACACATCACTGGCAGCACTGCGTGCCTGGACTGGCCATACACATCGCTGGCGACACTGCGTGCGTGGACTGGCCATACATCGTTGGCAGCACTGCGTGTGTGGACTGGCCATACATCGTTGGCAGCACTGCCTGTATGGACTGGCCATACCATCTGGCAACTGCGTGTGTGGACTAACACATCAAGTTGGCAGCACTGCGTGTGTGGACTGGCCATACACATCACTGGCAGCACTGCGTGTGTGGACTGGCCATACATCGTTGGCAGCACTGCGTGTGTGGACTGGCCATACACATCACTGGCAGCACTGCGTGTGTGGACTGGCCATACATCGTCGGCAGCACTGCCTGTATGGCCTGGCCATACACATCGCTGGCGGCACTGTGTGCGTGGACAGGCCATACATCGTTCGCAGCACTGCGTGTGTGGACTGGCCATACATCGTTGGCAGCACTGCGTGTGTGGACTGGCCATACACATCACTGGCAGCACTGCCTGGCCATACACATCGCTGGCGACACTGCGTGCGTGGACTGGCCATACATCGTTGGCAGCACTGCGTGTGTGGACTGGTCATACATCGTTGGCAGCACTGCGTATGTGGACTGGCCATACACATCATTGGCAGCACTGCGTGCGTGGACTGGCCATACATCGTTGGCAGCACTGCCTGTATGGACTGGCCATACACATCACTGGCAGCACTGCGTGCGTGGACAGGCCGTACACATCATTGGCAGCACTGCATGTGTGGACTGGCCATACACATCGCTGACAGCACCGCGTGTGTGGACTGGCCATACATCGTTGGCAGCACTGCGTGTGTGGACTGGCCATACACATCGTTGGCAGCACTGTGTGTGTGGACTGGCCATACACATCATTGGCAGAACTGTGTGTGTGGACTGGCCATACACATCATTGGCAGCACTGCGTGTGTGGACTGGCCATACACATCGTTGGCAGCACTGCGTGTGTGGACTGGCCATACACATCGTTGGCAGCACTGCGTGTGTGGACTGGCCATACACAACATTGGCAGCACTGCGTGTGTGGACTGGCCATACACATCACTGGCAGCACTGCCTTTGTGGACTGGCCATACATCGTTCCAGCACTGCGTGTGTGGACTGGCCATACATTGTTGGCAGCACTCTGTGTGTGGACTGGCCATACACCGTTCGCAGCACTGCGTGTGTGGACTGGCCATACATCGTTGGCAGCACTGCGTGTGTGGACTAGCCATACATCGTTGGCAGCACTGCCTGTATGGACTGGCCATACACATCACTGGCAGCACTGCGTGTTTGGACTGGCTATACACATCACTGGCAGCACTGCGTGTGTGGACTGGCCATACATCGTTGGCAACACTGCGTATGTGGACTGGCCATACACAACGTTGGCAGCACTGCGTGTGTGGACTGGCCATACACATCACTGGCAGCACTGCGTGTGTGGAATGGCCATACATCGTTGGCAGCACTACGTGTGTGGACTGGTCATACACATCACTGGCACCACTGCGTGTGTGGACTGGCCATACATCGTCGGCAGCACTGCCTGTATGGCCTGGCCATACACATCGCTGGCGGCACTGCGTGCGTGGACAGGCCATACATCGTTCGCAGCACTGCGTGTGTGGACTGGCCATACATCGTTTGCAGCACTGCCTGTGTGGACTGGCCATACACATCGTTGGCATCACTGCATGTGTGGACTGGCCATACATCGTTGGCAGCACTGCCTGTATGGACTGGCCATACACATCACTGGCAGCACTGCGTGCGTGGACTGGCCATACACATCGCTGGCGACACTGCGTGCGTGGACTGGCCATACATCGTTGGCAGCACTGCGTGTGTGGACTGGCCATACATCGTTGGCAGCACTGCGTGTGTGGACTGGCCATACACATCATTGGCAGCACTGCGTGCGTGGACTGGCCATACATCGTTGGCAGCACTGCCTGTATGGACTGGCCATACACATCACTGGCAGCACTGCGTGTGTGGACTGGCCATACACATCGCTGACAGCACTGCGTGTGTGGACTGGCCATACACATCATTGGCAGAACTGCGTGTGTGGACTGGCCATACACATCATTGGCAGCACTGCGTGTGTGGACTGGCCATACACATCGTTGGCAGCACTGCGTGTGTGGACTGGCCATACACATCGTTGGCAGCACTGCGTGTGTGGACTGGCCATACACAACATTGGCAGCACTGCGTGTGTGGACTCGCCATACACATCACTGGCAGCACTGCGTGTGTGGACTGGCCATACATCGCTCCAGCACTGCGTGTGTGGACTGGCCATACATTGTTGGCAGCACTGCGTGTGTGGACTGGCCATACACCGTTCGCAGCACTGCGTGTGTGGACTGGCCATACATCGTTGGCAGCACTGCGTGTGTGGACTAGCCATACATCGTTGGCAGCACTGCCTGTATGGACTGGCCATACACATCACTGGCAGCACTGCGTGCGTGGACTGGCCATACACATCGCTGGCGGCACTGCGTGTGTGGACTGGCCATACATCGTTGGCAGCACTGCGTGTGTGGACTGGCCATACACATCGTTGGCAGCACTGTGTGTGTGGACTGGCCATACACATCGTTGGCAGCACTGCATGTGTGGACTGGCCATACACATCGTTGGCAGCACTGCGTGTGTGGACTGGTCATACATCGTTGGCAGCACTGCGTGTGTGGACTGGCCATACACTCGTTGGCAGCACTGCGTGTGTGGACTGGCCATACACATTGTTGGCAGCACTGTGTGTGTGGACTGGCCATACACTCGTTGGCAGCACTGTGTGTGTGGACTGGCCATACACTTGTTGGCAGCACTGTGTGTGTGGACTGGCCATACATCGTTGGCAGCACTGCGTGTGTGGACTGGCCATACACATCGTTGGCAGCACTGCGTGTGTGGACTGGCCATACATCTTGGCAGCACTGCGTGTGTGGACTGGCCATACATCGTTGGCAGCACTGCGTGTGTGGACTGGCCATACATCGGTGGCAGCACTGCGTGTGTGGACTGGCCATACATCGTTGGCAGCACTGCGTGTGTGGACTGGCCATACATCGGTGGCAGCAATGCGTACGTTGACTGGCCATGCACATCGTTGGCAGCACTGCGTGTGTGGACTGGTCATACACATCGTTGGCTGCACTGCATGTGTGGACTGGCCATACACATCGTTGGCAGCACTGCGTGTGTGGACTGGCCATACATCGGTGGCAGCACTGCGTGTGTGGACTGGCCATACACATCGTTGGCAGCACTGCGTGTGTGGTCTGGCCATACATCGTTGGCAGCACTGCGTGTGTGGACTGGCCATACATCGTTGGCAGCACTGTGTTTGTGGACTGGCCATACATCGTTGGCAGCACTGCGTGTGTGGACTGGCCATACATCGGTGGCAGCACTGCGTGTGTGGACTGGCCATACACATCGTTGGCAGCACTGCGTGTGTGGACTGGTCATTCACATCGTTGGCTGCACTGCATGTGTGGACTGGCCATACACATCGTTGGCAGCACTGCGTGTGTGGACTGGTCATACACATCATTGGCAGAACTGCGTGTGTGGACTGGCCATATACATAGTTGGCAGCACTGCGTGTGTGGACTTGTCATACACATCGTTGGCAGCACTGCGTGTGTGGACTGGCCATACACATCACTGGCAGCACTGCGTGTTTGGACTGGCTATACACATCACTGGCAGCACTGCGTGTGTGGACTGGCCATACATCGTTGGCAACACTGCGTATGTGGACTGGCCATACACAACGTTGGCAGCACTGCGTGTGTGGACTGGCCATACACATCACTGGCAGCACTGCGTGTGTGGAATGGCCATACATCGTTGGCAGCACTACGTGTGTGGACTGGTCATACACATCACTGGCACCACTGCGTGTGTGGACTGGCCATACATCGTCGGCAGCACTGCCTGTATGGCCTGGCCATACACATCGCTGGCGGCACTGCGTGCGTGGACAGGCCATACATCGTTCGCAGCACTGCGTGTGTGGACTGGCCATACATCGTTTGCAGCACTGCCTGTGTGGACTGGCCATACACATCACTGGCATCACTGCATGTGTGGACTGGCCATACATCGTTGGCAGCACTGCCTGTATGGACTGGCCATACACATCACTGGCAGCACTGCGTGCGTGGACTGGCCATGCACATCGCTGTCGACACTGCGTGCGTGGACTGGCCATACATCGTTGGCAGCACTGCGTGTGTGGACTGGCCATACATCGTTGGCAGCACTGCGTGTGTGGACTGGCCATACACATCATTGGCAGCACTGCGTGCGTGGACTGGCCATACATCGTTGGCAGCACTGCCTGTATGGACTGGCCATACACATCACTGGCAGCACTGCGTGTGTGGACTGGCCATACACATACCTGACAGCACTGCGTGTGTGGACTGGCCATACACATCATTGGCAGAACTGCGTGTGTGGACTGGCCATACACATCATTGGCAGCACTGCGTGTGTGGACTGGCCATACACATCGTTGGCAGCACTGCGTGTGTGGACTGGCCATACACATCGTTGGCAGCACTGCGTGTGTGGACTGGCCATACACAACATTGGCAGCACTGCGTGTGTGGACTCGCCATACACATCACTGGCAGCACTGCGTGTGTGGACTGGCCATACATCGTTCCAGCACTGCGTGTGTGGACTGGCCATACATTGTTGGCAGCACTGCGTGTGTGGACTGGCCATACACCGTTCGCAGCACTGCGTGTGTGGACTGGCCATATATCGTTGGCAGCACTGCGTGTGTGGACTAGCCATACATCGTTGGCAGCACTGCCTGTATGGACTGGCCATACACATCACTGGCAGCACTGCGTGCGTGGACTGGCCATACACATCGCTGGCGACACTGCGTGTGTGGACTGGCCATACATCGTTGGCAGCACTGCGTGTGTGGACTGGCCATACACAACATTGGCAGCACTGCGTGTGTGGACTGGCCATACACATCACTAGCAGCACTGCATGTGTGGACTGGCCATACACATCGTTGGCAGCACTGCGTGTGTGGACTGGTCATACATCGTTGGCAGCACTGCGTGTGTGGACTGGCCATACACAACGTTGGTAGCACTGCGTGTGTGGACTAGCCATACATCATTGGCAGCACTGTGTGTTTGGACTGGCCATACATCGTTGGCAGCACTGCGTGTGTGGACTGGCCATACATTGTTGGCAGCACTGCGTGTGTGGACTGGCCATACATCGGTGCCAGCACTGCGTGTGTGGACTGGCCATACACATCGTTGGCAGCACTGCGTGTGTGGACTGGCCATACATCGTTGGCAGCACTGCGTGTGTGGACTGGCCATACATCGTTGGCAGCACTGCGTGTGTGGACTGGCCATACATCGGTGGCAGCACTGCGTGTGTGGACTGGCCATGCATCGATGGCAGCACTGCGTGTGTGGACTGGCCATACATCGGTGGCAGCAATGCGTGCGTTGACTGGCCATGCACATCGTTGGCAGCACTGCGTGTGTGGACTGGTCATACACATCGTTGGCTGCACTGCATGTGTGGACTGGCCATACACATCGTTGGCAGCACTGCGTGTGTGGACTGGCCATACATCGGTGGCAGCACTGCGTGTGTGGACTGGCCATACACATCGTTGGCAGCACTGCGTGTGTGGACTGGCCATACATCGTTGGCAGCACTGCGTGTGTGGACTGGCCATACATCGTTGGCAGCACTGCGTGTGTGGACTGGTCATACATCGTTGGCAGCACTGCGTGTGTGGACTGGCCATACATCGTTGGCAGCACTGCGTGTGTGGACTGGCCATACACATCGTTGGCAGCACTGCGTGTGTGGACTGGCCATACACATCGTTGGCAGCACTGCGTGTGTGGACTGGCCATACATCGTTGGCAGCACTGCGTGTGTGGACTGGCCATACACATCTGGGTGTTGTGGTGGTACATCGGTGGCAGCACTGGTGTGTGGACTGGTCATACACATCGGTGGCAGCACTGCGTGTGTGGACTGGTCATACACATCGTTGGCAGCACTGCGTGTGTGGACTGGTCATACACATCGTTGGCAGCACTGCGTGTGTGGACTGGTCATACACATCGTTGGCAGCACTGGTGTGTGGACTGGTCATACACATCGTTGGCAGCACTGCGTGTGTGGACTGGTCATACATGTTGCTGCACTGCGTGTGTGGTCTGGTCATACACATCGTTGGCAGCACTCGTGTGTGGATGGCATACATCGTTGGCAGCACTACGTGTGTGGACTGGCCATACACATCGTTGGCAGCACTGCATGTGTGGACTGGCCATACATCGTTGGCTTCACTGCGTGTGTGGACTGGCCATACACATCGGTGGCAGCACTGCGTGTGTGGACTGGCCATACACATCGTTGGCAGCACTGCGTGTGTGGACTGGCCATACACATCGGTGGCAGCACTGCGTGTGTGGACTGGCCATACACTCGTGGCAGCACTGCGTGTGTGGACTGGTCATACACATCGTGGCAGCACTGCGTGTGTGGACTGGTCATACACATCGCTGGCAGCACTGCGTGTGTGGACTGGCCATACACATCGTTGGCAGCACTGCGTGTGTGGACTGGCCATACATCGTTGGCAGCACTGCGTGTGTGGACTGGCCATACATCGGTGGCATCACTGCGTGTGTGGACTGGCCATACATCGGTGGCAGCACTGCGTGTGTGGACTGGCCATACATCGGTGGCAGCAATGCGTGCGTGGACTGGCCATACACATCGTTGGCAGCACTGCGTGTGTGGACTGGTCATTCACATCGTTGGCTGCACTGCATGTGTGGACTGGCCATACACATCGTTGGCAGCACTGCGTGTGTGGACTGGTCATACACATCATTGGCAGAACTGCGTGTGTGGACTGGCCATATACATCGTTGGCAGCACTGCGTGTGTGGACTTGTCATACACATCGTTGGCAGCACTGCGTGTGTGGACTGGCCATACACATCGTTGGCAGCACTGCGTGTGTGGACTGGTCATACCCATCGTTGGCTGCACTGCATGTGTGGACTGGCCATACACATCGTTGGCAGCACTGCGTGTGTGGACTGGCCATACACATCATTGGCAGCACAGCGTGTGTGGACTGGCCATACACATCGCTGGCAGCACTGCGTGTGTGGACTGGCCATACACATCATTGGCAGCACTGCGTTGGTGGACTGGCCATACACATCATTGGCAGCACTGCATGTGTGGACTGGCCATACATCGGTGGCAGCACTGCGTGTGTGGACTGGCCATACACATCGTTGGCAGCACTGCGTGTGTGGACTGGCCATACACATCGTTGGCAGCACTGCGTGCTTGGACTGGCCATACATCGTTGGCAGCACTGCGTGTGTGGACTGGCCATACATCGTTGGTAGCACTGCGGGCGTGGACTGGCCATACACATCATTGGCAGCACTGCGTGTGTGGACTGGCCATACACATCATTGGCAGCACTGCGTGTGTGGACTGGCCAAGCACATCGTTGGCAGCACTGCGTGTGTGGACTGGCCATACATCGTTGGCAGCACTGCGGGCGTGGACTGGCCATACACATCATTGGCAGCACTGCGTGTGTGGACTGGCCATACACATCATTGGTTTAATCATATTTTATTGCTCGATTAGTTTTTTTTACATATATACATGTGAATACAAACATGACAAATTAAAGAAAAGCAAACGGGTCGGGCCACAAGTTCTAGCAACATTAGTTACGGCCCTTCCCGAAAGGAAGTGCGTGTGTGGACTGGCCATACATCGGTGGCAGCACTGCGTGTGTGGACTGGCCATACACATCATTGGCAGCACTGCGTGCGTGGACTGGCCATACACATCATTGGCAGCACTGCGTGCGTGGACTGGCCATACACATAATTGGCGGCATTGCATGCGTGGACTGGCCATACACAGCATTGGCGGCATTGCGTGCGTGGACTGGCCATATAGCCTGCTGTCAGCAGTGTGTCCATCATACTCCATGTTTAATATTAAATCTTAATATGTAGTGGTTTTATATATTAACACTTTAATCCCTTTAATGACCAATTATATTATTGATTATAATGTCTTTGTCTATTACTTTAAACACCAGATAGGACTTTAAACCGAGTTCTCGTGTCGGTGCTGAGTTCACGTGTCGGTGCTGTACACCGTGCACGTAAAAGAACCAGAGGAGACTCTAGAATGGGTATCTATCTGTATCATTGCACTATCCTCCACAAATCTAAAATGACTAATCTCTTCAGGATGCGTCGCTCAAATGGGCAACCGGTAGCGATGATAAATAAACGTAAAACACATACACAACATCATTTATTTAATGTATGTCGGTATATAGCTATAATGTTAATGTTATTAATTTTGTTTGTAAAAACAATATAATAGACGCTGCCACAATCTATATTGTGGAAGTCGTGATAGCGCAGTAATAGCGCGTTCGCTTCAGGTGCGAACGTTCAAGAGTTTGAGCCCCGCTGGAGCCGTTACGATTGTCCCCCTAGGCAATGCATTTAAATTACCCACTCTCTCTCCCTCGTGGCGATGGATTCCATTAGGAATGAGGTCTCGAGCGCGATTAATATAAGTTTTAAAAACTTGTTTCGAAATGGAGCTAAAATAAATTTGCATAAATGGATATTGTGTGATGTCGATCGGAGTCGCCTTTATATGAATTTTTCTGAACGTGGTTATTTGAAGTTTATTTATCATCGCTACCGGTTGCCCATATGAGCAATGGACATTTTACCTAACACTACCTTTCCTGGGCACGCTCCACGAGTTAACGAGTACTTGGTGCACCAACCTCCGTAAGAAACTGCCAACATTTTCATTAAAGAGACATCGTCTGAACGGGTCTCGAACCCGTGACTATCAGTGACGAACTTCAGAAGGAAAGTTGAGGCGAATCGTAGCGACACAGTCTCGTCGACCATCCTGTGCTTGCACAGCCCCGAATCCGATGTTTGTCTAACAAGAAAACGCGGTTCCGAGAGTATGCTGTGGTAGGTCTGTTCCAATTTTCTTCGCTGTGCCCACTCGGATAACTTCCATTCCACGGAGGATTTGGATCGGAGTATGTAGTATGAATTGTAATGATTGTATCAAGTCGACTATACATGTATAGTGTAACGGTGTGCATACCAGCCCGCTATGTGAGCGTTAACGATAGAGGCAGTAACGAAATATACAATTGGCAGTAATCTTGGGACAATAGGCAGTAATCTGGGCTAGGTTAGGGTTGGGTTAGGGCTAAATTTGATCTTCAATTGAAGAATATTCTACTGTTCAGCTTTATTTTACTGCCACCTGTTTTGTGGGATTACTGCCTCTATCCCTAACCTTATATGTAGGCAGCCGGTAGAGCAATCGCCATGTTAGCGAGATGCCCGGGTTCAAGTCCCGGACTGGCTGCACGTTCAGCTCAACTGGGCTACATACGTATGAACTAATTGATCAAATAAAGCTGTTTGAATCAGGGTACAAATCACCAATGTCGTATTGTAATGTGACATGAATTACATATATAGTCTACATCGGTTATGTCAACATCGGTTATGTCGAACTATCCGGTTATCTCGAAGTCGGATCAAAGTCCCGTTTCAGATACTATCATTTTACATATAACTGGCTCTGTTTATATCGAATTTCGTTAAAGTCAAACTTCGGTTATGTCGAAATAGTTTGTTCGGTCCGACGGAATTCGACATAACGGATGCAGACTGTATTCTAATTTCCACTTAAATAGTATGACTTCTTTGAACACTCACCTACAGTGCTTGCTGTGTGATTTACATATAGAGCGGTTGTATTTCTGAGAGTCATTAAGAGATTTGTGACGCAATAAATTTAGTTAGGTGATGTGTGTAATAGAACACTTGTATGTTGAAACACGTCACACAAAGTTAAATCCGTCTTAAGTACATTTTCAATTTATATGTAAATCTTTCAGATCTAGATAGATAGCCATATACCAAAATTAGCTATTTCCAGATGGCTATGTGATATATTTGTCAGATATGCAAATCCTTCTTCGTTAATTTGCTGCCTAGTAATTGAAAGTCCAAACTCCATCTGACAGCCAACTATTATTCACTAGCGACATAATATACATCTTAATTGAGAAACTTTCTATATTAGTGTAGCTCTAGATTCTGTCGTGATAGCGCAGTGGATAGGCGTTCGCTCCAGGTGCGAAAGGTCCGGAGTTCGAGCCCCACTGGATCCGTTAGATTGTGCCCTTAGGCAAGGCATTTAAATTCCACATTGCCTCTTCTCTCTCCCTCGTGGCGATGGATTCCACCAGGAATGAGGTCTCTAGAGTGATTTATATAAGTTGAAATAACTTGTTTCGCAATCGAGCTAAAATAAATTTGTATAAACTAAACTAAACTAATTAGTATATGTTTTTATTTATTGGTTTTCCAAGGATATATTATATGTTATTTTGGTTTGCTGTCTGGGTAGGTATGAGTAGGCCTATATAGTGCCTACTATTATTCACTAGCGACATAATATACATCTTAATTGAGAAACTTTCTATATTAGTGTAGATCTAGATTCTAATTAGTACTCGTTTTTATTTCTTGGTTTTCCAAGGGAATATTATATGTTATTTTGGTTTGTTGACTGGGTAGCTATGAGTAGGCCTATAGGGAAGTATGTGAGATGGTACGATGGTCGCCAGATCGGACAGGTGGGTTTTCTCCGGGTACTCCGGTTTCCTCCCACATGAATGACAAAATATACGCTTTCATCCGCGCCAACGAGAGTGATTAATATAAGTTGTTCAAACTTGCTTAGCAATCGTTGTAAAATAAATAAAGTATAATAAGTAGGCCTATATAGGGCCTGCCAGGAGTGAGTGATATTCATCGAGTCTCATGCTAGGCAATACCACTCCTGGCCTACTCATAACTCACATATCCAGTCAACAAACCAACTAACAATTTATTACGCTGAAAAAACAATATGTTCAGTCATTTTTTATTATCGATTTTATTTATCATTTTTACCCCGTCGACCGCCTCAGCGGAGTAATTTCACGATGGGTGATTTTTACTTTGGACACCGGCATGTCCAGTTTTGGAACCATACAAATGTTCAATATATTTCATATCGTATTTCGCTGTTAATCTTACCGTGCTGTGAAATCCAACATAGTTAAATGGTGTAAATTGTAGAAAAATCACCTCCATATTTATGTTCGCGTGTCTTACAAATCCAGTGCTCATTGTTGTACCGTACGCGCATATTTTACGGATCGCGAGGCACGCGAAAGGCATTCCCGGAACTATCAATATATATATTTACGGCTAGGTTATCCAATCAAACGAGGGGTCAGACGAGCCGAGGCTGAGCGAACTCGGCTTCGTGAGCAGAAACGACAGAAGCGAAAGGCATCAACCAAACTGGATGACTCGATCTTCACCTGCGATGACTGCAACAGAGACTGCCACTCAAGAATAGGCCTACTCAGTTACCGCAGAAGATGTTCCTCAACAAGAGCGCAATCCATCGTCTCATAAGACGGACGAATGAATGATGATCCAATCAAAATACTGGAAACTGCATCGAAGCGTAAATAAAGAAATGTATCATCATATCTCGTAGTTTGGAAACATAATTGATTCCCACTGCTTTGTGCTTATGATCCCTAACCAATACAATTTAAAATAAAACGTCAAATGGGCCTACGTGGCCCCCGACGTCATTGACTTAAAATCACCTCCCCCTCACCACTGTAGGTTCAAATCCCACCGGGGGTGTCGAATTAATTCATGTGACGAAGCTATCGAGCTGGCTTGCCGAATGTCAGTGCTTCTACCCAGGTACACGCCCGTGCCTTAAATAATGCTCGTAGGTGTACCTGGTGTCTTCCTTCACCAATACTAGCTGGAGAGTCGTCATTTGACCTATGCTGTTAGTACGAGATTAAGCTCTAAAAATACAAACACACAAAATAACCTCAATATAAGAAGAAAGGAGCAACATGGACCGGTATCTCAGAAATGAAATGAGAAATTCCGAGAAATTCCGAGAACTTCCGAGAACAAGGAATATAATAAAGAGGATTCTAATGTCTGTCCGCCCTGGCCTGGACGTTATAAAACTGTTCTCCAATCTCAAAACTCAGTCTCAATCGTCTGATTGGTTTAGCTGACAGTAACACTCAGAATCAACCAATCAGATCACTTGAGCTTGAGTTTGAGATCTGAGAAATGTTTTATAACCTCTGGACATGGACCTCAGACAGTTCATGTGTTCTTACTAAGTTACATGAAATAAGGTCATTAGATAATTATCGTCAGAGTCTTTTTCAGTTTGTTAATCTGGTGGCTGTTGACATCTATAAGAGGATTAGCTCAGAACTAATTAGGTAACACTCTTTAAATAAAGAAATATATCTTCTCTCATTTCCCCCCGTTGCCTCTAGTGTATATTAACGCCGTCACTTTTTGTCACATTAAATTCAATGCGACGCTGATCAAACAACATCACAAAGGGGATCTGATATGGATATTATAAAAGTGCTATAGTGTGGTTTTGATATTTCAGTGAACTTTCAAACTTGTAGCTTTAAATAATTGAAGAATCCATCCATGGGTATAGCAAGCGATTTTGAATTTCTAGGCCAGACTATTAAATTGAGCATCGAAGATGCTATGTTGCTAGAATGATGGGTAGGCTCCCCCTTTGCTAAATGCATGGACATGCTCCCCCGGGAAAATGTTGAATCGTAGAAGGTCAATGGTTCACTCTGGCGCATAATAATGTACGTCTTAGACGTTCAAATATCGATTTTTTCATCACATCCCATACAGTTTTTATTTCATTTTCGGGGTTTTAGATTTTTCATTTTCTTGGACAATCTGCAGACCCGAGCCTTCAATTCCATAATTATAGTAATTACGTGCCTGCCATCTGTTATTCTAGTTCATGTTTTAATTTGTTGAGGGCCTCGTGGTAGATTGACTTAATTGTTCAAATGAGTTCTCTTGTTAAATGAAGTCTTTATTATTATTATTATTATTATTATTATTATTATCTGTAAGCAAGTAGATGTACAAGCTGTACGTGTATATCACGTCATTTCAGCCAAACTGTGTGTGCAAGAAAGATCACTGTACACGTGTTTACGTTTATTTATCGTCGCTACCGGTTGCCCATATGAGCGACGATTAGTTATTTTAGATTTTGGAGGATAGTGCAATGATACAGACAGAGACCCATTCCAGAGTCTCCTCTGGTTCTTTTACGTGCACGGTGTAAAGCACCGACACGAGACCTCGGTTTACACTGTGCACATAAAAGAACCAGATGAGACTCTGGAATGGGTATCTGTCTGTACCATTGCACTATCCTCCAAAAATCTAAAATGAATAATCTCTTCAGGATGCATCACTCATGTGGGCAACCGGTAGCGACGATAAATAAACGTAAAACACACGCTATCAGAGCTCGCCCATATGGTTCGCCGGAGGCGAGGGTAAATAAGCTCAATCACCACTATCAGAGTCTTTAGTGTAGTAGCGTGAAGATAATAAATTTCAAATCACGTTTTAAAATGGACTCTTCAATTTGCAATTAAGATTAAAACGAAAATCGCGTGTTATGAGATTTACGTACGACGAACACGAGAGTGTCTGAAGTGACAACCCTTTAATCAATTGATTACGTACCCCATCATTCTCAACGAATACAAAAAACAAGCACATGTCTCGCAAACAAACATGGCGTAACAATTAAAGTGTATATTATTATTTTGAACATGTATCAACATTACTGGCAACAGTGGATCGTTCTAACACTAATATTATTTGTTGCAAGGCACAAAACAAATCCGATTAGCGCAGTGGGTAGCGCGCTCGCTTCTCATCAATGCAACCCGGGTTCGATCCTCGGACCGGGAAGAATGTCAGATAGTAAGGTGGTCGTCAGATCGGACAGGTAGGTTTTCTCCGGGTACTCCGGTTTCTTCCCACATGTGAACATGTTTACGCTTTCATCAGCGCCAACGAGAGTGATTAATATAAGTTGTTAAAACTTGCTTCGTAATCGTTGTAAAATAAATTTTTTATAAGTTTTTAAAAATTCACAACAAATCTGAGTATCTGTACTGATTTCTGCTTAGAATATTTACTTATATTGCGTAAATATATAGAACGGGTAGGTTGTAATTTATATTTGAACAGACGGATCTGTATTCCAGTGGTAACACGCTGGACTGGTAATCCCGTGATCGCAGGTTCGATCTCCGTCTGACACTAATAAAATTAACTGTCTTTCAGATGGGACTTTAAACCGAGGTCTCGTGTCGGTGCTTTACACCGTGCACGTAAAAGAACCAGAGGAGACTCTGGAATAGGTCGCTGTCTGTATCATTGCACTATCCTCCAAAAATCTAAAATGACTAATCTCTTCAGGAGGCGTCGCTCATATGGGAAACCGGTAGCGACGATAAATAAACGTAAAACACACACAATTGAATGAAATACCGAATCAATAAGCAACTACGTTTATTCTCATCATTTCTAGTTAACGAGAATGTTGAGGCTGTCCGATTAGCGCAGTGGTTAGCGCGCTCGTTTCTCACCAATGCAACCCGGGTTTGATCCTCGGACCGGGACGTATGTGAGATGGTACGGTGGTCGCCAGATAGGACAAGTCGGTTTCCTCCCACACGAATGATCACATTTACGCTTTCATCCGCGCCAACGACAGTGATTAGAACTTGCTTCGCAATCGTTGTAAAATAAATAAAATGTATACTTTAAACTTTTAAAACGTTAACGCGAATAGGGTATATTATGCATTATATTTTGCATTTGTCATAATACATTTATCTATTATATTATTATTATATTTATTTTTCCTAACAGGTAGAATCAGTGTTGTTAAAGTTGGCTTTTATTTTCTAAAATTACTTTGAATATATTACACATCGTAAGGTACTGATGGAGACGTACACACACGCAAGTAGATATACAGTCAAACGTGCCTTACGCAGTCAGCCAAGGGAGTCAGAGAAAGTGGCTGCTTAACACAGGTGGCTGCTTAATAGAGGTCAAATATATAATAAAACAACCAATTGGGAATCTGGAAACTGGCTGCTTAATACAGGTTGGCTGCTTAATGGAGGTGACCACTAACACAGGTTTGACTATATAATACGTATGAAGGTGGAGCAAAGTATGTGTCTTCTTAGAATTGTACCTTTCTTTTATTGCAAATAGTTGAAGCTACATGCGGAATGGGAAGCCCACAGTAAACAATGACATGGGTGTGTTCTCTTAATGGTAACAATGATGCTAGTGACGTTTGCAGTTCATTCATGAAGCTGGGCGAATAAATTGCAAATGGGTCACTTGTTCAGACCGACAACAACTGTGAACTGAACTGAAGCATATACAAATAACACCACTTACACATCATTCCACCCACGAGTTGTGCACGTTTCGGTCAGTTTCTCTCATATATACAACTGTGTATAAAGGAGTAAAGCATGTCCCATAGATGGAACAATCGTATATATGGTAGTAAAGCATGTCCCATAGATGGAACACTCGTATATATGGTAGTAAAGCATGTCCCATAGATGGAACACTCGTATATATGGTAGTAAAGCATGTCCCATAGATGGAACAATCGTATATATGATAGTAAAGCATGTCCCATAGATGGAACACTCGTATATATGGGAGTAGAGCATGTCACATAGATGGGACACTCGTATATATGGTAGTAAAGCATGTCCCATAGATGGAACACTCGTATATATAGTAGTAAAGCATGTCTCATAGATGGAACACTCGTATATATGTCAGTAAAGCATGTCCCATAGATGGAACAATCGTATATATGGTAGTAAAGCATGTCCCATAGATGGAACACTCGTATATATGGTAGTAAAGAATGTCTCATAGATGGAACAATCGTATATATGGTAGTAAAGCATATCCCATAGATGGAACACTCGTATATATGGCAGTAAAGCATGTCCCATAGACGGAACACTCGTATATATGTCAGTAAAGCATGTCCCATAGATGGAACACTCGTATATATGGTAGTAAAGCATATCCCATAGATGGAACACTCGTATATATGGTAGTAAAGCATGTCCCATAGATGGAACACTCGTATATATAGTAGTAAAGCATGTCTCATAGATGGAACACTCGTATATATAGTAGTAAAGCATGTCCCATAGATGGAACAATCGTATATATGTCAGTAAAGCATGTCCCATAGATGGAACACTCGTATATATGATAGTAAAGCATGTCCCATAGATGGAACACTCGTATATATGGTAGTAAAGCATGTCCCATAGATGGAACACTCGTATATATAGTAGTAAAGCATGTCTCATAGATGGAACACTCGTATATATAGTAGTAAAGCATGTCCCATAGATGGAACAATCGTATATATGTCAGTAAAGCATGTCCCATAGATGGAACACTCGTATATATGATAGTAAAGCATGTCCCATAGATGGAACACTCGTATATATGGTAGTAAAGCATGTCCCATAGATGGAACACTCGTATATATAGTAGTAAAGCATGTCTCATAGATGGAACACTCGTATATATAGTAGTAAAGCATGTCCCATAGATGGAACAATCGTATATATGATAGTAAAGCATGTCCCATAGATGGAACACTCGTATATATGGGAGTAGAGCATGGTCCCATAGATGGAACAATCGTATATATGGTAGTAAAGCATGTCCCATAGATGGAACAATCGTATATATGGTAGTAAAGCATGTCCCATAGATGGAACAATCGTATATATGGTAGTAAAGCATGTCCCATAGATGGAACAATCGTATATATGGTAGTAAAGCATGTTCCATAGATGGAACAATCGTATATATGGTAGTAAAGTATGTCCCATAGATGGAACAATCGTATATATGGTAGTAAAGCATGTCCCATAGATGGAACAATCGTATATATGGGGATAAAGCATGTCCCATAGATGGAACAATCACGTACAATGGAGTAAGACATGCTACATTGATGGAATACACATGCTTATTGGAGCGATAACACTCCCATGGATGGCACATAATGGTCTTACATAGGCTCTGATGCTACATGATGTATATGCACAGGATGTACATTCGCAATCTTGCTAGCTGGTTTGGGGCATCTCTCACTGGGCATAGTTTTGTCATAGAACTAGTTTTTCTGATATCTGAGAGCAATGTGTAAAATATGCCAAACAGATATATATACAGGGCACCATACATTGTTTAGGTTTGGGATATTTATCTTTTTAAACAGAATATTAATTGAAACAGTCAAAATCCCTCTATAAATTCTCCAGGAAGCAAGTGTCTCTGTCTATCTCAGCTTGCTTACTGGTGTGAGTGTAAACATGCCCCATAAATTGAACATATTATGTTCGTATTCATATATAGAAGTCCAATCTATAAACGTACATCTATGTCACATCGAATACTAATGGCATGGGTACGGTGCTTTCACCCTCAAGTCATAGCAGCAAGTATTTCTTTCAACTTGTATGACCTTTTTTGGCGCTTGTATGGTCCCTGGCATTGTCTTTTCATTTGTGAAACAAACACCGGATATGACGTTGACAGTGACTTGCATGTTTTTGAAATCTCGTTCATACATACGTCATAATAGTTGACCATCTCGCACCTCTCTCGCCTATTTGATGATATTTTAAATAACGTTTGTATAGCACAGTTTATGATGCCATCAGTACAACAGGCTCCTCCTTGACCTATAATTTAAATAATATTCCTATTATACATGTATATCATTAAATCTTCTTCAAAGAATATTTACATTATAAATAAAGTATATTTTTAATTCATGATATATACTTTTAATTGTATATTGAATTTATATTACACTTGTATTACATAGCACACGTAGTTACGAATGGTGACTAATAATTTAACTCTTTCAGCGCCAATGTCGCATAAAAACGACTTTGTAAAAATGTAGAGAACCCGATCGGACAGAATATAACATGCCGTCTGATCAGGCTATATGCTGATTGCTCTTCAGACAGTGGAGCTGAAGCACCTGTCCGAATAGCAAACAACATAGATCCTGATCAGACGCGGCGTTACGCCGCGGCTGATCTGGATCTATGTTGTTTGCACATGCTCTGAATTTATTCGGCGCTGAAAGAGTTAATGCGAAAGTAACTCGGTGACATTTACGCAAGCACACATATTATTTACAAATACACTAGATTAACTCAAACACGAGCAATTATATACACCTGAAATGGATTCAGTATCCAAATGCGTTGTTGTTTTAAAGCAGGCCATATAAATTAAAAGGGGTTAAGGGTCAATTGTTAATAATACCAAGAAACACTAGTATGATGGTTTTCTTTGTTAATAATATCAAGAAACACTATGATGTTCTTCTTTGTTAATTAAAAGAATATTCAATTGGGCATACTATGCTAATACCATTGCAAATATCAAAGCAGGATTTGGTTTCCAAGGAATATATAAACGCGATTTTTTTCGGGTAAAACTCGACGCTAGTGTTGTCGCATTACGTCTATAAGCTTGAACTAATGGCAATACCGTTTGAAATGATCTCTCGAATTTTATATCAGATAAAATTAAAATGAATGTATTTAGTGTTATTGCATTTGGGCAAAATATCCAGATCAGAGAACAAGGTGGGGACAACATTCTACGCAAGCGGATGTGCGGAGTTAATATTTATTTTTGACGGACTGTAGCTAAAAATTGTAATTAAAAATATCTATGAAATGAAATGGGAATTCAATTGGACATATGAACATTTATATTTTGCAAATTTCGAAATGGAAACGTATTTCGAAATATAGTGCGACGTGCATTCCTCCTTAATGTCTGCATCTAAACTACTTAAATATGTTGAACTTACATTTGGCATACGACTAGAAATAGATTGCATGAACGTTTTCTTACGTTTTGAAATTCTATGTCGCATGTGTGTAAGACTGAGGGAAGATGCGTTTCCAAGGCAACGGAGAGATTCCCTCGCTGCAGAATGTAGGTCGTCTAACACAACGAGTCCAGTAACAAATTCACGTCTGCCATTTTCCCGCAATGAGTCAATTATGCAAGTTGTGAAATGCTGTCAGATAAAAAATAAAACCACATTAAACACTGTAACACAAGCTAAAGCTGAAAATCCACACCTCTACGAAAAAGAGAATAGAAACTTTTAATCGATAAACATCTGCAAACTCATGTGACGTACTTCATGATGTCATATAATAATACCCCTATAAATATATGTAACTAACATCGTGTTCTAACATTACTAGACTATTCCTATAACTATATGTATCTAACATCGTGTTCTAACATTACTAGACTATTCCTATAACTATATGTAACTAACATCGTGTTCTAACATTACTAGACTATTCCTATAACTATATGTAGCTAACATCGTGTTCTAACATTACTAGACTATTCCTATAAATATATGTAACTAACATCGTGTTCTAACATTACTAGACTATTCCTATAACTATATGTATCTAACATCGTGTTCTAACATTACTAGACTATTCCTATAAATATATGTAACTAACATCGTGTTCTAACATTACTAGACTATTCCTATAAATATATGTAACTAACATCGTGTTCTAACATTACTAGACTATTCCTATAAATATATGTAGCTAACATCGTGTTCTAACATTACTAGACTATTCCTATCGTTATCAGACTGCTCATATGTTGTTCCAAGACCCCACAAAGAGCTATTCAAAAATACGATGAAATATTCAGGATCACTTATCTGGAATGTTTTACCTTCGAACATAAAAAATGCTGACTCAGTCGAAGCATTCCACAGTAAATGTTTAAAATGGTTAAACATGAATACATGATCTGTGAGTCAATATATGATTTTGGTCTACCTGTGTATATATTTATATATGACTGTATGTATACATGTTGATTGTTGATACATGTACATGTAACTTGTTTGTGACAGGCCTGCCAAACCTCTGGATTTATGAATAATTGTTAAGCTTTAATTAAGCTTAATGTTGTCATTCACACACATAATTTAGACACAATATTTTGGTGTACCTATATCTACATTTATTCATGAATAGTTCTGGCAGGTCTGGCTGTTTGTCCTTGTAAATATTTTGTATATTCATGTGGAGGGCCACATGGAAGATTAACTCTTGTTAAATGTGTTACCCTCGTTAAATAAAGTCTTTACTTACTTACTTACTTACTATAAATATATGTAACTAACATCGTGTTCTAACATTACTAGACTATTCCTATACATATATGTAGCTAACATCGTGTTCTAACATTACTAGAATATTCCTATAAATATATGTAGCTAACATCGTGTTCTAACATTACTAGACTATTCCTATAAATATATGTAGCTAACATCGTGTTCTAACATTACTAGATAATTCCTATAAATATATGTAGCTAACATCGTGTTCCAACATTACTAGACTATTCCTATAAATATATGTAGCTAACATCGTGTTCTAACGTTACTAGACTATTCCTATAAATATATGTAGCTAACATTGTGTTCTAACATTACTAGACTATTCCTATACACATATGTAACTAACAACATCGTGTTCTAACATTACTGGACTATTCCTATAAATATATGTAGCTAACATCGTGTTCTAACATTAATAGACTATTCCTATAAATATATGTAGCTAACATCGTGTTCTAACATTACTAGACTATTCCTATACATATATGTAACTAACATCGTGTTCTATCATTACTAGACTATTCCTATACATATATGTAAATAACATCGTGTTCTAACATTACTAAACTATTCCTAAACATATATGTAGCTAACATCGTGTTCTAACATTACTAGACTATTCCTATAAACATATGTAACTAACAACATCGTGTTCTAACATTACTAGACTATTCCTATACATATATGTAGCTAACATCGTGTTCTAACATTACTAGACTATTCCTATAAATATATGTAGCTAACATCGTGTTCTAACATTACTAGACTATTCCTATAAATATATGTAGCTAACATCGTGTTCTAACATTACTAGATAATTCCTATAAATATATGTAGCTAACATTGTGTTATAATATTACTAGACTATTCCTATAAACATATGTAACTAACAACATCGTGTTCTAACATTACTGGACTATTCCTATAAATATATGTAGCTAACATCGTGTTCTAACATTACTAGACTATTCCTATAAATATATGTAACTAACATCGTGTTCTAACGTTACTAGACTATTCCTATACATATATGTAACTAACATCGTGTTCTAACATTACTAGACGATTCCTATACATATATGTAGCTAACATCGTGTTCTAACATTACTAGACTATTCCTATAAACATATGTAACTAACAACATCGTGTTCTAACATTACTAGACTATTCCTATAAATATATGTAGCTAACATCGTGTTCTAACGTTACTAGACTATACCTATACATATAGGTAGCTAACGTCGTGTTCTAACATTACTAGACTGTTCCTATAAATATATGTAGCTAACATCGTGTTCTAACATTACTAGAATATACCTGTCAATATATGTGACATCCTATATTTCGTTCTATCAGACTATGTCTGACAACGGCAACATCTTTCTCATATTGAGAATATCACCTGCATATCTATGTAAATATCTGTGTGATTCTGTAGAGATTGCCTCACCTGCATATCTATGTAAATATCTGTGTGATTCTGTAGAGATTGCCTCACCTGCATATCTATGCAAATATCGGTGTGATTCTGTAGAGATTGCCTCACCTGCATATCTATGCAAATATATGTGTGATTCTGTAGAGATTGCCTCACCTGAATATTTATGCAAATATCTGTGTGATTCTGTAGAGATTGTCTCACCTGCATAGCTATGAAAATATCTGTGTGATTCTGTAGAGATTGCCTCACCTGAATATCTATGCAAATATCTGTGTGATTCTGTAAAGATTGCCTCACCTGCATATCTATGCAAATATATGTGTGAGTATGTAGAGATTGCCTTACCTGCATATCTATGCAAATATATGTGTGATTATGTAAATATTGCCTCACCTGCATATCGATGCAAATATCTGTGTGATTCTGTAGAGATTTCCTCACCTGAATATCTATGCAAATATCTGTGTGATTCTGTAGAGATTGCCTCAACAATTGAGATGAACACCTGAGTAAGGACACGGCCTGACATCTCTCTAAAAAATCAATGATAAACAATCAACAAAAAGTAGTCCCATGTGATCGTCCCGTATGGCTACATTGAGCAATCAATTACACGGAAAACTACTTCCGTGCTCAATGTCAAGCTGGTTGTATTAATTGTATGTATAGATCTTCCGGTGTAGTAAACATTTCAATGTAGAGGTTCATGCGGAATGCTTGGTTGCAGATAACAAACATCCTAAATTGTTAATAACACTTTTGTACCATTGGGTTTAATAAGTTCTCGCGGATTGATATCTCTTATGTATAATAAAATGACAGAAATACAGCGTATAGTTTGCGCATAAAACGTGTAACGAACTCCATTTGATGCATGCACTATAACACGTAGTCGTACGATTTAGTAGGTACTACAAACCACAGGGATTCGGAACGTTTGGGGGTACTAGTATATATATTTAAGTACAGGGATTCTACTCTGTGGGATGTCAGATTTCGCATCGATCAGTAAAATGGCCCTATCTGAAACAATTTTGTACAAAGCTGTCCAAATATAACGTCTATCCCGAGTCTTTATATTGTTCTTCAAATAAAACACAACTTTAAGCTGCATGCATGTATACTTTGCAAACAATTGCCACAGGCATTGGCCATAGCAGGTCACATTTCCATACTAGGACACGGGTTCTGTCAGCAACAAAAAAAATCTTCGACGGGAGAGTTTTAACTGTAAATAACATTATCAATAAAATGTGTTTCCACTAACGTGTAGGTTTATTCGGCAAAAATGTACGTCAAAAAGAGATTTCGTAGCATTTTCAATTTGTTTTGAAAATTTCTAAAGCGGCGCAATTCGCGTTGAAACGAGCATTGAAACGAGCGTTCTGATTGGATTATGATTATTCTTCATATAAAAAAACCATCTTGTTACATTCTAATAATCCAATCAGAACGCTTTTTTGTTGTTGCTGACAGAACCCGTGTCCTAGTATGGAAATGTGACCTGCTATGGCCAATGTATGTGGCAATTGTTTGCAAAGTATACATGCATGCAGCTTAAAGTTGTGTTTTATTTGAAGAACAATATAAAGACTCGGGATAGGCGTTATATTTGGACAGCTTTGTACAAAATTGTTTCAGATAGGGCCATTTTACTGATCGATGCGAAATCTGACATCCCACAGAGTAGAATCCCTGTACTTAAATATATATACTAGTACCCCCAAACGTGCCGAATCCCTGTGCCACAAACAATACATCGTATACTATGTGTTTTTCAGATTAATTTGATCATAAGTTTAAACTTCATTTATTTTACAATGATTGCGAAGCAAGCTTTAACAACTTATATTAATCTCTCTCGTTGGCGTAGATGAAAGCGTAAATGTGGTCCATTCGTGTGGGAGGAAACCGGAGTACCAGGAAAATACCCACCTGTCGGATCTGGCTACCACCGTACCATCTCACATACTTCCCGGTACGAGAGAGAATCGAACCCGGGTTGCATTGGTGAGAAGCGAGCGCGCATTTGATCATACATTGCATTATGTTCGCGATTCAGTTTGAAGACATGGGACGTGATGTATATACAGATTGTATCCCGCGACCAAGTGCTTGTTTGATTAAAGCGACACAACATCCTCAAAAATGCCACCTGCTCAGTCACACCTTTGACTCGCTCTGAGAATAAGAAAACTGCTAGGTGTAATCTATGCACATTGGATTTACCATTTTCGGGTACAATATCAATCTCAATAATCATTTGAAGAAGATGACGTTTACGCGTAAAACAGAAATTAAGTTAGTTTGGCAATTTTTGAGATTTAGTGATTTTGAGTTTTTGAAAGAATTCTATGAAATATTCGAATATTCGAATACCGCCCCAACCGAATATTAGAATAGTTTAATCGCTATTCGTTGCCATCCCTAGTTGCTATGTATTTCATTGTTAGTGCAGAATTGCAGATCGTCATATCTATTGTTGAACAAGTAACCTTTTCGTATACATCAACACTAAAGTCTTTAGTCTGTTTTCTGCTCATGAGATAACTGTTTCGACATGCATTTCTGTGTACTTTGTATTGGTTGGGATATAGTGTCTTCGGTCTAATTTCAGCCCTTATATTTAAGTACATGTACACACTTTCATTGTGTGTTTTACGTTTATTTACCGTCGCTACCGGTTGCCCATATGAGCAACGCCTTCTGAAGAGATTAGTCATTTTAGATTTTGGAGGATAGTGCAATGATACAGAGAGAGACCCATTCCAGAGTCTCCTCTGGTTCTTTTACGTGCACGATGTAAAGCACCGACATGGGGTCTCGGTTTAACGTCCCATCTGAAAGACTGTTCATTTTATTAGGGTCAATCGGGGGATCGAACCTGCGATCCCTGGATTACCAGTCCAGCGTGTTACCACTGGGCTACATATCCGTCTGTGGAACCCAGGTTAGGGGGTTAGCACAGGTAGGTAATACCTTGCATAATTACTTACCGGCTTGGCCGTCGAGCTGCGTTTCTAACACGGTGTAGTTGTGTGGTGTACCAGGCTGTTGGTAAGGGGAATGTAGCTGTGTGTTGTGAAGTTGTGATGGCTTCGGGGATACAGGTATTGGGCTGAAAGAGAAACACATAGACACTTCTGAGTATAAATTACAAGTTTAATAATATTGATAATTATTATTTGTCTATGCAGTAAAACCCGTGTTGATGATGACCTCTATTTAGCAGCCAACCTGTATTAAGAAATCAGTTTCCAGATCAGTTGTTTTATTAAACATTTGACCTCTGCTAAGCAGCCACTTTCTGTGATTCCCAATATGTTGTTTTAGTATACATTTGACCTCTATTAAGCAGCCAACCTGTATTAAGCAATCAGTTTCCAGATTTCCAATCTGTTGTTTTATTAAACATTTGACTTCTAATAAAGAGCCACCTGTGCTAAGCAGCCACCTGTGCTAAGCAGCCACTTTCTGTGATGCCCTTGGGTGGTTGTTTAATACAGGTACTGTACATGTATTACCGTAACAATTAATTTTCAATTGGTTTTCTATAAACTTGGATACACGCGCAAGCATAGTACGATGTCAATATGAAGCATAATACTAATATTAATAATAATAATAAATAATAATAATAATAATAAAAGACTTATTTAACGAGATAACTGCAAGAACTACAATACAGTCATGTCAAATTATAATCGATCAGTTTATTAGGTTAACGGTCTGTTCTTTGCATCCCCTTGTGTGGAACGGAATGAGCTGTGTTGATGTGATAAGGAGGGAATTCCACAAGAGATATAAGAGATATTGTCTAAAAAGTTCAGTATTTGGCTTCGGAAGGAGATTGTGAAGAAGATGCGCACTATTTCACAACAATAGCCAACTATCCACCTTGTCCCCCGCTTCCGGTGTGTCTTCTCGTACTGCTGGTTCCTTTCTCATTATGTCATGTCACCGTAATGCTGTACTACGGTACATCTACAGATGCATCCGGCACATCACGCGCTAGTAAGGTCATCGTCATAATACACGAGCAATCCATTTTCAATTGAATGGACTACACTTGGAACTGTCATAGAGACCTGACTACCAAATACTCTCGCAGATAAGAAAGACAATGGCACTCGAAATGTACAAACTGCTCGTGCAAATGTAAAAACACAGCTCGTGCAAATGGCGTTATGATACATTCGAGTTCTTTTTATAAAGAAAAACTCTGCTTTATTTCGTAAACCGCTTCATTTATTTTACGAAATGGGGTACGTTCTAATAGATGAAAAGTGTAGTAAAAATAGAGAAGAAAAATAAGTCACTTCGGTCGTAAAAATGTCGGCACAAAGAAAGTTCGGCCTAAAAAACGTCGACTCTAAGACACGTCAGTGATGTTTGTCGACACTAAGACATTTCGGCTGTAAATAGTTCGGCCCAAAGATAGTTCGGCCGTATTATGTTGGGAAATAAAACCCGAGGTGTATTGAGACTGAAGTTGTTAGGGCCGAAGTGTCTAAGGCTGAAGAGCATGTGAGCCGACATTTCTTAAGGCCGAAGTGTCTGGTTACATAATTCGCCAAAAAAAGAAAGAATCACTACAGTGTTTGACTTAATTTATATAGATCCATTAGGACACTCATTAGATATTGAAATAGTAATAACAATATTAGACTACTAGTGAATGACATCGGAATTCTTCTTGCCAAGCAATAATAATAATAATAATAATAAAGACTTTATTTAGCGAGATAACTCATTTGAATAGTTAGGCCTTTTGAACGTATACTCTCTGTATGAAAAGAGTGCTATACAAATCTGGTATAATAATAATAATAATAATAATAATAATAATAATAATAATAATAATAATAATAATAATAATAAAGACTTTATTTAGCGAGATAACTCATTTGAATAGTTAGCACTGTATGAAAAGAGTGCTATACAAATCTGGTATAATAATAATAATAATAATAATAATAATAAAGTTAATCTACCATGAAGCCCTCAACAAATTAAAACATGAAATAGCATAATGAAACATGTAAACAGTAACCAGTAAAACTTTCATAGGAAATAAGATATAAGCTGCAAGAACTAATACTTATATTCATGTATAATTAATTAATTATAATGCTGTTTTGATGTGATAAGGGAATTCCACAAGTGTGGGCCTGAATATAAGAAAGGGTGTCTAACAAGCTCAGTAGTTGGCTTAGGAGGGTACAGTTGGAGATTGGCGGATGATCGCAAGTTTTGAGTTCGAACATCGGAAGTAAATCTGAATGCCTCTTGCAGATAGACAGGTGCTAAGCCATTGAGTGTTTTAAACATTAAGATTGCTTTTTGAAAGCTAACCGTTTCTGGGAAAGTCAACAATGAAGGTATATAGATCATAATGAAGGTATATAGATCATAATGAAGGTATATAGATCATAATGAAGGTATATAGATCATAATGAAGGTATATAGATCATAATGACCTCAAGCTAAAATAAACACTGGTACAATCAATGTGAGTTTATTGAAATGTAAAACAGGAACAGAAGTCTGGAATGGATCGGAAAAAGAAATTGCGCAAATTTGAAGTTGACGCGAAACTGTTAGAGAAAGATTGTGATGAATTGCATTGTTGCCTTCACGCAATGAAGGCTAGCTTAAAGCAGCATTACATCGCAATAAAGGATGTTTTGTGTAAAATATAAATACTAATGTGTGTGTCTTTACAAAAATCGAAATAGTCGCTCAGAAACGATACAATTCCAATAAATTTAAACCGTCGTATACGCGAATTTGTTTATACAAAATATAAACACGCACAGCGCGCATGCGTGAAACAACAATGGATGTAGAAATCAACGTTGGAATGTCAACATATTTTGAACATGAAAAGATATTTGAAAAAATCAATTTTTACGTATGGGTAGCAATGCATTTATATTACGATGTAATGCTGCTTTAAACTAGTTCATACACTCATCAATTTGATATACGATTATGTGGATGATCTACAGCAACCATGGTATGCTTGCTGAAACACGAATCCTTGCACTGCACACAGGTCAGTAATCGCCCGATAACACGAAGGAAAACAATTTCAATTTACATTCATAGAATCCCACAGGAAATTGTTGCAATTTATTTCACAAAAAGCTCACGTTCTTCTTTTGTCATGTGATTCCTCGGGAGATACTGCCATTTCTTAAACGTGTCATTTGGCGCCTTATTTGCATACTCCTATTAATCTGTTTGATTGAACGTTTCACTCAATTGTAAACATGTTACCAGTCCTGCCACTATGGTAACTATGGCTGCATACCGAGCTGATTTCAAGAAGTTTATATAGCGGATTAGTCAACACGTTTTCGTTGACAAACTCACGTAGGGGGTAACTAGAAGCTATAGATGACAGGTGTTTCTCAATCCGAGGGATAGAGATAGAATGAGACCTGAGCTTTAAAGACTATATAATAATCGAGACATACATTCCAAGCTAAATAGACGGATCTGTAGTCCAGTGGTAACACGCTGGACTGGTAATCCAGGGATCGCAGGTTCGATCCCCCATCTGACCCTAATAAAATTAACAGTCTTTCAGATGGGACGTTAAACAGAGGTCTCGTGTCGGTGGTATATACACTGTGCACGTAAAAGAACAAGAGGAGACTCTGGAATGGGTCTCTGTCTGTATCATTGCACAATCCTCCAAAAATCCAAAATGACTAATATATTCAGGAGGCGTCGCTCATATGGGCAACCGGTAGCGACGATAAATAAACGTAAACCACATTTCAAACTAATGAAATCAATTCAATTCAATTAAAATTTTAATATTGTCGGTGTTTTTGCAAACAAATACAGTCTACATCCGTTATGTCGAATTCCGTCGGACCGAGCAAAATACTTCGACATAACCGAAGTTTGACTTAACGAAATTCAATATAAACGGAGCCAATTATATGTAAAATGATTGTGTCTGAAACGGGACTTTGATCCGACTTTGAGATAACCGGAGAATTCGACATAACCGACTTTGACATAACGGATGTAGACAGTAACATTAGTAGTATAGCTATTTGCCGACATACAATAAATAAATAATGTTGAACGTAATGTAGACATTATAATATGTGTCATTAAAGGGATTAAAGTGTCATCTTGTTCGTCTGACGTGTACAAATCTTGTGAAAGTCGTGATAGCGCAGTGGATGTGCGTTCGCTTCAGGTGCGAACGGTCCGGAGTTGGAGCCCCGCTGGAGCCGTTACGATTGTGCCTGTCCTTAGGCAAAGCATTTAAATTCCACATTGCCTCTCTCCTTCATGGCGATGGATTACATCAGGAATGAGGTGTCGAGAGTGATTAATATACGTTGAAAGAACTTGTTTCGCAATCGAGCTAAAATAAATTTGTATAAACAAATCTTACCAAACAGCGAGACAAAGATATGGATTATGCATTAACGCTGGTTGCGTGAGTATTGCGTTTATTTTTCGATCCTCAGACAGGGAAGTATGTGAGATGGTACGGTGGTCGCCAGATCGGACAGGTCCGCCTCCGTGGTCGAGTGGTTAAGGTCGCTGACTTGTATACCACTGTAACCTATCATCACTGATGGTCACGGGTTCGAGCCCCGCTCAGGCCGTGTCTCATTTATATGAAAAAGTTGGCAGTTTCTTACGGAGGTTGGTGCACCCAAGTACTGGTTAACCGCTGGAGCCTGCCCAGGAAAGGTGTTGTTAGGTAAACTGCTCGCCGGCGATATAGCCCAAAATGGCGCTGATGCAGGCGTAAAACCCGAAATATAACATATAACAGATCGGACAGGAGGGTTTTTCTCCCACACGAATGACCACATTTACGCTTTCATCAGCGCCAACGATAGTGATTAATACAAGTTGTTGCTTGGCAATCGTTGTAAAATAAATAAAGCTTAAACTTTAAAAACTTAAAACTAAACTTTAAGTTTATTTATCGTCGCTACCGGTTGCCCATATGAGCAACGCCTCCTGAATATATTAGTCATTTTAGATTTTTGGAGGATAGGTACCCATTCCAGATTCTCCTCTGGTTCTTTTACGTGTACAGTGTAAAGCACCGACACGAGACCTCGGTTTAAAGTCCCATCTGAAAGACTGTTAATTTTATTAGGGTCAGACGGGGGATGGAACCTGCTATATCTGGATTACTAGTCCAACGTGTTAACCACTGGACTACAGATTCGTCTGTATGCTAGTTGCGCGTATGGTTGTAGTAATGTATGCCTCTTACGATATAGCTTGATATCAATAGCACATATCAATAACACATATCAATAACACTATCAATAACACATATCAATAACACATATCAATAACACATATCAATAACACATATCAATAGCACATATCAATAACACATATCAATAACACTATCAATAACACATATCAATAACACATATCAATAACACATATCAATAACACATATCAATAGCACATATCAATAACACATATCAATAACACTATCAATAACACATATCAATAACACATATCAATAACACATATCAATAACACATATCAATAGCACATATCAATAACACATATCAATAACACTATCAATAACACATATCAATAACACATATCAATAACACATATCAATAACACATATCAATAGCACATATCAATAACACATATCAATAACACTATCAATAACACATATCAATAACACATATCAATAACACATATCAATAACACATATCAATAGCACATATCAATAGCACATATCAATAACACAGATGCTCGTGCATGCATCTGAACTATCTCTATATATGGCAAGCACGTGGTTAAATAACACGTGCCTTTCAATACCCAACCATCATGACTTTGTGGGTCAATAAGCCAACAGTTAGTGACATCATCAGAAATATATGCATAGGCCTGTTGGAAAATAGGGTGGGGGTTGATTACCGCTTATACAACATTTGAGCTATGCAAAAGGTGAATCTGTTAACGACTTCATTCCATACACGCTATATTCTGTTCAATAACCATCTGTTTTTTAAACTTCTTAGAAAACTCAGTCGTCCCAATGCATTTATGCGGTGGCGACTTTAAATCAATTCAATCAGTCAGTAACCATCTGTTGATGAATGCGTTGACATGGTCCGAGGTTTGGGAAAGTATTCTTTAGTAGCGAAAGTTGGCATTCAGTCTGGTTTTAGACTGCTACAAGAATCATCGCCCAGTCTGACTGATTGGGCATGCCACATGAGGGCGAATAGTACTTAGATATGTGCCTTCCGTTTGTGGCATCTGCCTCCTATATCACAGTTTGTAATATTCTCGACGTTCTTAGAATGGTGCATCAAAGAAAAATCAATCAAAATATAAAACACTATTGAGATGATTTCTTTTGTTGTGAGGCAACTAAAATGATTGATTGATGTAGCTATGCTACTATCGTATATTACTAACAGGTTTCGATAATTGTCAGTTGGGCATTTCACAAATGCAACCCGGGTTCGATCCTCGAACCGGGAAGTATGTTAGGTGGTACGGTGGTCGTGAGATCGTACATGTGGGTTTTCTCCGGGTACTCCGGTTTCCGTGCACACGAATGGCCACACTTACGCTTTCATCCGCGCCATCGAGAGTGATTAATATAAGTTGTTAAAGATTGTTTCGCAATAGTTGCAAAATAAATAAAGTTTAAACTTTAGTTGGGCATTTCTCCAGCCATTGATAAAACTGGTCATCCAACAACGGTGCTGTACTGTTTGTTGGTGTTGTTTATTTGGGTGGGCTGGGGGTCGAGATCTCGAGCTAGATTCAGATAGGTGACAGTAAGTCGGTTCGTTACATACGCTCTCGTTG
This sequence comes from Archivesica marissinica, assembly GCA_014843695.1. NCBI lineage: Eukaryota > Metazoa > Mollusca > Bivalvia > Venerida > Vesicomyidae > Archivesica > Archivesica marissinica. The sequence goes on along the minus strand of CM026395.1, from coordinate 25,373,938 downwards.
GTGCGGAGTGCCCGGCGATTGCCCATAGTTTTGATCTGGTAACCATCGTATCATTTCGGATACGTCCCGTTTTGGGGATCGAACCAGGGTTGCATGGCAAGAAGTGAAAGTGCTAACTTCTGCGCTAAGCGGACAGCCACATATATTAGTATAGTAAATGCTTTGTCAAGCAACCCATTTGCTTTTGCTCTTATTATATATGTCTTTGAATTTATCATGTACATGTATATAGCAATAAAATATGAATAAACAAAAAAAAAGCAAATCTAAACATATGTTGGTTCCTGTCAGAGTATATGGACTTCTCAGCTTGGAATTCTGTATATATCCTAGCTATGAACATATTCCAGGTATATATGTAATAACATTAAATTTACATACGCCTTATCTAGGCTGGACATTCGGCGTCCACAAGGATATGTTACCAATATCAATGCTGGATAATCTGTGGTGAGCTTTGGGATAATTGCAAGTCATCTTGTCTTGAGCTGTCTGTCTGGTCTACAAAGCTGACATGTCACACGGCATTTCAACCTTTCAGAAGCTTCTTCCAGTTTATACAAACTTATTATAGCTCGATTGCGAAACAAGTTCTTACAACTTATATTAATCACTCTCGAGACCTCATTCCTGATGGAATACATCGCCACGAGGGAGAGAGAAGAGGCACTGTGGAATTTAAATAACCGCAACGGCTACAGCTGGGATCGAACTCCGGGCCTTTCGAGCCTGAAACGAACTTGCTACCACTGCGCTATCACGACTTCCACAATATCCATTTACAATAATATTTTGTTCAGATTTTGAGTTACACCTCCGATTTCTGCCTAGTTTTTACTGTCTTTGGGGTAATTGCTATATTGTTAAATATCTCACTTTATGCAAAATCTGAACAAAATATTATTGTAAATGGATATTGTGTACTCCACAAATCTAAAATGACTAATCTCTTCAGAAGGCGTCGCTCATATGGGAAACCTGTAGCGACGATAAATAAACGTAAAACACACCGCACACAGAACACTCTGGTTATATATGTACAATTTTTGTGTGTTTTCCATTCATACATCCAATAATTCAAACATCGCTTTTTTATTTTAAGTTTATTTAACGTCGCTACCGGTTTCCCATTTGAGCGACGGGCAGTTTACCTAACAGCACATTTCCTGGGTAGGCTCCAGTAGTTAACCAGTACTTGGTGCACCAACCTCCATGAGAAACTGCCAAGTTTGTCATATAAATAATAATAATAAATAATAAAGACTTTATTTAACGAGATAACTCATTTGAACAATTATTATGTATGTTTCAAACATGTATTACTATGCTAAATTAATGTTAAGCACTTTTGAACGTATACTCTCTGTATGAAAAGAGTGCTATACAAATCTGGTATAATAATAATAATAATAATAATAATAATAATAATAATAATAATAATAATAATAATAATAATAATAATAATAATAATAATAATAATAATAATAATAATAATAATAATAATAATAATAATAATAAAGTCAATCTACCATGAAGTCCTCAACAAATTAAAACATGAAATGGCATAATGAAACATGTAAACAGTAACCAGTAAACCTTTCATAGGGAATAAGATATAAGCTGCAAGAACGAATACTATTCATGTATAATGGTAAATTATCAGTTTATTAGGTTATATAAAGAGACACGTTCTGAGCGGGGCTTGAACCCGTGACCATCAATGATGATAGGTCACAGGTATACAAGTCAGCGAACTCGACCACGAAACATCGCTGCATTTCCCGGCAGGTGCTATTTATTAAGCATTGATATTTAATTCGGTAGTGTGCAAAACTATGAAGTAGGGATTAAAGATGAGGATTCATTTGCATCCGTTGCCATCTTCCCTCTGCATTCTTTGCATCGGAGAATTGGATGCGGGGATGCGAATTGGTTTGTCTTAATGTGTTCCTTTGCGGTTATCGCTAGGGCGCGCTCGTTACACACCAATGCAACCCGGGTTCGATTCTCGGACCGGGAAGTATGTGAGATGGTACAATGGTCACCACATCGGATAGGTTGGTTTTCTCCGGGTACTCTGGTTTCCTCCCACACGAATGACCACGTTTACGCTTTCATGATCCGCGCCAGCAAGAGTGGTTAAAACTTGCTTCGCAATCGTTGTAAAATAATTTTTTTTAAATTTTTGTGTGTAAATATAACACTCTCATACACGGGACACTCGCATACAAGGGACACTCGCATACACTTCAATCTCTATATTTTGCAAGTACAATGTATATTAAGAGAACGGGATGACATACAGTTTCCGGTCTTTGTCGTGTTTATGCGGTAACTGATCTGGCCGACGAAGTCCTATGAGTCCATTGACTAACCCATGACTAATTGCGAACGCTGTCAACAGACGCTGAAAACAGACGAGAACAATAAAAAAATAAGTATGTTTTATAAATACGCCAGATGAATACATGAATACTAATATAGTACTACCAGGGACACAGTTGTGAATACTGAACATACATAGCGTTTGTTTATTATAGCGTTAACCCCTATTTAAAGGGTCAGCCATTTCTGACTTATGAGACACATCTTTTTATGAACATCAGTACTTCCCGAATCCTATGCTTGTATGCCAGACGCCAGGCTGGTAGGCAATCGGTAACCATTATTTAACTAGGTGGCGGCTCACCAACCGACCATATCAGACCATGACGAGATTCGAACCTTGGACCTCCCGCCCCGTCGGCAGAAGCCTTAACAACTAGGTGGTCACGGAGACGGAGATATATATCACATACCTTTGCTTGTATTCATTGTAATACATCTATGACATAAATTCTTATATGTGCACACGTTTACTAACACATGGAAGGATTCTGATTGGTCGCAGCATGACTGACATTGACAGCTTGCAATACACATTCGAAATATACATGTTGTTTGTGTTCATGCTTTATTTGTTTAAAATCAACTGCTTAAATCAATAAAATGCTAAATATACACAGGTACAGTGATTAGAAATATTGTGTCGATGATTTGTGTGAAGTTATTGGATTATCATAGACTATTTGTGTGAAGTTATTGGATTATCACAGATTATTTGTGTGAAGTTATTGGATTATCACAGATTATTTGTGTGAAGTTATTGGATTATCACAGATTATTTGTGTGAAGTTATTGGATTATCACAGATTATTTGTGTGAAGTTATTGGATTATCACAGATTATTTGTGTGAAGTTATTGGATTATCACAGATTATTTGTGTGAAGTTATTGGATTATCACAGATTATTTGTGTGAAGTTATTGGATTATCACAGATTATTTTGTGTGAAGTTATTGGATTATCACAGATTATTTGTGTGAAGTTATTGGATTATCACAGATTATTTGTGTGAAGTTATTGGATTATCACAGATTATTTGTGTGAAGTTATTGGATTATCATAGACTATTTACTACGGCGTACAGATGGAGCGTAATGTAGTAATGCTCAAAAATATACCGGCAAGCAGAAACGTATTTTTTCCCTTCAAATTTATGGTTGTTGTTACTATGGTAATGTGATAAAAATGATCTTACATGAGCAGTGGGTTCCTACCATAGTTTATGAAACTTGGCTCGCTTAATAGCAAAATTCCAAAACTCGTTTCATAAAATATGGTATGAAATCGCCACTCATGTAAAAATCCAATTGCGGCAAAATCCAGTTGCGGCAAAACAAGCTTATTTTCCGTCGGAAAACTGGAGAAAATGTCACTAGACTACTTGTAGACTATCGTGACATGATCTGGTAATGAAAGTATGTCCACATTCCCAACATAACCAATATACATATTGTTTTAGACTGATATAGATGGAGACCAGAAATGCATACAACAAAGGTGTAGTAGTTGCGAATTGCATTTCTTAATGCTTTTCTTTCTTTTTGGGTATTTTTTATCATATCCATTATTATCGCCTTAATTGTAATCAAAAACTTGTATCCTAATTGCAATGCTCTTATACTATATTCAGTCTCTTTGTTAATTACAAACTAGTATGTTGGGGCGGGCCGAAACTAATGTAGTTAAAACTTGTGGCCCAACCCTTTTGCTTCTCCATATATATATATATACACATACTGATAATGTTTGTACCATATATCTTATTAATTTCATCTGTAACATGTTTGTAAATTTGAGTTGTATTGTACATTGAAAATAAAGAATGCAATAAAATATGATTAAAGTAAATACAACATCAATCACTCAAGAAAAACAACTATATAAATACATAGTTTTAAACATTTTGGAATATTTTTAGTTGTTCAGTTTGTGTTTTGTAATAAAGATGTGATATATCTTTGATGGAATCCATTCGTATTTCGTTTACATGTAATAATAATCATATAAGGTGGGTGTGAGTTTTCTATGTCCTCTAGTATAATATCTGGATGTTCGTACGTCAATTTGTTGTGCCTTATTTAAAACTGCTGTATAAAGAATAGGAGACTCACACACAGTGCAAAGGCATCTTCATGAACAGGACTAATTATAATGTTAAGAATATGCAAAATGCTATAATTCAATTTAAAAATTGTTTACAATTCCTTGAGAGCTGTTATAAAATAGAATTATTACGTCATTCAACATACAGCACTCGGTAGCGAATGCATATATTCATTAGGCGTATCTTAGCCTGGGAACAGGCGTCGATATATGTTGCCTGGTCGGTTAGTCAAATATATATATTTTAACACCGAGACTATTAATTGAGCCGTATTGAGTTTTTGATCTTGTCATTTTGCTAGAAGTTAAAAAGTGAAAAATCGACAGACTGGAACCCAGGCTAGGAGTATTTATATTATGACCAACAAATCACAATAAATAAACCAGAACTATTACAGAAAACGATGCACATTCATACAAGTGTATACTTAATCCAATATGGCGCGTTCGTTTGTGACGTCACAGCAGTCTAAGTGCAAGGGGAAGTAATCGGACGCGCACCTGCAGGTGTAGAGCTACCCGTTTTCTTGCGATCGCGTCTAATATATAATGTACACATTTTTACGAAAAATTAATTTGGATTATGAATCTATATGTCGGTACAGACTATTCTGCAAAGTTATACTCTTAAAAAGGTCTAGCTTTGTTATTGGTCTTTAAAGATGCATTTCAGTTCAATAACACTGTTAGTTACTCTTTCTAGAAGGATTGTGTTCATCTATTGTAGCATTATAAAACCATTATTACTAAAGTGTCGCAGTAAACAAATGAAATCAAGGGCATTTTAAATGTATTCGAAAATAATAAAATCTTGACTAACCTAGTCTATTTTTAGATATATGTTATCCCGATTTTGGCCGAAAAATCGTTCGGCCTTTTCCGCAACCATTCACATTCTAGTCACGTGATCGTAATTTAAATAAGTTCTAGAAATATTGCACCGCATGCAAATTAATATCACCTAACGTGTCTTAGTGTCATGTAAACGGTGGGATTCAAGAGTTGACATGTTTGTATCCAATTCCTAATAAATCGCAATAGCGAAGAACTTTTTGTGTGTGTTTTACATTTATTTATCGTCGCTACCGGTTGCCCATATGGGCGACGCCTCCTGAAGAGATTCGTCATTTTAGATTGTTGGAGGATAGTGCAATGATACAGACAGACCCTTTCTAGAGTCTCTTCTGGTTCTTTTACGTGCACGGTGTAAAGCACCGACACGAGATCTCGGGTTAACGTTCCATATGAAAGACTTCGTCTTGGATGCAGTTCCTTAAACTATGATCTCAATCGTCGAAATATTGTGGATTCACCGTTGTGCATCTGTGGGGCGATTGAGACACCACTTCACTATCTTATACACTGTCCGAGATACGATAGAGCACGCCAACTCTTCTTTTCCGACCTTCCTTGTGCCTTGGTAATTAACAATCTTCTGTTTGGTGATGAACATCTGTCTTTCGAAAGTAACAAGTTCCTCTTCCTGCATGTCCAGGGTTACATTGCAGCAACTAAGCGATTTGACGCATAGGTCAGTGACGATGGTTGGTCCCCCGGGTAATCGTTCTCCGGTCATGTGTGTGTTATCAGGATATATGTGTTTTCGTTCTTTTTTTTTATGCTTGTAACTATAACCTATATTTACAAGGTCAATAAAATATCGTAAGAAATCAATGTACTTCCTTTAGTTTGCATAAAAGGTTCGAACTATTAAACAACATGAATATTATTATATTTTCAAGCTGGTAACGTAGCAACAAATTTATTAATTTACAACGAACACAACTGCTCTCGCCATGTCTACCTACCGCACTGCGTAAATACATAGTGTGCAAACTCCACCATGGAAAGGAATTCATATAAGCATTTTTTTGCTTGTTTTCCAATCCATTTTCTTTTGTCTGGTGTATTTGAATGTATGTGTTTAACAATCAATGTTATGAACTGAATAAAATATGTTTAAACTAAAGACTGTTAATTTTATTAGTGTCAGACGGGGGATCGAACCTGCGATCCCTAGATTACCAGTACAGATCCGTCTGTTTCCTCCACCAATAACAGCGAAGAACTGGGTGCGAGTATAGCATTTATAGCGCATCTTATGCACGTATAAAAAACGAGACACTCGCATGCAGAGCAATTTCTCCTTTCTGAAGAGGAATGCATCTTTAAGAGACCTTGCACGTTATATATCTCCTATAGGTTAACGTCAACCATAAACTGGTGGCCCTGTCACACATTATTCAACGATACATTACGATGCTAAAGACACATGGAGCTGTTTCCTCGAGTTTATATCACTGCCTCTCTGTCGGCTATAATTTCCTGTTCTAGTTAACGAAAGAAATAATGACCAGATAGCACCGACTGTTTGACACATTTGTGTGTTTTATCGACCACACTAAGGAGCTATAGTGGTTTTTTCCAATGTCTTGCACCGGCATTAATAAATTCGCAGAGACAAATTGCTATGTTCTATAGTTTGCAGATGTGACTTCTTTTGTAACATGATAATGCGATTATGTATTATTCATTATTGTTCCATTTGATATGTGAAATTACTAAATCGAAACACATTTCAGAATTTCACTGATTGGCAGATATGTTTTTCAATCAACCAATCGGGTTACAGATAATGTGATATGTAAGCGATAGAGCATACAGTCAACATATCCAACTTAGTGTGGTTTTCTTTAATTGGAAACACAATCATTCAAATAATTACTAAGTTGGACAGTAGGTATCAATTACACAGTTATTTGTGATTGTGTGAATGAAAGTTCATACAGGGAGGTAATTGTCAAAATTGTAACTTCATAAAACGTGTTCATACGAACGAACGATGTAGTTTTATTTAAAGTCGCCACCGCATAAATGCATTTGGGCGACTGTACTCTCCAAGCTGGTTATATTCGAAGGCGATTCTTCTATGATGATTATCCAATGACGATTATATCCGTGTTCTACGATGATTATGTGTTCTACGATGATTATTCCTATTCTTCTAAGTTGATTATTTCTGTTTTCGCTGACGATTCTTCTTCTGTGAAGCTTAATTAAGACGTCCTCAGATGGCTACTTCTTTCCGTGCCAGGGTGACAAGGCCTGGTCTGTACGTGGTCCTTTGTAGTTCATATGGACAAGTGGACTACTTTATGCTAACTAGAAATGTAAAAAAACAAAATAAAAAAAAACACAACATATTTATGGACTTATCTATGTACATCTTTTAACAATTTTACATTGGAATCGAATACAGCTATTGGGCAGGACTTGTAGAGTTAATAACCACCAGACATACAGGAAATATAGTGTTGATAGCTGGAGGGTGATTGCCAGTGCTGTTAGCATTTCATACGGAGGTATTTTGTAAATGCGGCGGCCATTAGCCACAAGGAGACAACATAACTTACCCATTGCCTAATTCAAGACGAAACGTCACACATGGAAGTAATTCTACCGTTTTAAAACGAAATAAAAGCTAGGTCTGTGAAGTTGGCTTGTAGATGGTAGTTGGTTATTCAGATGTATAAAAGCTTTTGGTGGGATTGACAGCTAGAGAAAGCTGCAACGAAAACAAAAACAATCTCTTCGGTTGTATACGGTCAACTGGCAAACTATATAATACACATGTATTGCCCCTTGCTATATCGCCATATCGTCATGGAAACATTCTATACACATGTATTGCCCCTTGCGATATCGCCATATCGTCATGGAAACATTCTATACACATGTATTGCCCAATGCTATATCGCCATATCGTCATGGAAACATTATATACACATGTATTGCCCAATGCTATATCGCCATATCGTCATGGAAACATTCTATACACATGTAATGCCCCTTGCTATATCGCCATTTCGTCATGGAAACATTCTATACACATCTATTGCCCCTTGCTATATCGCCATATCGCCATGGAAACATTATATACACATGTATTGCCCCTTACTATATCGCCATATCGTCATGGAAACATTCTATACACATGTAATGTCCCTTTCTATATCGCCATATCGTCATGGAAACATTATATACACATGTATTGTCCCTTGCTAGATCGCCATATCGTCATGGAAACATTATATACACATGTATTGCCCCTTGCTATATCGTCATATCGTCATGGAAACTATATAATACACATGTATTGCCCCTTGCTATATCGCCATATCGTCATGGAAGCATTCTGTACACATGTATTGCCCCTTGCTATATCGCCATATCGCCATGGAAACATTATATACACATGTATTGCCCCTTACTATATCGCCATATCGTCATGGAAACATTCTATACACATGTAATGTCCCTTTCTATATCGCCATATCGTCATGGAAACATTATATACACATGTATTGTCCCTTGCTAGATCGCCATATCGTCATGGAAACATTATATACACATGTATTGCCCCTTGCTATATCGTCATATCGTCATGGAAACTATATAATACACATGTATTGCCCCTTGCTATATCGCCATATCGTCATGGAAGCATTCTGTACACATGTATTGCCCCTTGCTATATCGCCATATCGCCATGGAAACATTATATACACATGTATTGCCCCTTACTATATCGCCATATCGTCATGGAAACATTCTATACACATGTAATGTCCCTTTCTATATCGCCATATCGTCATGGAAACATTCTATACACATGTATTGCCCCTTGCTATATCGCCATATCGTCATGGAAACATTCTATACACATCTATTGCCCCTTGCTATATCGCCATATCGTCATGGAAACATTATATACACATGTATTGCCCCTTGCTATATATATCGCCATATCGTCATGGAAACATTCTATACACATGTATTGCCCCTTGCTATATCGCCATATCGTCATGGAAACATATATACACATGTATTGCCCCTTGCCTATATCGCCATATCGTCATGGAAACATTCTATACACATGCTTTGCTCCTTGCTATATCGCCATATCGTCATGGAAACATTCTATACACATGTCTTGCTCCTTGCTATATCGCCACATCGTCATGGAAACATTCTATACACATGTATTGCCCCTTGCTATATCGCCATATCGTCATGGAAACATTCTATACACATGTCTTGCTCCTTGCTATATCGCCATATCGTCATGGAAACATTATATACACATGTATTGCCCTTGCTATAACGCCATATCGTCATGGAAACATTCTATACACATTTATTGCCCCTTGCTATATCGACATATCGTCATGGAAACATTCTTTACACATGTCTTGCTCCTTGCTATATCGCCATATCGTCATGGAAACATTCTATACACATGTATTGCCCCTTGCTATATCGCCATATCGTCATGGAAACATTCTATACACATGTATTGCCCCTTGCTATATCGACATATCATCATGGAAACTATATAATACACATGTATTGCCCCTTGCTATATCGCCATATCGTCATGGAAACATTCTATACACATATCTTGCTCCTTGCTATATCGCCATATCGTCATGGAAACATTATATACACATGTATTGTCCCTTGCTAGATCGCCATATCGTCATGGAAACATTATATACACATGTATTGCCCCTTGCTATATTGTCATATCGTCATGGAAACATTATACACACATGTATTGCCCCTTGCTATATCGTCATATCGTCATGGAAACATTCTATACACATGTCTTGCTCCTTGCTATATCGCCATATCGTCATGGAAACATTCTATACACATGTATTGCCCCTTGCTATATCGCCATATCGTCATGGAAACATTCTATACACATGTATTGCCCCTTGCTATATCGTCATATCGTCATGGAAACTATATAATACACATGTATTGCCCCTTGCTATATCGCCATATCATCATGGAAACATTCTATACACATGTCTTGCTCCTTGCTATATCGACATATCGTCATGGAAACATTCTATACACATGTATTGCCCCTTGCTATATCGCCATATCGTCATGGAAACATTCTATTCACATGTATTGACCTTGTTAGATCGCCCTATCATCATGGAAATATTCTATTCACATGTCTTGACCTTGTTAGATCGCCATATCGTCATGGAAACATTCTATACACATGTCTTGACCTTGTTAGATCGCCCTATCATCATGGACACATTCTATTCACATGTCTTGACCTTGTTAGATCGCCATATCGTCATGGAAACATTCTATACACATGTCTTGACCTTGTTAGATCGCCCTATCATCATGGAAACATTCTATTCACATGTATTGACCTTGTTAGATCGCCATATCGTCATGGAAACATTCTATACACATGTCTTGACCTTGTTAGATCGCCATATCATCATGGAAACATTGTATACACATGTCTTGACCTTGCTAGATCGCCATTTCGTAGCCACATGTATAAACACTGCTCTGTCATGGAAATTGTAAACAAATTCGTGATATACAGCAGTAATAATCTCAACAGAATTGTGGTTTTCTTCCTCTGTCCTGATTGGTTATTACTTCTCGGTACGCAGTAATGAACTTAGGCTGGTTCTCATAGCGACAGTCCCCACTTCAGTGTATACTGGTAATCCAGGGATCACTGGTTCGATCACCCGTCTGACTCTAATAAAATTAACCTGAACGACAGCAAATGGACAAACATATATAATTGCCACTTTCATGCCGAATAATAATCCAGTGGTAACATGCTAGACTGGTAATCCAGGGATCGCAGGTTCGATCCCCCGTCTGACCCTAATACAATTAACAGTCTTTCAGATGGGACTTTAAACCGAGGTCTCGTGTCGGTGCTTTAACCGTGCACGTAAAAGAACAAGAGGAGACTCTGGAATTGGGCTCTGTCTGTATCATTGCACTATCCTCCAACAATCTAAACTGACTAATCTCTTCAGGAGGCGTCGCTCATATGGGCAACTGGTAGCGACGATAAATAAACGTAAAACACAAGTATACTTAGTCCTAGATGAATATAGATAATCAAACAAGGACTATGTATAATGATAATAATAATAATAAAGACTTTATTTAACGAGATAACTCATTTGAACAATTAAGTCAATCTGTCATGAGGCCCTCAACAAATTAAACATGAAATAGCATACTGTGACATGTAAACAGTAACCAGTAAAACTGTCATATGAAATAAGATATAAGCTGCAAGAACTAATACTTATATTTATGTATAATTGTAAATTAGCAGTGTATTAGGTTATTGACCTGTTATTTGCACCACCTGCTATATAAAGCTTTGAAGTGTAGAACCGAATGTGCTATAATCAAACAGGCCATGTTCTAAAGGAATATGGATACATAATCAACGGTCCATGTTCTAAAGGGATATAGATACATAACCACCCATGCCATGTTCTAAAGGAATATAGATATATAATCAACCATGCAGTGTTCTAAAGCAATATATATATAATCAACCGAACCATGTTCTAAAGGAACATAGCTACACAATCAACCGAGACATGTTCTAGAGGAATATAGATACATAATCAAGCGGGACATGTTCTAAAGGAACATATATACATAATCAACCGGGACATGTTCTAAAGGAATATGGTTACATAATCACATGTGCCATGTTCTAAAGGGACATATATACATAATAAAACGGCCATGTTCTAAAGGAATATGGACACACGCTCAAACGGGCAATGTTCTATAGGGATATAGAGACATACTCAAACATGTCATGTTCTAAAGGAATATAGATACATAATCAGTCAGGTCATGTTCTAAAGGGATATAGACACATAATCAAACGGGCTCTGTTCTAAAGGAATATAGATACATAATCAAACAGGCCATGTGCTAAAGGAATATAGATACATACTCGAACAGGCCATGTTCTAAAGGAATATAGATACATAATCAAACAAGCCAGGTTCTAGAGGAATATAGATACATAATCAAACAGGCCATGTGCTAAAGGAATATAGATACATAATCAAACAGGCCATGTTCTAAAGGAATATAGATACATAATTAACCGGGCCATGTTATAAAGGAATGTAAATACATAACCAAACAGGACATGTTCTAAAGGAATATATGCATAGCCAATCATTCCATGTTCTAAAGGAATATATATACATACTCAAACATGTTATGTTCTAAAGGAATATAGATACATAATCAAACAGGCCATGTTATAGAGGAATATAGATACATAATCAAACAGGCCATGTTCTAGAGGAATATAGATACCAATCTAGATAATCAAACAGGCCATGTTCTAGAGGAATATAGATACCAATCTAGATAATCAAACAGGCCATGTTCTAGAGGAATATAGATACATATCTAGATAATCAAACAGGCCATGTTCTAGAGGAATATAGATACATATCTAGATAATCAAACAGGCCATGTTCTAGAGGAATATAGATACATATCTAGATAATCAAACAGGACATGTTCTAAAGGAATATATCTAGATAATCAAACAGGCCATGTTCTAGAGGAATATAGATACATATCTAGATAATCAAACAGGCCATGTTCTAGAGGAATATAGATACATATCTAGATAATCAAACAGGCAATGTTCTCGAGGAATATAGATACATATCTAGATAATCAAACAGGCCATGTTCTAGAGGAATATAGATACATATCTAGATAATCAAACAGGCCATGTTCTAGAGGAATATAGATACATATCTAGATAATCAAACAGGCCATGTTCTAGAGGAATATAGATACATATCTAGATAATCAAACAGGCCATGTTCTAGAGGAATATAGATACATATCTAGATAATCAAACATGCCATGTTCTAGAGGAATATAGATACATATCTAGATAATCAAACAGGCAATGTTCTAGAGGAATATAGATACATATCTAGATAATCAAACAGGCCATGTTCTAGAGGAATATAGATACATATCTAGATAATCAAACAGGCAATGTTCTCGAGGAATATAGATACATATCTAGATAATCAAACAGGCCATGTTCTAGAGGAATATAGATACATAATCAAACAGGCCATGTTCTAGAGGAATATAGATACCAATCTAGATAATCAAACAGGCCATGTTCTAGAGGAATATAGATACATATCTAGATAATCAAACAGGCAATGTTCTAGAGGAATATAGATACATATCTAGATAATCAAACAGGCCATGTTCTAGAGGAATATAGATACATATCTAGATAATCAAACAGGCAATGTTCTCGAGGAATATAGATACATATCTAGATAAACAAACATGCCATGTTCTAGAGGAATATAGATACATATCTAGATAATCAAACAGGCCATGTTCTAGAGGAATATAGATACATATCTAGATAATCAAACAGGACATGTTCTAAAGGAATATAGATACATAATCAAACAGGCCATGTTCTAGAGGAATATAGATACATATCTAGATAATCAAACAGGCCATGTTCTAGAGGAATATAGATACATATCTAGATAATCAAACAGGCCATGTTCTAGAGGAATATAGATACATATCTAGATAATCAAACAGGCAATGTTCTCGAGGAATATAGATACATATCTAGATAATCAAACAGGCCATGTTCTAGAGGAATATAGATACATATCTAGATAATCAAACAGGCCATGTTCTAGGGGAATATAGATACATATCTAGATAATCAAACAGGCCATGTTCTAGAGGAATATAGATACATATCTAGATAATCAAACAGGCCATGTTCTAGAGGAATATAGATACATATCTAGATAATCAAACATGCCATGTTCTAGAGGAATATAGATACATATCTAGATAATCAAACAGGCAATGTTCTAGAGGAATATAGATACATATCTAGATAATCAAACAGGCCATGTTCTAGAGGAATATAGATACATATCTAGATAATCAAACAGGCAATGTTCTCGAGGAATATAGATACATATCTAGATAAACAAACATGCCATGTTCTAGAGGAATATAGATACATATCTAGATAATCAAACAGGCCATGTTCTAGAGGAATATAGATACATATCTAGATAATCAAACAGGCCATGTTCTAGAGGAATATAGATACATATCTAGATAATCAAACAGGCAATGTTCTAGAGGAATATAGATACATATCTAGATAATCAAACAGGCCATGTTATAGAGGAATATAGATACATATCTAGATAATCAAACAGGCCATGTTCTAGAGGAATATAGATACATATCTAGATAATCAAAAGGCAATGTTCTAGAGGAATATAGATACATATCTAGATAATCAAACAGGCACCGGTCATGGGAATATAGTTAGTTTATACAAATTTATTTTAGCTCGATTGCTAAACAAGTTCTTACAACTGATATTAATCACTCTCGAGACCTCATTCCTGATGGAATCCATCGCCACGAAAGAGAGAGAAGAGGCAACGTGGTCTTTAAATGCCTTGCCTAAGGGCGCAATAGTAACGGCTCCAGCGGGGCTCGAACTCCGGACCTAGGAAAGAGGTAACCATATAAGCAAGTTGCTTTCTCCTCAAATCCTACATGTATTTTCTTATTGTGATCATTATACTATGTATATTCATTGAATAAAATATTGTTTAAACTAAAAACTAACTCAGGACCTTTCGAACCTGAAGCGAACGCGCTACCACTTTGCTATCACGACTTCCACGGAGTATAGATAGATAACAAAAGAGTCTGGTATTACCAGAAAGGAAACGATCATCCAAACAGAGCAGACAATCTTTTATAAATGAAAATAAATAGTTTTACACTTCCCGATTATACGTCTTTGTTTTCCACTATTCATCATTACTTCGCTGCCTAGTTACGTCATTCACCCCTCACAGGAACAGTTAACACCACAGCTGTTTGTTTCTAAGTGCGGAAATTGAATTTCCTCGCCGCCAGGAGGCATTTCCCTTTCTATAATTGGCAGTATGGAAGGTTCCTGGTCAACGAGACATTCATAGCATAATTCCAAGAATTGATCGCCCAGACACGACTGTTAGTTTATTATTATATTTACTGTTAAAATAACGGCTTCGATACTACAATTGTATTTATCTTCGATAAAGCATTCACTGATGCAATGCTATTATGTACATACAGTATTATGTCGAAGCGGACAGGCAGAAACACAATATATTAGCATGGGAACAGGTGTTGATATATTTTGCCTGGTCAGTCATATAAATAAATATATTTTAATACCAATTTCAAATTGTTTCAATTTCAATATATTTTATTTGGCATAAACATATAACATGTTCATTTCCATTTAAACAAATAACATGGCGGTTACAATAAATCTAATATACAGTATTCTATGGAATATTTCTACGGTGGAAGTCATAATAGCATAAGATGCGCGTTCGCTTCAGGTGCGAAAGTTCCGGAGTTCGAGCCCCACTGGAGCCGTTACGATTGTGCACTTAGGCAAGGCATTTAAATTCCACATTGCCTCTTCTCTCTCCTTCATGGCGATGGATTTCATCAGGAATGAGGTCTCGAGAGTGATTAATATAAGTTGAAAGAACTTGTTTCGCAATCGAGCTAAAATAAATTTGTATAAACTAGTATTGTATATTTTGAGAAAAGTGTGTGTATTATTAATTTAATGTAATTAGAATATAGTGTATTAGTTGC
Organism: Archivesica marissinica; assembly: GCA_014843695.1. Taxonomy (NCBI): domain Eukaryota; kingdom Metazoa; phylum Mollusca; class Bivalvia; order Venerida; family Vesicomyidae; genus Archivesica; species Archivesica marissinica. The sequence continues at coordinate 25,357,867 of CM026395.1, read as the reverse complement.
ATATATATTTTTTTCGTTTTTAACATAATAACAATTATTTATCATTAAACTATGTAACTATAGATCAATACACCCTACTGTTGACAATTGTACTTTATACTATATACATACATTTGTGATATTCGAGATCATTAATTCGGTCCTATTGAATTTCAGATAAATTTTGCCAGAAGTAAATTGGTGAAAAATCGACATACTGGAACCCAGGCTAATTATATTAGGCTATATATATATATATAATACTACTTCTTCATTTCCTCCAGCTGAAAGGAGAGCAGAACATATTTTTTTTAAAAGGAAAAAAGATGTTGAGAATATTTGTGTTCATCAGTGTAAGATAGTGTGTGTGTTTTACGTGTATTTATCGTCACTACTGGTTGCCCATATGAGCGACGCCTCCTCAAGAAATTAGTCATTTTAGATTGTGGAGGATAGTGCAATGATACAGACATGATACACATGCCAGAGTCTCCTCTGGTTCTTTTACGTGCACGGTGTAAAGCACCGACACGAGACCTCGGTTTAACGTACCATCTGAAAGACTGTTCATTTTATTAGGGTCAGACGGGGGATCGAACCTGCGATCCCTGGATTACCAGTCCAGCGTGTTACCACTGGACTACACATCCGTCTGTAGTGTAAGATAGAAGTTTATTTCATCGAGTGATCACCGAAATAAAATCCTAACGCCACTCGTGGCAATATAAATGTCGGTGTTCACTCGATGAAATAAAATTCTATCTTACACTACAGACGGATGTGTAGTTCCACTACTTACACTAATGTACATGCATCTTCTTTTTCTGTTTATGATTTGTCAGAAAATAGCTAAAGTAGAAAAGTACATCCAACCGCCGAGCAATACGAAACTCAAGCAGTGACATAGAAACATGGCATCTACCACTGTTTGAACACAGTGAAAGATAGGCTGTCCGATTAGCGCAATGGTTAGCACGCTCGCTTCTCACCAATGCAACCCGGGTTATATCCTCGGACCGGGAAGTATGTGAGATGGTACGGTGGTCGCTAGATCAGACAGATGGGGTTTCTCCGGGTACTCCGGTTTCCTCCCACACGAATGACCACATATACGCTTTCATCCGCACCAACGAGAGTGATTAATATATTAAGTTGTTAGAACTTGCTTCGCAATCGATGTATAATAAATAAGGTTTAAGTGAAAGATAGCATTTTGATTCACTGAGAAAATCCAATCATTCATTGGAAAGCATGAAAGAAATACATATTCGTTGGAGTACATTAGTATTGTCATAGTAACGGGTTGTCAATATCATTATTTGCTTCAAGAATATTCGGACACCGAAACGAAATGCAAGAAATATCCAAACGTTCATAGTTCGACCCTATTAACTGAAATTAAAGAAATTGCGTTGTGATATATATCAAATTTTATATTTACACAAAAATACACACACAATTTTAGTTCACCTTGACATTCAAAGCAACACATAAACTATTGTCATCAACGAAGTGATTTGAAGTTAGCGCCCTCACCAACCCCGACCATGGAGGCTTCTACAATAATGGCAAAACGATTCTAGTACATTAATAATCACAAAATGTGTGTGTGCGTGTGTGTGTGTGTTTTACGCATTTTTATCGTCGCTTCCATGTGAGCGACGCCTCCTGAAGAGATTAGTCATTTTAGGTTTGTAGAGGATAGTGCAATGATGCAGACAGAGACTCATTCCAGAGTCTCCTCTGGTCCCTTTAACGTACACGGTGTAAAGCATCGACACGAGACCTCGGTTTAATGTCCAATCTGAAATAATACAATATGTTAGTGTTGTTACATGTGCTTGTATGCCGCTTGAACATGCTGCGTGGGCATTGGTGTTGTGTTATCGTGTTGACTAGAGGTGACTAGAGCTGACGTAATTGCCTGTTTATGATACGTCACCCACATTCTGCTTGTACTAGAGGATGGCCGTAATTGCATGCTTGTGCAATGGTACCTCATATATTATCCTTTCATGCAGCCATGGACGTAACCATCAATAATAATATAATGTTAGTTCTTAGTTCGTTTAAATGTCAAAATGCCGAGTTAAGTAATCAACGTTGAATCAATAAGAAGTTGCGTCATTTTGTGTTCTTTTCGACATTGTGTCAGTCCTTCTGGTGATCAGCGTTTTCATATTGAGGTGATGCAAGTTTAGTTTAGCTCGATTGCGAAATAAGTTACTTTAACCGTCGACTAATACTCGCTATGGAGACCTATTCCTTGTTGACATCGCCATGACATATACACACGAGGCAATATGATTAAAATGATTTGTATTTAAGCAGTATCGTAGCCAGAGGCAAATCTCAACCGAGGCAATCTAGAGGGTCCGGGGCATGTACCCCATACAATGGTTTGGGGTATAGAAGCGATCTCCTGCGTTTTCTGATTTAAGTTTAGGCGTATAATTATGTATTTTCAGCTCTCTAGCAGTCAACATTATATACAGCAAAAGGATATTTGTTTGCATTTTATTTATTTAAGTTTTCATTATTATTTTTTTGTTTTGCAAATTTTAACCGAGGCAGCTGCCTCGGTGTGCCTCAGTGTGCCTCCCTCAGTGTGCCTCAGTGTGCCTCCCTCAGTGTACCTCGGTGTGCCTCAGTGTGCCTACGAGCCTGATTTAAGTATCTTCCTATATAACTAGGTTAACTCCATCGTGGAAAAGGGTTGGCTTAACGTGACGTGACAACCCCTTCGTTACAGAGGATCATCGTAGTCAAGGAAACTACGGCAGCTTTGATATTTGTTATGAGTCGATCAATCTTGTAGTTTTCTTTATAATCGACGCCGCAGCGGATCATTCAAAATGATAAACACACGAAAAACGTCAACGACAAGCCGCCTATGAGTTATACTGTTTATTTTCAGTATTGACACTATCTAAAAGGAGGTCAAAGTATACACTTTTAGATAACGAGTGTTCAGTACACGGGTTGAGCCCGGTGGATACCTAAACCACGAAGAGCCTCACTCAATCATTGAAAATGTTAAAACTACAATCACCCTTTTATTTTCTGTAAAAACCAATTAGCGTGTGTTTGGATGTTGTGTTTATATGTGTGTTTACAACGACATATGTACACTTTGTGTTGATCATTGACGATTCGGAAAGTTGGAAATTGACAGGAATTCTGGGAAATTTGATGGCAGAACACTGTAATGCTTAGGGCTGAAGTTTTTAACAGGCTTTACTCCATTAGCTAACTCCCAGTTGTGTGTACACATGCGCTATTTTCAATTTGTAGACACATTTACATGATAATAATGGCCTACTGGGAAAGCCGTGAGTTCAAGAATTCTGCTCTTTTAGTGCAATACGGGTGTTTCTCGAATGCTTATAGAAGCATGCGAATTGAATTTCCATATATTCTTGGAAATGGTAGTTTCGGGTCAAACTATAAGCAAGTGAGTCTATGTGCAAAGTTTTTGCGGACGATATACGTGCGTGTAAATGTGATGTTTATCGGTAGATGCATGGCTGATTCATTCGTTCTTATCCACAGTTCTATAATATCCATTCAGAAATAAATGCAAATCCTATTTTATTTCATTATCAAGACATTATTGTTTGTTGTATTTTTATCACACCAATAACTCCACATTAAAAGGTAAATACAGAGAGAGAGAGAGAGAGTGAGAGGGGGCTGAGCTAGAGAGAGGGAGAGAGCGAGAAAAAGAGGGAGAGAGAGGGGGATTAGAGGGTGGTGGTGTGGAGGGAGAAGGAGGTAGGTGTGGAGAGAGGGAGGGAGGGAGGGGAAGCGGGAGTGGAAGAGAGGGTGAGAGGGAGAGAGAGGGGAGGGGAGAGAGAAATGTACACACGGCCATCACTCATTGAACCGAGCATATATCACAATCAGAGATATACTGATAATATACTTGCAACCTATAATAACTCGAGACTTCATTTAAGGTTGTCGGTACCATCGATCTCAATTGATGCGATTGTTTTCTCTCGTGTTGTCTATAGTCAGCCCACGTATACAGTCGTCCATTGGTGGTTATATTACATAATAACCCAGTATATTAAGATGGTAATGTCATTGTTCTTGAATACTTTCAAAGAAATAATCTCGCATATTTAAAAGATGCTAGACATGCAGTAAAGGTTAGAAGATGCTAAACAGGCATTAACGGTTAGAAGGTGCTAAACATGCATTAACGGTTAGAAGGTGCTAAACATGCATTAACGTTTAGAAGGTGCTAAACATGCATTAACGGTTAGAAGGTGCTAAACATGCATTAACGGTTAGAAGATGCTAATCATGCATTAACGGTTAGAAGGTGCTAAACAGGCATTAACGGTTAGAAGATGCTAAACATGCATTAACGGTTAGAAGATGCTAATCATGCATTAACGGTTAGAAGGTGCTAAACATGCATTAACGGTTAGAAGATGCTAATCATGCATTAACGGTTAGAAGATGCTAAACATGCATTAACGGTTAGAAGATGTTGATCATACAATAAAGGTTAGAAGATGCTAAACATGCATTAAAGGTTAGAAGATGCTAAACATGCAGTAAAGGTTAGAAGATGCTAAACATGCAGTAAAGGTTAGAAGATGCTAAACATGCAGTAAAGGTTAGAAGATGCTAAACATGCAGTAAAGGTTAGAAGATGCTAAACATGCAGTAAAGGTTAGAAGATGCTAAACATACAGTAAAGGTTAGAAGATGCTAAACATGCAGTAAAGGTTAGAATATGCTAAACATGCAGTAAAGATTAGAAGGTGCTAAACTTGCAGTAAATGTTAGAAGGTGCTAAACATGCAGTAAAGGTTAGAAGATGCTAAACATGCAGTGAATAAGTTTTGTAGTAGAGATATATGGTAATACTACAGAGCACATCACATGGTTCTTGTGAGATATATGGTAATACTACAGAGCACATCACATGGTTCTTGTGAGATATATGGTAATACTGCAGAGCACATCACATGGTTCTTGTGAGATATATGGTAATACTGCAGAGCACATCACATGGTTCTTGTGAGATATATGGTAATACTGCAGAGCACATCACATGGTTCTTGTGAGATATATGGTAATACTTCAAAGCACATCACATGGTTCTTGTGAGATATATGGTAATACTACAGAGCACATCACGTGGTTCTTGTGAGATATATGGTAATACTGCAGAGCACATCACGTGGTTCTTGTGAGATATATGGTAATACTATAGAGCACATCACATGGTTCTTGTGAGATATATGGTAATACTATAGAGCATATCACATGGTTCTTGTGAGATATATGGTAATACTACAGAGCACATCACGTGGTTCTTGTGAGATATATGGTAATACTACAGAGCACATCACGTGGTTCTTGTGTGATATATGGTAATACTACAGAGCACATCACGTGGTTCTTGTGAGATATATGGTAATACTGCAGAGCACATCACGTGGTTCTTGTGAGATATATGGTAATACTACAGAGCACATCACGTGGTTCTTGTGTGATATATGGTAATACTACAGAGCACATCACGTGGTTCTTGTGTGATATATGGTAATACTTCAGAGTAATAAGCACTGAGTTCAGAGATTTATTGTAAACAATATCAAACTGCAAATTGTTCTAGCCGCACACTTGTTTGCCTTCCAATTGACTTGTAAAGGCTTGTTGATCAGAGACATCACCAAATTAATACTGCCCGCAGACACTATCTTATACTGCAACTAGTTTGTCATCTATGAAGCAAACATTGCAACATTTCCCGGGAGAATCATCATTGTGTGTTCTTGGTAATGGCAATAATGAATGTGGACGTTTGCTATAAATACACTATTGAAATAAAAACTGATCCTGTTAGGAATCATCAACCCATACAAAGGTTCCAATTAACAATCAATTGTGTACCGTTACAGTGAAATACAAACACATCGAGGTAATCTAGTCATATTTACATCGCGTTTGCATTTCCTTCGATGAACGTATGTGCCCTGATTGTATGCATTTTTCCAACTAATGATATGCAGCTGACATGCGCGCTCAAAGCTACGGGCATGCGCATTCGCAGTGTTATGCAGCGTTCGTCGTGAGAAAATGCGCATGTCTTACAGTTTACGCTGTTCCAAGGGTAATCTATTTACATGTTCCGGCACACGGTAAGTTGCAAATCTGGACTAAAATCATTTTAAATGCAAAGTGTGCTATATTTTCTTCTGTTATTGAAAATAATAATTAGTGTAAATATAGTAATATATACTGAAGCATCCACGCTAACCTTAAGCACGCCCAATGTAGTTCATACCCCGATGGAAACTATTAACCCACGATTCACTCCACACATGCTGACGTCGTCAGTTCAGTAATCAGCGTAGTATAATAGAACAATTGAATAGAGCCGGGTGACGTCCATACTGATCTGTAGTTGGTAACACGCTGAACTGGTAATCCAGGGATCGCAGGTTCGATCCCCCGTCTGACCGTAATAAAATTAAAAGTCTTTCAGATGGGACTTTAATCCGAGGTCTCGTGTCGGTGCTGTACACCGTGCACGTAAAAGAACCAGAGGAGACTCTGGAATGGGTCTTTGTCTGTATCATTGCACTATCCTCCAAAATCTAAAATGACTAATCTCTTTAGGAGGCGTCGCTCATATCGGCAACCGGTAGCGACGATAAATAAACGTAAAACACACAGCGGGTGACGTACCACCTACACAGTGCAATATGATCGCCTGCTATAATTCATTCGGTACGTTATAGTTATGACTAAATCTTAGTGGGCACCACCCTGTATAGACTAGGGTAGTCCCATAACATCCGTACTCACTGATGTTGCTATTAATTATCTGATGTTACTTAAAGCAGCATTACATCGTAATAAAGGATGGTTTGGGTAAAATATAAATACTAATGTGTGTGTGTTTACAAAAATCGAAACAGTCGCTCAGAAACGATACAATTCCAATAAATTTAAACCGTCATATACGCGACTTTGTTTATCAACACACGAAATGTAAACACGCACAGCGCGCATGCGTGAAACAACAGAGGATGTAGAAAACAATGTATATATTTTGAACATGAAATACTATCTATCTATCTTCCTCTAATGTCGAACCCCTCGCGAGGATGTAGAAATGTCCGTAAAAGACTTAGCTAGCAGAGGTATGAATCAACATATCAAGTAATTTAATTAAAAAGACAACGTGGGACAAATGGGGACGATGCATTCCGAATGTAAACAAGTGCGGACGATGCGTTCCGGTTGTAAACAAGTGCGTGACCGATCGACTCGGAAAGTCCTACTTTCGGTTTCGAGTTTGTTTTATTGCAAAAAATCAATGTTTACCAAATGAACATAAGCATACAAATTATAATGTTAGAATGTGTAGCAGCATTGCTACCCATACGTAAAATTTGAATTTTTCAAATATCTTTTATTTCATACGATGTAATGCTGCTTTAAAGATACTCCAAGGGTCCCTGCCACTGAGATACTTGCACTTTATAGTCTGTCTTCGAGGGGGTGGGGTGATCCGTGTCCCAATGGTTAAGTCAAGCTCAAATCGACTCCCAGTACGCAAGCGTAGATGGCCCCATCTGGGCATATCTACGGTATGGGCCCATGTCAGCTATACAGGTAATGTCCATTTTATACCCATATGACACCCATATTATTACTTCGATAAACTTTGAATATAAAATGTTTAGGGTGTTCATTCTATAGTACCCTGACTGTGATGAGGGATATTATAAGTAGAGGTCAGTATGTGACTAGTTTAATATCAGCCTAGGTATCGACCGAGGTAAATTGATAGATACCAGGCTGATATCAAGTTATCTCGGTCGATATCTAGGCTGATATGAAACTAGCCACGTAATAAACGTCTTTATTTCTTTGATAATCGAAATCATGCTCTACATTATTCATTTATCAGGAATAAATCGCAATTACTGAATTAGATACATGGAAACGATTGAAATATTACCACGAACACATGTTATCTGTCAAATATGACATGTTGATACGCGAAGGGAAATAAACAAACTAAATCCGAGTACACATGCGTTATCTTCTCATGAACTAGTTGTGATACGGCTTTTTCTGGTTTGGTACGGGCTCGTGACCGTATCAAACCAGCAAACTTAATATCAGACTGGAAAAGGTGAGGCACAGTATTATAACGGTAGGTTATATATATATTTCTTGCCAAAGTAAAATTATAACACCGAAAACGTATGATGAAAAAACCAAACAATTAATGTAGCAAGAGTTTGTTTCTGCGTTGCGGGAGAGTGACGGACGATTTTTAAAACACTTAACATTTGAAACATTTAGCGTAAAAGTGTATTAAATAACGGGCATGAAATCAATTTTTGATTGCTTAACAACAATATCTCCCATAAACAGTATGTTAAATGTATTTTGTATAGTTCATATGTATACTAGTAAATATTGTTACATTATACTATGATTTCGCGATTTGAAAATAATAAACTGAAAATATATTAATTTACTCTCTAGTCTGTTCCTGGGACCACCAGTCTCGAGTCTGTTCCTGGGACCACCAGTCTCGAGTCTGTTCCTGGGACCACCAGTTTCGAGTCTGTTCCTGGGACCACCAGTCTCGAGTCTGTTCCTGGGACCACTAGCCTCGAGTCTGTTCCTGGGACCACCAGCTCGAGTCTGTTCCTGGGACCACCAATCTCGAGTCTGTTCCTGGGACCACCAGTCTCGAGTCTGTTCCTGGGACCACCAGTCTCGAGTCTGTTCCTGGGACCACTAGCCTCGAGTCTGTTCCTGGGACCACTAGTCTCGAGTCTGTTCCTGGGACCACCAGTCTCGAGTCTGTTCATGGGACCACCAGTCTCGAGTCTGTTCCTGGGACAACCAGTCTCGAGTCTGTTCCTGGGACCACCAGTCTCGAGTCTGTTCCTGGGACAACCAGTCTCGAGTCTGTTCCTGGGACAACCAGTCTCGAGTCTGTTCCTGGGACCACCAGTCTCGAGTCTGTTCATGGGACAACCAGGATCGAGTCTGTTCCTGGCACCACCAGTCTCGAGTCTGGTCCTGGCACCACCAGTCTCGAGTCTGTTCCTGGCACCACCAGTCTCGAGTCTGTTCCTGGCACCACAAGTCTCGAGTCTGTTCCTGGCACCACCAGTCTCGAGTCTGTTCCTGGGACCACCAGTCTCGAGTCTGTTCCTGGCACCACCAGTCTCGAGTCTGTTCCTGGCACCACCAGTCTCGAGTCTGTTCCTGGCACCACCAGTCTCGAGTGTGTTCCTGGCACCACCAGTCTCGAGTGTGTTCCTGGGACCACCAGTCTCGAGTGTGTTCCTGGCACCACCAGTCTCGAGTCTGTTCCTGGCACCACCAGTCTCGAGTGTGTTCCTGGCACCACCAGTCTCGAGTGTGTTCCTGGCACCACCAGTCTCGAGTGTGTTCCTGGCACCACCAGTCTCGAGTGTGTTCCTGGCACCACCAGTCTCGAGTGTGTTCCTGGCACCACCAGTCTCGAGTGTGTTCCTGGCACCACCAGTCTCGAGTGTGTTCCTGGCACCACCAGTCTCGAGTGTGTTCCTGGCACCACCAGTCTCGAGTCTGTTCCTGGCACCACCAGTCTCGAGTCTGTTCCTGGCACCACCAGTCTCGAGTCTGTTCCTGGCACCACCAGTCTCGAGTGTGTTCCTGACACCACCAGTCTCGAGTGTGTTCCTGGCACCACCAGTCTCGAGTCTGTTCCTGGCACCACCAGTCTCGAGTCTGTTCCTGGCACCACCAGTCTCGAGTCTGTTCCTGGGACCACCAGTCTCGAGTCTGTTCCTGGCACCACCAGTCTCGAGTCTGTTCCTGGCACCACCAGTCTCGAGTGTGTTCCTGGCACCACCAGTCTCGAGTGTGTTCCTGGCACCACCAGTCTCGAGTGTGTTCCTGGCACCACCAGTCTCGAGTCTGTTCCTGGCACCACCAGTCTCGAGTCTGTTCCTGGCACCACCAGTACGTACAAAGGAAGTACAGTTAAAGTATCTCTTTCATTTATCATTATTATTATTATTATTATTATTATTATTATTATTATTAACAATTCTACACTCAACAAAATTCCTAATCGATCACCTGGTGTTTTATAATCGTTTGGAGTGTATTTTTAATGAGGCACTTACTAAGCATTGAAGACGATACATTCATGTTTTTTGTTACACATGGTTTCACTCAAGCATAAGAAAATGCGATTCCAAACGACAAATCCTAAAATACTACACCAGTGTGTCTCAAAATAACGTTAAGTATAGTAATCGTAAAACCGATAGGGAAATTGCGAGGAAACCCAAGTATAGTGACGTTATCAAATTGACAATTTAAAGGTTGGATTTATTGTACACATGTCATATGACTTGTATTATTTTCTATTTTCCAGTGACTGGTTGAGTTTTCTCAGTGAAAGCTATATATACGAACACCTTACATCAGTGCCTCGGGACAACACTGGGATTGAGAGACCGATGTGTAAGGTGTGCGTATAGCTATGACGCGTTGTTCGCTGTGTATTACGGCTATGACGCGGTGTTCGCCGTGTATTACGGCTATGACGCGGTGTTCGTCGTGTATTACGGCTATGACGCGGTGTTCGTCGTGTATTACGGCTATGATTAGGTGTTCGCCGTGGATTACGGCTATGGCGCGGTGTTCGCCGTGTATTACGGCTATGGTGCGGTGTTCGCCGTGTATTACGGCTATGGCGCGGTGTTCGCCGTGTATTACGGCTATGGCGCGGTGTTCGCCGTGTATTACGGCTATGGGGGCGGTGTTCGTCGTATATTACGGCTATGGCGCGGTGTTCGCCGTGTATTACGGCTATGACGCGGTGTTCACCGTGTATTACGGCTATGACGCGGTGTTCACCGTGTATTACGGCTATGACGCGGTGTTCGCCGTGTATTACGGCTATGACGCGGTGTTCACCGTGTATTACGGCTATTGCGATTCTCGCTTAAAATATACAAGATACAACTTTTAGTAAATAATTTTAAATAAACCTATCTTCAGAAATCGTTTCCTGGCAATGCTTAAATTATTGTGCTAATAAGCATAAGCGGCATAATCATTTCCTGTAATAAGACATCAAAAAGTGCAATTTACCATGGCAACACACGTGTACGTGGGATTCTCTGAATATATTATAATTACTGTGATCTCGTGGTTCCGGTAATGGAGTAGGTAGTTACGCAATGTAAACGATCGTATACCAAGGTGATTGCGGAGGAAATAGTCCGTCATTCTTTTGCCTAGAACTTTTATGTAGCTCCGTTTGTGCTGTAATTTTGTTGTTGCGTCTGTTAGAGATCGATTAGATTTCTCAGAATTTTTTCATATTTTGGAATTCTTAGCTTGGAATTTCTTTTTACATTATATTATTTTGATAGTTGATAAAATATGTTATTATTCAGTAAAATGAGAATATGTCCACAAATAAATGCTTGCGGCTATTCGGAAAGAAGCACCAAACGAGAAATAATATGTTGCGACAGACAATTCATTTAGATCATCTGTATAACCAATGCATGCTTTCCTAAATCAGCACTAATTTCATATCGAACTATATATTTCTGGTGAAATATGTTGTAGACCATGCTAATGCATCGTTTTTGTTTTTTTATCCGGTATTTATAATTGTTTACAAATAAGTATGTCCGTATACGTATTCGTAAGCAATTCAAAGGTTAATATACAACCAACATTGGCTAATGTAAGCAACATTTTCTGTTACTCTTTTCTCGTGGAAGTCGTGATAGTGCAGTGGATGCACGTTCGCTTCATGTGCGAAAAGTCCGGAGTTCGAGCCACGCTGGAGCCGTTACGATTTTGCCCTTAGACAATGCATTTACATTCCACGTTGCCTCTTCTCTCTCCCTCGTGGCGATAGATTCCATCAGGAGTGAGGTCTCGAGAGTGATTGATATAAGTTGTAATAACTTGTTTCGCAATCGAGCTAAAATAAATTTGTATAAACTATTTCTTTTACATGGAATGACAACTAATGACTTTTATATGACTTAATTTGTGTAGTAAGTCCATTGTGGGCTCGACTTTGGTATTGTTCTGATTACGCAATAGTGGATTTGAATTGCTTAGTTCATGTATATACATGTACAAACATTAGTTGTCCGTCGTCGAATTGTTATACAGACGGATCTGTAGTTCAGTGGTAACACGCTGGACTGGTAATCCAGGGATCGCAGGTTCGATCTCCCGTCTGACACTAATAAAATAAACAGTCTTTCAGATGGGATTTTAAACCGAGGTCTTGTGTCGGTGCTTTACATCGTGCACGTAAAAGAACCAGAGGAGACTCTGGAATGGGTCTCTATCTGTATAATTGCACTATCCTCCAACAATCTAAAATGACTAATCTCTTCAGGAGGCGTCGCTCATATGGACAACCGGTAGCGACGATAAATAAACGCACGCACACACGCACGCACGCACACACGCACGCACGCACGCACGCACGCACGCACACACACACACACACACACACACACACACACACACACACACACACTCCCCATGGCATTCTCGATAGAAATATAATATTATAATTTAACATGTTACAAAAGTTGATCCATCCGTCACTTGATCCATACGTTTGAATATCGAGATTCTGTTCAATCAGCGTTTGAACTGCATCGTCCCTCCTTGAAAGTTATATTACATCTTTATGTCGAGTGTGCTTGCACGTAGACGGAAATCCCCCAGACAATAAATATACTATATCAAAATAGTAATAAGCATCGTTCAAAAGTGCAACATTAAGCTGATGCGTGCCCATTCGGAGAAGTTTGCATACGAACGACAAATGGTAGCCATTATTTAACTAGCTGCATGGCTCACCAACCGGCCATATCAGAACGAACCCCTGACGAAGGTTCGAACCTTCGACCTCCGCTTCGTAGGTGGATGCCTTAACCACTATGCCACGGGGACGGTATCAATGTTGCAAATGAAGCCCATACAGTTACATTGAATTCGAAATTGATATTGTAAATACAGCGCTATATCATCGCTAAGATTTCTCCCATCCAATGAAGAATTCCGTCGTATCTCAAGCTAAGATGAGTTTTATAAGAAATTTTACTATCAATACTATTTTGTATTAAAATTCACAACATTCGGGTCTCATAAAACCTTTAATCCGATTTGTTCTTCCCGGCATCCACCATGGGCATTGGCTTTGGACTTCAACGAACATTTTAAGGTATGGTGACGGCATCCACCATGAGCGTTGGCTTTGGACTTCAACGAACATTTTAAGGTATGGTGACGGCATCCACCATGGACGTTGGCTTTGGACTTCAACGAACATTTTAAGGTATGGTGACACATTGTACAAAAATATAAAAAATAAATGCCGACAAGAGTTTCTGGCCTCGTGTCGGTGCTTTACACCGTGCACGTAAAAGAACCAGAGGAGATTATGTAATGGGTCTCTGTCTGTATCATGCACTATCCTCCAAAACTCTAAAATGACTAATCTCGCCAGGAAGCGTCGCTCATATGGGCAACCGGTAGCGACGGTAAATAAACGTAAAACCACAAGTTTCTGGCAGCATTTTCGCCACCTCTCTAATACAAACTCGCTGTTTAACTGTTGTTGCTTTAATGATGGAGACTATATCGTGTCCATTGCCATCATTGACTACTCTTAGATGTATCTGTTCATTGATGTTTTATACTAACGAGATATTGGCAAACATCTAAGCGTATTGGATTATCGATAATTTATATTGCTTTCAGGTTTGCAAATTAAATGTATATTAATTATTGTTATCTGATTCAGTCTGGTGATCGTGTACCAATGTCGACTACGTTACGTGTTTGTTTGAAGTCTTTTATATTTGTGCTAGAGTGTTAGTTAATTTTAAAACTATTTGTCGATATTTATTTGTCGATATTTATTTGTCGATATTTATTTTGATGAATATGTCTTTGATCTACCTGTGTATATAATGTTCAATATGGATTGTGTTATCGTCGTGTATCTACTATTATTAGAGCTCTTATGAATTGTAGTACAGTCAAACCTGTATATAAAGGCCACCTTCGGGAAAGTCAAAAAGTGGCCTTTGTTGGCAGGTGGCTTCTCAATAGAGTGTTAAAATGCATTGAAAATGGCTCGATGGGAGAGAAAATGGTGGTCTTTAGAGACAGGTTTTTCATATGCGGCCTTTATTCGGCCTTTATTCGGCACAGGTTTGACTGTACTTTGAATATATTCTAAGCTGTATATAATATAAGAATTTAGTTGATTTAAAACTGATTGTAATATCTAGTCTCCTGTTTCTCAATGTTTGAGTGGCAGCATACATTATGTTATTTGTTTTATATATATGTGTGTGTACATGTGTGTATTGTATTATTTGAATTATATGCTGATGAGACTGAAATAAACACATAATAAAGCACACACAGTGGTGGAGGAAGACCCTTGGTTAACCTCCTAGCAGAATTTCGGATGGACGGGCACACGGGTAGAACCGCAGATCGTCCACAAGCAAGCTGGATGACTTGCTCACATGAATGATTCTACACCACAAGTTGTGTTCGAACCTATATCAGTGCGGGCAAGTTATTTGAAGTCAACGATCTTAACCAGCCGGCCAATTCTCGTCCAAATTACTGATATAGGCAGAGTCAATTAGAAATATTAGACTTTGCTTTCCCAACCCATTTTCCCTTGTGCTCATATATATATTTATTGTGTACATGTTTATGTAGCAATAACATATTAATAAACTAGAGTGTTCCCTAGTCGAACTGTCTGCAACATATTTATAAAGAAACAACAAACGTGTTTGCTAGGCTTAAGTGATTTTACGTTTCTGTAAATATATGTTAGAAATGCATATATACATGTAGCAACAGCAGACAAATGGTGAGTGTATTAGACAATTCTAACGGTAAATCCTACAAACAACCTTTGCCACATATCTGTTTGTTGTAAAATTACAAATGATTTTTATTACAATTTTAATAAATCGGCATACTTTTACTTTGCTTCAAGTTATACATTTGTCGAATTAGTGCAGTGGTTAGTGTGCTCGCTTCTCACCAATGCAACCCGGGTTCGATCCTCGGACCGGGAAGTATGTGAGATGGTACGGTTGTCGCCAGATCGGACAAGTGGGTTTTCTCCGGGTACTCCGGTTTCCTCCCACACGAATGACACCATTTACGCTTTCATCCGTGCCAACGAGAGTGATTAATATAAGTTGGTTCGCAATCATTGTAAAATAAATAAAGTTTAAATATACATTTGTAGTCATGTTCCAACTGATTGTCACAAGTTCGAAAACCGTTGCTATCATACAATGGTAATCATGTTCCAACTGATTGTCACAATTTCGAAAACCTTTGCTATCATACAATGGTAATCATGTTCCAACTGATTGTCACAAGTTCGAAAACCGTTGCTAACATACAATGGTAATCATGTTCCAACTGATTGTCACAATTTCGAAAACCTTTGCTATCATACAATGGTAATCATGTTCCAACTGATTGTCACAATTTCGAAAACCTTTGCTATCATACAATGGTAATCATGTTCCAACTGATTGTCACAATTTCGAAAACCTTTGCTATCATACAATGGTAATCATGTTCCAACTGATTGTCACAATTTCGAAAACCTTTGCTATCATACAATGGTAATCATGTTCCAACTGATTGTCACAATTTCGAAAACCTTTGCTATCATACAATGGTATTCGTTAAAAAAACCAGTATAACACAAGTTGTGTAGTAATGAAATCAATGTGTGTGTTTTACGTTTATTTATCGTCGCTACCGGTTTCCCATATGAGCGACGCCTCCTGAACAGATTAGTCCCATCTGAAAGACTTAATTTCTTTTTTTTTTTTCATTTTTTGTTATAATCATGACAATAGTATATATTGCAGACGGATCTGTAGTCCAGTGGTAACACGCTGGACTGGTAACCCAGGGATCGCAGGTTTGATCCCCCGTCTGATCCTAATAAAATTAACAGTCTTTCAGATGGGACGTTAAACCGATGCCTCGTGTGGGTGCTTTACACCGTGTACGTAAAAGAACCAGAGGAAATTCGGGAATTGGTCTCTGTCTGTATCATTGCACTATCCTCCAAAATCTAAAATAACTAATCTCTTCAGGAGGCGTCGCGACGATAAATAAACGTAAAAAAAGAGTATATATACTCATGTATGGAATTCAACTTGATGCTGCATGGATATGTGGGACACACTGTCGATTTTACTATTACTTATATAATATTTCCAAATAAATATTAATTTATTTTTTTCACATATAATATAATAATCACATTTACCAGCTTCTATACCAATATTATGAGAAGGACGAACATGTGATAGATCAATTCTTAAATTGCCGTTCATCGGTGTTTCTCTGTATGTAATATTAAACGTATGTAATAATAAACGTATGTTATAATAAACGTATGTAATAATAAACGCATATTATAATAAACGTATGTAATAATAAACCCATGTAATAATAAACGTATGTAATAATAAACGTATGTAATAATAAACGTATTTTATAATAAACGTATGTAATAATAAACGTATGTAATAATAAACGTATGTAATAATAAACGTATGTTATAATAAACGTATGTAATAATAAACGTATGTAATAATAAACGTATGTAATAATAAACGTATGTAATAATAAACGTATGTTATAATAAACGTATGTAATAATAAACGTATGTAATAATAAACGTATGTAATAATAAACGCATGTAATAATAAACGTATGTAATAATAAACATATGTAATAATAAACGTATGTTATAATAAACGTATGTAATAATAAACGTATGTTATAATAAACGCATGTAATAATAAACGCATGTAATAATAAACGTATGTAATAATAAACGTATAATAAACGTATGTAATAATAAACGTATGTAATAATAAACGCATGTAATAATAAACGCATGTAATAATAAACGTATGTAATAATAAACGTATAATAAACGTATGCAATAATAAACGCATGTAATAATAAACGCATATTATAATAAACGTATAATAAACGTATAATAAACGTATGTAATAATAAACGCATGTAATAATAAACGTATGTTATAATAAACGTATGTAATAATAAACGCATATTATAATAAACGTATAATAAACGTATAATAAACGTATGTAACAATAAACGTAATTAATAATAAACGTATGTAACAATAAACGTAATTAATAATAAACGTATGTTATAATAAACGTATGTAATAATAAACGTATGTAATAATAAACGCATATTATAATAAACGTATGTAATAATAAACGTAATTAATAATAAACGCATATTATAATAAACGTATGTAATAATAAACGTATGTAATAATAAACGTAATTAATAATAAACGTATGTAATAATAAACGTATGTAATAATAAACGCATATTATAATAAACGTATGTAATAATAAACGTAATTAATAATAAACGCATATTATAATAAACGTATGTAATAATAACGTAATTAATAATAAACGCATATTATAATAAACGTATGTAATAATAAACGTATGTAATAATAAACGCATATTATAATAAACGTATAATAAACGTATGTAACAATAAACGTAATTAATAATAAACGTATGTAACAGTAAACGTAATTAATAATAAACGTATGTTATAATAAACGTATGTAATAATAAACGTATGTAATAATAAACGCATATTATAATAAACGTATGTAACAATAAACGTAATTAATAATAAACGCATATTATAATAAACGTATGTAATAATAAACGTATGTAATAATAAACGCATATTATAATAAACGTATAATAAACGTATGTAATAATAAACGTATGTAATAATAAACGCATATTATAATAAACGTATAATAAACGTATGTTATAATAAACGTATGTAATAATAAACGTATGTTATAATAAATGTATGTAATAATAAACGCATGTAATAATAAACGTATGTAATAATAAACGCATATTATAATAAACGTATGTTATAATAAACGTATGTAATAATAAACGTATGTTATAATAAACGTATGTTATAATAAACGTATGTTATAATAAACGTATGTTATAATAAACGTATAATAAAATGTATTTAGATGAAGACAACATAAATGACATGCTTACCAGAAAGAGAACAGAATATTTATCCATGACACGTGACCTATCACTTTCAACGCATTCTTTGTCTGTAAGTGCGATATAACAGAACACAGCGTATTAGCACACGCCGGAATATCCCCGATATTGGAAACTCCGTATGTATACAGCCTGCAGGAAAACCAAGTTGACACTGCCTTTGATACCGCTATCTAAAATGACACTGCCAGAAAATAACATGAACCAAAGATAACTAGTTTATAATACTAATATAAAATCGAATCAAAATTTGAATATAGAAAGTGTTAATGTGTGTCTTTTGAACACGAATAAAATATCCCGAAACACATGTCGAGTACTTCTTAGTAGCTATGAACAACAACACCAACAACAACATGTTGAGTACCTATTGTTAGTAATAATACCTTTGTTGTGCGCATGCATAGCGCGTACTTCTACAACAATGACAACAACAACAACAACAACAACAACACACACACGTGTATGTATGCATATATGCATGTGTATATAGTGCATGTGTGTATGTGTGTATGTGTGTATATAGTGTATATGTGTATATGTGTATATGTGTATGTGTGTATATGTGTATATGTGTATATGTGTATATGTGTATATAGTGTATATAGTGTATATGTGTATATAGTGTATATGTGTATATGTGTATATGTGTATATGTGTATATAGTGTATATAGTGTATATGTGTATATAGTGTATATGTGTATATAGTGTATGTGTATATAGTGTATATGTGTATATAGTGTATATGTGTATATGTGTATGTGTGTATATAGTGTATATGTGTATGTGTGTATGTGTGTATGTGTGTATATAGTGTATATAGTGTATGTGTGTATGTGTGTATATAGTGTATATAGTGTACATAGTATATATGTGTAAATAGTGTATGTGTGTATGTGTGTATGTGTGTATATGTGTATATGTGTATCTGTGTATGTGTGTATAATTATGTGTATATGTATGTATATAGTGTATATGTGTATATAGTGTATATGTGTATATGTGTATATGTGTATATAGTGTATATAGTGTATAATGTGTATATGTGTATATGTGTATATAGTGTATATAGTGTATATAGTGTATATATGTATATGTGTATATGTGTATATAGTGTATATGTGTATATGTGTATATAGCGTATGTGTGTATATGTGTATATGTGTATATAGTGTATATAGTGTATATGTGTATATGTGTATATAGTGTATATAGTGTATATGTGTATATGTGTATATGTGTATATGTGTATATGTGTATATGTGTATATAGTGTATATAGTGTATATGTGTATATAGTATATATGTGTATATGTGTATATGTGTATATAGTGTATATGTGAATATGTGTATATGTGTATATGTGTATATAGTGTATATAGTGTATATGTTGTATATGTGTATATAGTGTATATAGTGCATATGTTGTATATGTGTATATGTGTATATAGTGTATATGTGTATATAGTGTATATAGTGTATATGTGTATATAGTGTATATAGTGTATATGTGTATATGTGTATATAGTGTATATGTTTATATAGTGTATATAGTGTATATAGTGTATATAGTGTATATACAATATATATATATACCCGTATATACAATATATATATATATATACCGTATATACAATATATATATACCCGTATATACAATATATATATATATATATAATATATATATATATATATATATATATATTATATATATATATATATACCCGTATATACAATATATATATACCCGTATATACAATATATATACATACCCGTATATACAATATATATATATATATATATATGTGTGTATATAGTGTATATAGTGTATGTGTGTATGTGTGTATATAGTGTATATAGTGTACATAGTGTATATGTGTAAATAGTGTGTGTGTGTATGTGTGTATGTGTATATGTGTATATGTGTATCTGTGTATGTGTGTACACTATATACACATATACACATATACACATATACACATATACACTATATACACTATATACACATATACACATATACACTATATACACTATATACACATATACACATATACACACATACGCTATATACACATATACACATATACACTATATACACATATACATATATACACTATATACACTATATACACTATATACACATATACACATATACACATTATACACTATATACACTATATACACATATACACATATACACATATACACTATATACACATATACACTATATACATACATATACACATAATTATACACACATACACAGATACACATATACACATATACACACATACACACATACACACATACACTATTTACACATATACACTATGTACACTATATACACTATATACACACATACACACATACACTATATACACTATATACACACATATATATATGTATATATATATATTGTATATACGGGTATATATATATACCCGTATATGTATGAACATAAAGTTTCAGTTCAGTTTCAGTACCAATTTACTTTACGGTTTCTGCATACACATCCTCCACATATACATCCTCCATATACACATCCTCCACATACACATCCTCCACATACACATCCTACATATATACATCCTCCATATACACATCCTCCACATACATATCCTCCACATACACATCCTCCACATACACATCCTCCACATACACATCCTCCACATACACATCCTTCACATATACATCCTTCATATATACATCCTCCACATATACATCCTTCACATACATATCCTCCACATACACACCCTCCACATACACATCCTCCACATATACATCCTCCACATATACATCCTCCACATACACATCCTTCACATACACATCCTTCACATATACATCCTCCACATACACATCCTCAACATATACATCCTTCACATATACATCCTTCACATATAAATCCTCCACACATACATCCTCCACATATACATCCTTCACATACACATCCTCCACATATACATCCTTCACATATACATCCTCCACATATACATCCTTCACATATACATCCTTCACATATACATCCTCCACATATACATCCTTCACATATACATCCTTCACATATACATCCTTCACATATACATCCTCCACGTATACATCCTCCACATATACATCCTTCGCATATACATCCTCCACATATACATCCTCCACATATACATCCTCCATATATACACGCACGCACGCACGCACGCACGCACGCACGCACGCACGCACGCACGCACGCACGCACGCACGCACGCACGCAAGCACGCACGCACGCACGCACGCACGCACGCACGCACGCACGCACGCACGCACGCACGCACGCACGCACGCACGCACGCACGCACGCACGCACGCACGCACGCACGCACGCACGCACGCACGCACGCACGCACGCACGCACGCACGCACGCACGCACGCACGCACGCACGCACGCACGCACGCACGCACGCACGCACGCACGCACGCACGCACGCACGCACGCACGCACGCACGCACGCACGCACGCACGCACGCACGCACGCACGCACGCACGCACGCACGCACGCACGCACGCACGCACGCACGCACGCACGCACGCACGCCGCACGCACGCACGCACGCACTCACGCACGCACGCACGCACGCACACACACACACACACACACACACATCCTCCACATATACATCCGCCACATATACATCCGCCACATATACATCCTATCGTATGTAGTGTCATTGAGCAAGGCACCTCACACACATTGCTTAGTACTGGTTAACCACTTAGGGCGGCTAAGTATGCTCAGATACTTACTCAGGAAAACATGTCTAGGTCCCCGCAAGGGGATGACATTAATGGAACATACATACACATGTATTTGCAGAACAAAACTGTTTCTTCTTTACATATTAGTCAGTGGATGTGTTCTTTAATTTTTGGGTTTAAATTCGCACCGACAACTTAGGTTATATGGCTACGGTTGGGTTCAGCTGCTATTTGTGTGAAGGACAACCCCTTGTGGCACCCGGGTAGGACCACCGATCGTCCGCAAGCTATCTGGTACCTTTCTCACAGGACATAATTCAAAAGGGTGCTGGTCCGGAGTGTGGATATCACAATATTGCTGCATGTGGTTACACCTTTGTTTCGACATTATAGAAAACTGCTGATAACTGAACATAACTGGCATTTAACCGGTTATACTGCGATGGTATCGTATTATATCGTCCAGCACCCGATATCGCGATTAACACGTGGTGTTTCAAATGAAGAATAATTAATCCAATGACATCTGATTGGATTCTGGTATTCAGAATGAAGCTAGTGTAACATACTGAAGGTCATGACCGATTACCAATATTCTCTTCAGGAGAGCCGTTTTGTCCCTAAGATGGGTATAAAAAAGTTGGCGTTCCTCTCTGGACTGGTAATCCAGGGATCGCAGGTTCGATCCCCAGTCTGACCGTAATAAAATTTACAGTTTTTCAGATGGGACTTTAAACCGAGATCTCGTGTCGGTGCTTTACATCGTGCAAGTAAAAGAACCAGAGGAGACTCTGGAATGGGTCCATGTCTGTATCATTGCGCTATCCTTCAAAAATCGAAAATGACTAATCTCTTCAGGAGGCGTCGCTCATATGGACAACCGGTAGCGACGATAAATCAACGTAAAACACACAAATGGCGTTCCTCTACTACGAAATAATAGCAACAATAATAAATAAATAAAAAATTAATATTAACTATAAAGAAAACACGATCACGGATACCGGATACCCGACGAGTAGAATCACACCAGTCACTTCTTTATAATGTACGTAAGATATGTTCACCAAATAACAGACGAATCTGTAGACCAGTGGTATAACGCTGGACTGGTAATCCAGCGATCGCAGGTTCTATCCCCCATCTGACCCTAATAAAATTAACAGTCTTTCAGATGGGACGTTAAACCGAGGTCTCGTGTCGGTGCTTTACACCGTGCACGTAAAGGAACCAGAGGAGACTCTGGAATGGGTCTCTGTCTGTATCATTGCGCTATCCTTCAACAATCGAAAATGACTAATATCTTCAGGAGGCGTCGCTCATATGGGTAACCGGTAGCGACGATAAATACACATAAAACACACAAATGACGAAATAGCAGTAACAATAATAAATAAATAAATAAATAAAAAATTAATATTAGCTATAAAGAAAACAAGCTTGGTGGTATTTCCTACACACGATCATGGATACCGGATACCCGACGAGTAGAATCACACCAGTCACTTCTTTATAATGTACGTAAGATATGTCCACCAAATATCGTAAAAAATAACCACAATGTACAATAGTTTGAAAACAACATAACATTTAAGAATGCTAACATAACGTAGGGTGATTTCCTTGCTATATAATAAGTTCCAGAGAATGTGTGGAAACAAGTGCTTATTATAGTAAATTGACGTCTATCATCCGGACATAACTGAATATTAAGGAAACGATTACATAATAGACGTATGCACTCCAGAATTGAGCTTATTCCGTGACAAGATTATCTTCTTTTACTAACGAGAACGAAACAGTACTTCAATGCCATACGCATAAGTAGCTAGCCTATACATTTATGGCACGGCTTGTCTGAACGAGAGCAGGCCAAGGTCCAAACACCCTCAATTATGATAATAGATCCTATCATCTTCAATTTCCGTTAGCGTGACAACATTGTACATATTGATCTTTGACACGTCATAGATGTTAAACTTTGTTTCCGCTAAGGTACAGTTAGGCAGATATTTACTGTAAATGTTTCCGAATATTAAAGCGACACTACATCGGTGAAAACGCAAATGTCTGCAGAATGTAATTTCCTATTATATGGTATAATTTGTGTCCAAATATTTGCCTCAAAAACTGAGTATTTCAACTAATAACAAACGTCGTATACGCGGTTTGTTGACATAACAAAATAATGTAAACATCCATGTGTAAAACAACTCTTGTATCCTGAATAACACGAGTTATGGTACATATTTACAATTATATCACATATTTGAGGCAAATATTTGGTAAAATATTATACCATATAATAGCAAATTACATTCTGCAGACATTTGTGTTTTCACCGATGTAGTGTCGCTTTAATATTTTAATATGAACATACATTCTGTAGAAATTTGTGTTTTCACCGATGTGGTGTCGCTTTAATATTTTAATAGGAACGTACATTCCGTAGAAATTTGCGTTTTCACCGATGTAGTGTCGCTTTAATATTTTAATAGGAACATACATTCTGTTGAAATTTGTGTTTTCACTGATGTAGTGTCGCTTTAAACAAATGTAACATGCATTGAACTACGTGTGATTGTATCTTACTTGCATGATCTTAGTGTGTCAATAATTGGATTTAGGTATAATTACACGAGTGATTTTGCAAGGCTTGCTCTGGGCTGTTTCATGTGAAGAGTTTTATATCATAGGAACGGTGGATGTTGCCCGTCACATCCTGAAAGTAATTATTTCGGTACTGTGTGAAATAATTGCATTTGAGCAGATAATGCTGCTCAGAGCAACATTCCAACTTATTACACAATATAGTATACAGTCAACCTTGTGTTAGTGGTCACCTCTATTGCGCAGCCAATCTGTATTAAGCAGCCAGTTTCCAGATTCCCAATATGTTGTTTTATTATACATTTGTCCCTCTATTAAGCAGCCGCATGTGCTAAGCAGCCACTTTCTGTGATTCGCTTGAATGGCTGCTTAAGATAGGTTTGACTGTACATGCAATGTTTCGATAGACAGTCCCTCCATACGTGGAAGCTGCCAGAGACATGCGAATACTTTGTAAGTTTGGCAAGTTTTACTCCATATACGTCCATAGACCAGCTTGATCCATAAGACATAGTTACACTGATAGGTAATTATTTTACACACGTTTAAAGGTACATGCAACAAGTTCACCACTGCAACCCGGGTTCGATCCTTATGTGAGATAGTACTGTGGTCGCCAGATCGAACAGGTGGGTTTTCTCCGGGTACTCCGGTTTCCTCCCACATGAATAACCACATATACGTTTTCATCTACGCCAACGAGAGTGATTAATATAAGTTGTAAGAACTTGCTTCGCAATCGTTGTAAAAATAAAGTTTAAACGTTTTAATAAGTTCACTGACATAAGTAAAAATACAATGTACATACTATACACAAATAGTGGGATGTTCAATGTGAATACAAGCATATAGTATACTATTAAACTGATACATTTTGTTGTGTACATATACTACATAGAAAACGCACACCTACATTATATACTAGAGGACATAGAACAGGCACACCTACATTATATACTAGAGGACATAGAAAACGCACACCTACATTATATAATAGAGGACATAGAAAACGCACACCTACATTATATAATAGAGGACATAGAAAACGCACACCTACATTATATACTAGAGGACATAGAAAACGCACACCTACATTATATACTAGAGGACATAGAAAACGCGTACCTACATTATATACTAGAGGACGTAGAAAACGTACACCTACATTATATACTAGAGGACGTAGAAAACGCACACCTACATTATATACTAGAGGACATAGAAAACGCACACCTACATTATATACTAGAGGACATAGAAAACGCACACCTACATTATATACTAGAGGACATAGAAAACGCACACCTACATTATATACTAGAGGACATAGAAAACGCACACCTACATTATATACTAGAGGACATAGAAAACGCACACCTACATTATATACTAGAGGACATAGAAAACGCACACCTACATTATATACTAGAGGACATAGAAAACGCACACCTACATTATATACTAGAGGACATAGAAAACGCACACCTACATTATATACTAGAGGACATAGAAAACGCACACCTACATTATATGCTAGAGGACATAGAAAACGCACACCTACATTATATACTAGAGGACATAGAAAACGCACACCTACATTATATACTAGAGGACATAGAAAACGCACACCTACATTATATACTAGAGGACATAGAAAACGCACACCTACATTATATACTAGAGGACATAGAAAACGCACACCTACATTATATACTAGAGGACATAGAAAACGCACACCTACATTATATACTAGAGGACATAGAAAACGCACACCTACATTATATACTAGAGGACATAGAAAACGCACACCTACATTATATACTAGAGGACATAGAAAACGCACACCTACATTATATACTAGAGGACATAGAAAACGCACACCTACATTATATACTAGAGGACATAGAAAACGCACACCTACATTATATACTAGAGGACATAGAAAACGCACACCTACATTATATACTAGAGGACATAGAAAACGCACACCTACATTATATACTAGAGGACATAGAAAACGCACACCTACATTATATACTAGAGGACATAGAAAACGCACACCTACATTATATACTAGAGGACATAGAAAACGCACACCTACATTATATACTAGAGGACATAGAAAACGCACACCTACATTATATACTAGAGGACATAGAAAACGCACACCTACATTATATACTAGAGGACATAGAAAACGCACACCTACA
This sequence comes from Archivesica marissinica, assembly GCA_014843695.1. Classification (NCBI taxonomy): domain Eukaryota; kingdom Metazoa; phylum Mollusca; class Bivalvia; order Venerida; family Vesicomyidae; genus Archivesica; species Archivesica marissinica. Next base: position 25,331,125 of record CM026395.1, on the reverse strand, counting down.
TTATATACTAGAGGACATAGAAAACGCACACCTACATTATATACTAGAGGACATAGAAAACGCACACCTACATTATATACTAGAGGACATAGAAAACGCACACCTACATTATATACTAGAGGACATAGAAAACGCACACCTACATTATATACTAGAGGACATAGAAAACGCACACCTACATTATATACTAGAGGACATAGAAAACGCACACCTACATTATATACTAGAGGACATAGAAAACGCACACCTACAGTATATACTAGAGGACATAGAAAACGCACACCTACATTATATACTAGAGGACATAGAAAACGCACACCTACATATATACTAGAGGACATAGAACACGCACAGCAACATTATATACTAGAGGACATAGAACACGCACAGCAACATTATATACTAGAGGACATAGAACACGCACAGCAACATTATATACTAGAGGACATAGAACACGCACAGCAACATTATATACTAGAGGACATAGAACACGCACAGCAACATTATATACTAGAGGACATAGAACACGCACAGCAACATTATATACTAGAGGACATAGAACACGCACAGCAACATTATATACTAGAGGACATAGAACACGCACAGCAACATTATATACTAGAGGACATAGAACACGCACAGCAACATTATATACTAGAGGACATAGAACACGCACAGCAACATTATATACTAGAGGACATAGAAAACGCACACCTACATTATATGCTTATTATTACATGAAAACGAAATACAAAGGATTCCATCAAAGATATATCACATCTTTATTACACAACACAAACTGAACAACTAAACATATTCTAAAATGTTTAAAACTATGTATTTATATAGTAATTGTTTTTCATGTAATAACACACTTATCCAAAGTGTGCGTTTTCTATGTCCTCTAATATATTACAAGTACGATATTTGAAAAGTGAAAACTAGTTTTTGGAGAATACTGAACTATTATTAATATCATACAATACTTCACATTCCCTGTCGGGCGCCATTTTGCTATTTATTCAGTATTTATGGATATCCAATAATTCAATTATGGATATCCATAATTCCATCTTTGGATATCCATAATTCAATCATTGGATATCCAAAAATCGAATTATGGATATCCAATAATCTACCGATGGATATCCAATAATGTATTTATGGATATCCATTAATCTATTTATGGATATCCAAAAATCGAATTATGGATATCCATAAATGTTGAATAAATAGTAAAACGGCGTGTCTAGAATTATGGATATCCATAAATGTTGAATAAATAGTAAAACGGCGTGTCTAGAATTATGGATATCCATAAATCGAATGATAGATATCCACACATGACAAATAAATAGAAAAACGGCGCCCATATAAGCTATCGTACATTGCCTTACCCATACAGTAAGTAGTGTATGTAATATTCGAACGGTTTTATTACTTTACTTTGAAAGCACAGTATATGTACATAGATATATTATGTCCAGGTAACAACAAACGTGTTATCGTAACATTGACATATACACTGACCAAACGAATGCCTATGATAAAGCACATGATTACAAGGCAGCCTTAAAAGAGCCCGACACTTACAGACGGATCTGTAGTCCAGTGGTAACACGCTAGACTGGTAATCCAGGGATCGCAGGTTCAATCCCCCGTCTGATACTAATAAAATTAACAGTCTTTCAGATAGGACTTTAAACAGAGGTCTCGTGTCGGCGTTGTACACCGTGCACGTAAGAGAACCAGAGGAGACCCTGGGATGGGTCTCTGTCTGTATTATTGCACTATCCTCCAAAAATCTAAAAATGACTAATCTCTTCAGGAGGCGTCGCTCATATGTCAACCGGTAGCGACGATAAATAAACGTAATACTCACGCCTGCCACTTTGTATTTTTATTTAGTCAATCTTTTAATCACAATAATTTATTGTTATTAAGTTTGCAAATCCATGCAACTTAGCGCGTATACAAAATCCTAGCACAAAGTTCGGAGAATCTAAGAATTCTGCATCTGAAAATGGATTATATTAGGAAATGAAATTGGAAGTGTGTCCCGTTTGACAAGAATGTAATGTAATGAAATTGTAGTTTTAACAGCTTTACTACCGTGCTGTAGCAATTAACGTCCTCCAGAGAGAGGAATTCTAGAAGACTCTCATCCATTCCAATCCATTTCGTGTAAATCAATATGTGAATATATGACTGTGTAAACCAATATGTGTATATACGACTGTGTAAATCAATATGTGTATACACGACTTGTGTAAATCAATATGTGTATACACGACTTGTGTAAATCAATATGTGTATACACAACTCGTGTAAATCAATGTGTATCAATGCATCGTGTAAATCAATATGTGTATATATGACTGTGTAAATCAATATGTGTGTATATGACTGTGTAAATCAATATGTGTATATATGGCTAGTGTAAATCAATAAGTGTATATATGGCTAGTGTAAATCAATAAGTGTATATATGACTGTGTAAATCAATATGTGTATATATGGCTAGTGTAAATCAATATGTGTATACACGACTTGTGTAAATCAATATGTGTATACACGACTTGTGTAAATCAATATGTGCATACACAACTCGTGTAAATCAATATGTGTATATATGATTGTGTAAATCAATATGTGTGCATATGACTGTGTAAATCAATATGTGTATATATGGCTAGTGTAAATCAATATGTGTATATATGACTGTGTAAATCAATATGTATATATATGACTGTGTAGATCAATATGTGTATATATGACTGTGTAGATCAATATGCACATAGATGACTAGTGTAAATCAATATGTGTATATATGAATGTGTAAATAAATATGTGTATATATGGCTTGTGTAAATCAATATGTGTATATACGACTGTGTAAATCAATATATGTATATGACTAGCGTAAATCGATATGTGTATATATGACTGTGTAGATCAATATGCACATAGATGACTAGTGTAAATCAATATGTGTATATATGGCTAATGTAAATAAAATGTATATATATTACTGTGTAAATCAATATGTGTATATATGGCTAGTGTAAATCAATATGTGTATATATGACTAGTGTAAATCGATATGTATATATATGACTAGCGTAAATCGATATGTGTATATATGACTTGCGTAAATCGATATGTGTATATATGACTTGCGTAAATCGATATGTATATATGACTAGTGTAAATCGATATGTGTATATATGACTAGTGTAAATCGATATGTGTATATATGACTAGTGTAAATCGATATGTGTATATATGACTAGTGTAAATCGATATGTGTATATATGACTAGTGTAAATCGATATGTGTATATATGACTAGTGTAAATCGATATGTGTATATATGACTAGTGTAAATCGATATGTGTATATTGACTTGTGTAAATCGATATGTGTATATATGACTAGTGTAAATCGATATGTGTATATATGACTAGTGTAAATCAATATGTGTATATTGACTTGACTAAATCGATATGTGTATATGATTTGCGTAGATCGGTATGTGTATATATGACTAGTGTAAATCAATATGTGTATATGACTTGACTAAATCGATATGTGTATATGATTTGCGTAGATCGGTATGTGTATATATGACTAGTGTAAATCAATATGTGTATATGACTTGACTAAATCGATATGTGTATATGATTTGCGTAGATCGGTATGTGTATATATGAAGATATTTCTTCGGGTTCATATAGTTTTCGCACTGTCCGTCCGTGTATACGTCCGTCCGAGTCAATATTTCGTGTCCAGGTTATAACTTCGGCTATGGGGGGATTTCAACACTAATATGCCACATTCGCTATATTGAGGTGATTTATCGTACTCATGACCCAGGTCCGTAACTTCAAGGTCAATGTCACACATAGGGGGGCATTCATGACCTACTGTGATATTTCTTGTTTGGCAACCATAACGTTTTGTGTCTACCGTTTCTCTACTGTTCCCATCAAAAATGTATGCTGTTCGAATAGGCAGTTGTTAGCGCGCTCGCTTCTCACAAATGCAACCCGGGTTCGAGACGGTACGGTTGTCGCCAGATCGGACAGGTGGGTGTTCTCCGGGTACTCCGGTTTCCTCCCACACGAATGACAACATATACGCTTTCATCCGAGCCAACGAGAGTGATTAATATAAGTTGTTAAAACTTGCTTCGCAATCGTTGTAAAATAAATAGTGGTATATGAAATAGTATTGTAGTTATAAGCCGAATGGAAAATAAATAATAAATATAGAAGCATATAAAGCCAAACTACGTCATTTCTTCCTCCTGGTGATCATATATGTATTGAGAGTTGTTTACGTTTAATTATCATCGCTACCGGTTGCCCATATGAGCGACACCTCCTGCAGAGATTAGTCATTTTAGATGTGTAGAGGATAGTGCAACGATATAGATAGAGACCCATGCCAGAGTCTTCTCTGGTTCATTTACGTGCACGGTGTAATGCACCGACACGAGACCTTGGTTTAACGTCCCATCTGAAAGACTGTTACTTGTATTAGGGTCAGACGGGGGATCGAAACTGCGACCCCTGGATTACCAGTCCAGCTTGTTACCACTGGACTACAGATCCGTCTGTTGTATTGGGAGTATACATTACTGTAATCTAATGTATCAGTAGATCCCGTTTATCACATCGTGTGCGTTTATTAACGAGATATATTCCGCATACATTGTTGATGTTCCATTCCTCCTGGCTTATACATTTGAGTAGTGTTGTGGTGAAAAGGTATCTGCTCGGAAACATATATATAATCCTAACGTTATAAAAAAATGGTGTGCCCACAGAGAACGTTTGAATTTAGTTTTCATTCATATTGTGGAAGTCGTGATAGCGCAGTGGTAGGGCATTCGATTCTGGTGCGAAAGGCCAGGAGTTCGAACACAGCTGGAGCCATTATGATTGTGCCCGTAGGCAAGGTATTTGAATTCCACATAGCATCTTCTCTCTCCCTCGTGGCGATGGATTCCACCGGTAATGAGATATCTAGAGTGATTAATATAAGTTGTAAGAACTTGTGTCGCATGCTTAACTTCAACGGGGGACAAAAAAAGAATACAATTATGGGAATCAGTTAACAGGGGGAAATAATTGATTAATATTATATTTAGACTAACTTTCGACTGGATGTTAAAAGATAAATGGATCATTATTGTGTTGTGAACATTAAATAAACTGGATATTACCTAGAGACAAATAACCCAACAAATATAAACGTTTAATGAATTTTATTTTTGTTTTATTGTATTGGCAAATATTGGCCATGGCTGGTGATATATTAATATTATATTATTTAAACGAATGTGAATATTAATAGTATAAGTGATCATTTGCTCCGTTACCGGCAGCAATATATAATTATATGTATGCTATAGATCTTATAAGAGGTCAACTGCTACTTAGAAACGGAAATAACTTTCCGCGCATGCGCATTCAACGTAGGGCAAAAACGCAACACGGAAGTAAATGTAACACAACAAAATAAACACGAATTTCGTCTTATCACTTACCCGTCCGCCCCATATTTCTGATAAGAAAATCACACTGCCCGATGGGCTAATACCAATTAAGACCTTCAGGGTATTATGTCTTTTGTAACTTGAATATGTCTGGCAACGTGCTTTTAATGCTGTTGGTCTCTCAATAAAAATCTCTGTACAGTCAATTATGCATTTCACCTTTCTAAAATCATGATTGTTAAATACATCGGGTAGTTGCATTTCTTTATCATTTGGAGGCCAAATAACTAATCCACCAATTGACTTGTATAGTGCATGTAGCCATGCATGAAAAATTGTAGAAATCAAAGGTTGACTAACACCAAATCGATACGCAAGATCACCTGTGCCAGGATTTTGCTTTAACTTGACCAATGTTAGAAGCAACTCGTCCTTCAAGTCGAGTTTGGTATTCTTCCTGGTTATGTGGCAGCGGGCATGCTCAAACACCACAAGAAATGTTGAATAATTAGGTAGGCCGGTGAAGTATGATGTTCTATCGTCATTACATTTAATGAAATCATTGCTTAGACAGGTTAGAACTTTGGCTTGTAGTGATGTGATTTCATTTTCTAATGATTGTACTTGAATTTGCAGTGAGTTCATTCTATCCACACAACTATCAAACTGTTGTTGCAACATATTGTTCTGGTTTAGCAAAGTGGTAAAATCATCTTGGTATTGCTCTATAACATGACACTGCTTGTCTGTCAACATATTGATCGAGTCGATCGTTAGAGAGTCCAAATCTGTTTGAATTCCAATCTCTCTTGTTTCAACAGATGTTTGTGTGGCTATACCTGGCACAACATTTTCCTTATGTCTAGACAGCTCCATGAGTGCCAAAGCAGCTGAAGTCTTGTTCTTATTTTCCTCTCTAACTTGTACTCGATTCTGGCGAACTAGCTTTTGCTGTAACACCTGCGGGGTTTTCTTTGCAGCTGGGGTGTGGCAGAATATTGTTGGAACAAAATCTACTTCCAATGGGTCCTTGCTTGGTTTCCCTGTAATGTATAATCAAATATTGAGCTTATCATCCTTTCGAATGAGTGACATCACTATAGTCCAAATTCTGATAGATCTATGTCTGTGATTGTTTATTGTAAAGTTTTACATGTGTATATTTTATATGCATAAATAAAACATCTAATATGCACTAGACTGCAGTTTTTGATTTCTGGAAACTATCCGCCCACGTTTTTAGCAGTAGCAGTAACAAGCTGTAAGGTAAATATGAAGACAGTATTTTGATGTAGTCTGTAATGAATGAATGGTGTTTTACGGAGCATCGACATCTAAGGTCATGTAGCGCGCGTGTAGTCTGTTAATCAGACTCTGGTACATCCAGTGTTAATTGGCTTGAGACCCGGAAGTTATTTCATGTACTTGGTGATTAACTTGGCAATAAGATGGTATGATGTAAAATTAAATAATGCATATGGCCATGATATGGGTCAGTAGTCCAGTGAGAAAAAGGACTGTCAATCCAGCGAGCTCAGATGCTGACATGGACAAGCGGTATTACCGAATATTAATACAATATTAACCCTTATCATGCTAATCCCATATAATGTCGGTTTTGCAAACAGCATAGAACCAGATCAGACAGCACAAATACTCTTTTCTATCCTAGAGCCGTCACTCAGTGGAACATGCTACCGCATACATACAATGCCCTGATCCCTGTATATGTCCTTACCCCAATATATTTTCCATAAATTGCCACAATTATGTACATAGTTTTATAAAAAAACACTTAAATATTATTTGTCTATTCACTGTATCCTTTCTAATGAGCACTTTCTGATCAAGCACTTAACTAACATTTTTTATTATGGCGCCAGCACCTAATCTTCATAAGTGAAGAAGTGGGTGGGGTGCGATAATTCGAAGCTGTACCAAGTAATACATGTATAATATTGCAACCTACCCGAAACAAAATGGGCACTGCATAAACGATCATGATCCTTGGGTTCCCAAAGGCCATCTGATCGAGTACTTGTCTGTCCCGGGGCTGGTAGACGTCCAATTCTGACTATCCATTTGTCAAGCTTGTCTTTGTCCGACAACGGAAGACGGTACATTTTTACTTCATCGTTCCCTTTAACTAACCCCTTTGCGCATCCCGGGGACAACAAGATGAAGGCATTGTTAAAATTCAATGAAGTCAAGCATTAAATCACTAGTGCATACAATTATAATTATATTATTTCGATCGATATCTGTCTTGTAAAATCTCAACGTTTTTTGCCCTACGTAGTGTGCGCATGCGCGGGCATTTTATTTCTTCCGGTAAATGCACAGAGCAACAGATAGCATCATTATAAGATCTATACCACGCATTAATTAGTCCATCTGTTCGTTTTCACTAGTATATGTTTGACTCTTCTGAATATGTCTAGTTCCTTCTAAATATTTCTTAACCACTTCGAGTTTATACACAAAGACTATATCATATGTATAAGAGTCAGTATTGTCTGTATGACATATTTCAGATGGACTGTATCACTCAGCCATGACATCGGGCGGACCTACTTCTTCGTCCTCGTAACTGAAAATATATAACATACCGAAAGCAAGGGGTATCTATATTGTGGTGGGAGGGGAGGGCTTTTGAATGCATTTAAAGGTAGATAAAGGGCATTCAATTAAAATTAATTTTTTTTTTAAATGGCTATCTCATTCAATGTATGTGGAATCGATAAAAGATTGCACAAGCATGGTGCCTTCGCTTAAATAGTTTGGGAGTCTGAAAATAGTTCCAAGGATATTCATGCGCATAGAAATTGTTATTTGGTCGTAGGTAAAAGGTTCAATCTTAATTTGATTAAACCAAGTATTACACAAATAAAAGGAATTTATTTTGATTTCATTCCTGTTGTGTTGAGTTCTTCAATTTAGAAAATGGTTATTTTTATAATTATTATTACTAATAAGTACACATTACTTACTATATGATCATAGGGCAAAACAAAAATTGTGTCTTGTGCCTGTGGGTTAATAATAAAACTTCGATGTTGGTGGAGATAAAGGCATATACCAGTACAGGGGTTACTGTGAATGCGCTCGTTGTTAATGAGAGACATTTCTAATTTTCTATTACCTCCCTTGTCAGATAAAGTCTGAATTATTCCAAAATGTGAATATGTCCATTAGACCATTAGTGGATAAGGAATGGAATGTTTCTGTAGATAGTGGAAGTGTAGATAACTCCGCAACAATAACTGTCGCGTTTACTCAAAAACATAAATATAATAATAATAATAATAATAATAAAGAAATATTATTTAACGAGATAACTCATTTGAACAATAAAGCACATTTACCACAAGGCCGCATCAACAAATTAAAACATGAACTAGCATAATGAAACATGTAAACAGTAACCAGTAACACTTTAAGATTTACACCATTAACTTAACAGCATTACTCCCTTAAATCATGATGCATTATTTGAAGCCATAACATTGTCAATCATATCAGATAATATAATTATATACAACCCATTAACTGACTGCATATTTGAATCTGCGCAATTAAGTGTGTTCTTATCTCTCGTGTAGCACCGTATTCCCTGTTAGAGTGTCGTTATTCCGTGTGATAGGTCGATGATGTCTGACGTGATGTGGCCCATTAGCTGCTATTTCAGAATCAGAAGTTTCTGGCAATTCTTCCATTTCGATAATAATAACTTCGTCGTTATTTGAAGATAAGAAACCGGATACTGACAATACGGTGTCAGATTCCTATCCCGATGTATTCTGACACGCACTCGTTCTCTGTACTATCCATCCAGATGTATTCTGACACGCACACGTTCTATGTACTATCTATACAGATGTATTCTGACACGCACCCGTTCTATGTACTATCTATACAGATGTATTCTGACACGCACCCGTTCTATGTACTATCTATACAGACGTATTCTGACACGCACTCGTTCTATGTACTTATATCCCGATGTATTCTGATACGCACCCGTTCTATGTACTATCCATCCAGATGTATTCTGACACGCACCCGTTCTATGTACTATCTATTCAGATGTATTCTGACACGCACTCGTTCTATGTACTATCTATTCAGATGTATTCTGACACGCACCCGTTCTATGTACTATCTATACAGATGTATTCTGACACGCACTCGTTCTATGTACTATCTATACAGACGTATTCTGACACGCACTCGTTCTATGTACTATCCATCCAGATGTATTCTGACACGCACACGTTCTATGTACTATATATACAGATGTATTCTGACACGCACCCGTTCTATGTACTATCTATTCAGATGTATTCTGACACGCACCCGTTCTATGTACTATCTATTCAGATGTATTCTGACACGCACTCGTTCTATGTACTATCTATTCAGATGTATTCTGACACGCACTCGTTCTATGTACTATCTATTCAGATGTATTCTGACACGCACCCGTTCTATGTACTATCTATTCAGATGTATTCTGACACGCACTCGTTCTATGTACTATCTATTCAGATGTATTCTGACACGCACTCGTTCTATGTACTATCTATACAGATGTATTCTGACACGCACTCGTTCTATGTACTATCTATTCAGATGTATTCTGACACGCACCCGTTCTATGTACTATCTATACAGATGTATTCTGACACGCACTCGTTCTATGTACTATCTATTGAGATGTATTCTGACACGCACCCGTTCTATGTACTATTTATTCAGATGCATTCTGACACGCACTAGTTCTATGTACTATCCATCCATATGTATTCTGACACGCACTCGTTCTATGTACTATCTATACAGACGTATTCTGACACGCACTCGTTCTATGTACTATCTATTCAGATGTATTCTGACACGCACCCGTTCTATGTACTATCTATACAGATGTATTCTGACACGCACTCGTTCTATGTACTATCTATTCAGATGTATTCTGACACGCACTCGTTCTATGTACTATCTATTCAGATGTATTCTGACACGTACTCGTTCTATGTACTATCTATACAGATGTATTCTGACACGCACTCGTTCTATGTACTATCTATTCAGATGTATTCTGACACGCACTCGTTCTATGTACTATCCATCCAGATGTATTCTGACACGCACTCGTTCTATGTACTATCTATACAGATGTATTCTGACACGCACTCGTTCTATGTACTATCCATCAATATGTATTCTGACACGCACTCGTTCTATGTACTATCTATTCAGATGTATTCTGACACGCACTCGTTCTATGTACTATCACTCTCGTTTACACGGGTAAAAGCGTATATGTGGTCATTCGTGTGGGAGGAAACAGGACTACCCGGAGAAAACCCACCTGTCCGATCTGGCGACCATCGTACCATGTGATATAATTAATGACATTGATTAATGCATTTGACCATTTGAAAGTGTTCAGCTTGCACGTGACACAATGATCTATGGTACCTCAGTTTACGATATATTTCCTATTGTATATTTGTTTTATTTTGCCCTATTACCCTGATGCAGATTGACGAACAAGGTATCGATTTGTGATACAGTTGAATAGTTAATAAACGTAAAAATATAACCAGGTTTGGTATCCACATTTCACAATCACAACCAGGTTGGTTATACAAATTTATTTTAGCTCGATTGTGAAACAAGTTATTACAACTTATATTACTCACTCTCGAGACCTCATTCCTGATGGAATCCATCGCCACGAGGGAGAGAGAAGAAGCAATGTGGAATTTAAATGCATTGCCTAAGGGCACAATCATAACGGCTCCAGCGGGGCTCGAACTCCAGACCTTTCGCACCTGAAGCGAATGCGCATCCACTGCGCTATCACGACTTCCACCAGGTTGTTCGCATTATGTCAACGATAATAATTTGTTCCCACGTAATAAATAGAGTTTTATAATTTAACCATTTAGTAATTCCAGAATCTCATATGGTTCATTTACGTGCACGGTGTAAAACACCGACACGAAACCCCGGCTTAAACTCCCGCCTGAAAGACTGTTAATATTATTAGGGTCGGAATGTGGATCGAACCTAAGCTCCCTGGATTCGCAGTCCAATGTGTTAACCACTGCACTACCGAGTCGTCTATATATTATGTATTGGAAATATATATATTATACTATACTAGAGGACATAGAAAACGCACACTTCGGATAAATGTGTTTTACATGAAAAACAATAACTATATAAATACATAGTTTTTAACATTTTGGAATATTTTGTGTTTTGTAATAAAGATGTGATATATCTTTGATGGAATCCTTCGTATTTCGTTTTCGTGTAATAATAATCATATAATGTGGGCGTGCGTTTTCTATGTCCTCTAGTATATAATGTAGGTGTGCGTTTTCTATGTCCTCTAGTATATAATGTAGGTGTGCGTTTTCTATGTCCTCTAGTATATAATGTAGGTGTGCGTTTTCTATGTCCTCTAGTATATAATGTAGGTGTGCGTTTTCTATGTCCTCTAGTATATAATGTAGGTGTGCGTTTTCTATGTCCTCTAGTATATAATGTAGGTGTGCGTTTTCTATGTCCTCTAGTATATAATGTAAGTGTGCGTTTTCTATGTCCTCTAGTATATAATGTATGTGTGCGTTTTCTATGTCCTCTAGTATATAATGTAGATGTACGTTTTCTATGTCCTCTAGTATATAATGTATGTGTGCGTTTTCTATGTCCTCTAGTATATAATGTATGTGTGCGTTTTCTATGTCCTCTAGTATATAATGTATGTGTGCGTTTTCTATGTCCTCTAGTATATAATGTAGATGTACGTATTCTATGTCCTCTAGTATATAATGTAGGTGTGCGTTTTCTATGTCCTCTAGTATGTAATGTAGGTGTGCGTTTTCTATGTCCTCTAGTATCTATACACGTATATATTTATTTAACACACAAACCGTTAATTGAGCCATGTTGAGTTTCTGATGTCGTTTTGCCTGAAGGAAAAACAAGTGAACAATCGACACACTGGAACCCAGGTTAGGGGATTAGCACAGGTAAGCAATACCTTGCATAATTACTTACAACCTTGGCCGCCGAGTTGCGTTTCTAACACTTTGAAGGAATCCTTCGTATTTCGTTGTCATGTAATAATAATCATATAATGTAGGTGTGCGTATGTCCTCTAGTATATAATGTAGGTGTGCGTATGTCCTCTAGTATATAATGTAGGTGTGCGTATGTCCTCTAGTATATAATGTAGGTGTGCGTATGTCCTCTAGTATATAATGTAGGTGTGCGTATGTCCTCTAGTATATAATGTAGGTGTGCGTATGTCCTCTAGTATATAATGTAGGTGTGCGTATGTCCTCTAGTATATAATGTAGGTGTGCGTATGTCCTCTAGTATATAATGTAGGTGTGCGTATGTCCTCTAGTATAGGTGTGGTATGTCCTCTAGTATATAATGTAGGTGTGCGTATGTCCTCTAGTATATAATGTAGGTGTGCGTATGTCCTCTAGTATATAATGTAGGTGTGCGTATGTCCTCTAGAATATAATGTAGGTGTGCGTATGTCCTCTAGTATATAATGTAGGTGTGCGTATGTCCTCTAGTATATAATGTAGGTGTGCGTATGTCCTCTAGTATATATCGTGTATAGAACTTCATCAGTGTATATGTAACCACTAATCAATGCATTCAACGTATCGATGTTGCACGGCTCTACTAGTGTCAAGTAACATAAAGTTCATATAAAAAATTGTTTTACTAGTGTCCCTAGAGAGCGTGTACATAGCAACAATTAGATAAGGACGCCAACCACGACAGATAGTAGGATGCTGCGCTCCATAAAGTTACTACAGGGATCGTCTAGTTATTGGAAATACTTGAAGTAATTAATGTTTGATGTTATCTTGGGACACACGTGTCTGGAAGCTAGTATATGAAAGAAAAGCGGTTGTCATATTAGTCAAAGTTGCAAGGAGAACTTCATTAGAATTACTGAAATTAAGTAGAGAACAAATGGGGCAAATAATTTGGCATGCAAGCGGCAATTAGATAAGGATGCGTGGAAGTCGTGATAGCGCATATGTAGTGGGCTCGCTTCAGGCGCGAAATGCCCCGAGTTCGAGCCCTGTTGGAACTGTTACGATTGTGCCCTGATGCAAGACATTTAAATTCCTCTTCTCTCTCCCTCGTGGCGATGGATTCCACCAGGAATGAGGTCTCGAGAATGATTAATATAAGTTGTAAGAACCTGTTTCTCAATCGAGCTAAAATAAATGTGTATAAACAAAAATTATATAATTATGCTCGTCCATGTGCTGTCGTTCATGTATCCTGGACCAACATAACGAAGGCAGAATGAGCCTAATCAGATTAGGACTCTTTTACCCCAATACATATTAATTTCCCCCAAACATGCGTTTGCCGACATGATGTCGAGGATGCATACAATATTAAGTGTAATTTGATGTGGTAGTCGTGATAGCGCAGTGGTAGGGCGTTCGTTTCAGGTGTGAAAGGTCCGGGGTTCGCGCCCCGCTGTAGCCGTTAGGATTGTGCCCTTAGACAAGGCATTTAATTTCCACATTGCTTCTTCTCTCTCCCTCGTGGCGATGGATTCCACCAGGAATGAGGTCTCGAGAGTGATTAATATAAGTTGTAAGAACTTGTTTTGTAATCGAGCTAAAATAAATTTGTATACAAAATAATGTACCAATGTCCTTGGTCGGTAATACAGTCGTATATTTAGTACCAATGTCCTTGTCGGTAATACAGTCGTATATTTAGTACCAATGTCCTCGTCGGTAATACAGTCGTATATTTAGTACCAATGTCCTTGTCGGTAATACAGTCGTATATTTAGTACCAATGTCCGTGTCGGTAATACAGTCGTATATTTAGTACCAATGTCCGTGTCGGTAATACAGTCGTATATTTAGTACCAATGTCCGTGTCGGTAATACAGTCGTATATTTAGTACCAATGTCCTTGTCGGCAATACAGTCGTATATTTAGTACCAATGTCCGTGTCGGTAATACAGTCGTATATTTAGTACCAATGTCCTTGTCGGTAATACAGTCGTATATTTAGTACCAATTTCGGTAATACGAGCACGTGTTCTAATCGCTAGGTAATTGTTTGCAAGTAAAGTTGAAACAGTCTGTGTTATACCCATGCAGATCTACTAATGCGATACATCACTACAGAATAGTGTGTTGATATATTGAATGCGAGCCTGCTACTCCCAAGGATGGATGCAAGATGAGATGTTAGCACGTAAGCTTAAATACTATATCCGTGTCCTATTTCTTGACATTTTGAAAGTGGTACACTCAAGGCCAAACATACAACGGGACATGTTGTGTGTGTGTGTGTTTTACGTTTATTTATCGTCGCTACCGGTTGCCCATATGAGCGACGCCTCCTGAAGAGATTAGTCATTTTTAGATTTTGGAGGCTAGTGCAATGATACAGACAGAGACCCATTCCAGAGTCTTCTCTGGTTCTTTTACTTGCACGGTATAAAGCACCGACACGAGACCTCGGTTTAACGTCCCATGCGAAAGACTGTTAATTTTATTAGGGTCAGACGGCAGATAGTTTAAACTTTATTTACAACGATTGCAAAGCAAGTTTTAACAACTTATATTAATCACACTCATTGGCGCGGATGAAAGCGCATATGTGGTAATTCGTGTGGGAGGAAACTGGAGTACCCGGAAAAAACCCACCTGTCCGATCTGGCGACAACCGTACCATCTCACATACTACCCGGTCCGAGGATCGAACTCGGGTTGCACTGGTGAGAAGCGAGCGTGTTAACCACTGCGCTAATCGGACGCTCTACGAGGGATTGAACTTGCGATCGCTGGATTGGTAATCCAGCGTGCTACCACTGGACTACAGATCCGTATACAGCACACGCCTTGCACTGCGACTAAAATACCATTGAGTCATATGGAATGTTTCTGTTTCACGGTTAAATGGGTTATCCACGCAACACAGACATTACATAAATATTTCATTTCGGTGAGTGTGACAGTGGATATTGTCAAGTCAAGGAGAATAATGTCGACCGAGGCGAAGATGAAATATTTATTTTGTTATACTTTGATATACATGTGATTGACTTTGCTGGTCCATACCAACGCGCACAATACGAGAGAGATTAACCGTGAGATCACGCTGTTTCGTGGCACTTAATAAACTACAGTCTACATCCGTTATGTCAAAGTCGGTTATGTCGAATTCTCCGGTTATCTCGAAGTCGGATCAAAGTCCCGTTTCAGACACTATCATTTTACATATATGTTTATATCAAATTTCGTCACGTCAAACTTCGGTTAAGTCGAAGTATTTTGTTCGATCCGATGGAATTCGACATAACGGATGTAGACTGTATATTTGTCATTATGTAATTTAAACTGGGACAAAATGACGATACCTGGCTTTGAAGAATGCGATGATTTCTTTCGTTCAACACGTAGCATCAACGACCATTGATACTGTATTTGAATGTGAATTTGTATTGGCCGATGCACTTTTCAACAAATTCCCCAACATACCGATATCAGGCAAGTCAACGGAGATGTCAGATGAAATGGAACGTTTCAAATACATCCATATGTATACGGTTTAGCTCGATGTTGACCCGTTTGTCTACTATTTGAGTCACTTTGAGATCCGCTTCTCAAAACTAGACGTTAGCTTATCTATCATGTCGTTCATAGCTAGCCTGGGTTCCAGTCTGTCGATTTTTCACTGTTTAACTGCCGGCAAAATGATATGATCAGAAACTCAATACGGCCCAATTAATAGTCTCGGTGTTAAAATATATTTATTTGACTGCCCAGGCAAAATATATCGACGCCTGTTCCCAGGCTAGTTCATAGCACACAACTACACATAGATATCAGCTGCGTGGTGGTTAGCTATTAACTACTCTTTTTTTACGTTTATTTATCGTCGCTGCCGGTTGCCCATATGAGCGACGCCTCCTGAAGAGATTAGTTATTTTAGATTTTGGAGGATAGTGCAATGATACAGAGAGAGACCCATTCCAGAGTCTCCTCTGGTTCTTTTACGTGCACAGTGTAAAGCACCGACACGATACCTCGATTTAACGTCCCATCTGAAAGACTGTTAATTTTATTAGGGTCAGACGGGGGATCGAACTATTAACTACTCCACTGGGGGGAACTGAGTATGTCGGTTTATCAAGGCCCACACTAGCCTGGGTTCCAGTCTGTCGATTTTTCACTTTTTAACTTCTGGCAAAATGACACGTTAGTGTGATCAGAAACTCAAAATGGTCCAATTAATGGTCTCGGTGTTAAAATATATTTATTTGACTGTCCAGGCAAATATCGACGCCTGTTCCCAGGCTAGTTCATAGCACACAACTACACATAGATATCAGCTGCGTGGTGGTTAGCTATTAACTACTGTTCCCAGGCTAGTTCATAGCACACAATTACACATAGATATCAGCTGCGTGGTGGTTAGCTATTAACTACTGTTCCCAGGCTAGTTCATAGCACACAACTACACATAGATATCAGCTGCGTGGTGGTTAGCTATTAACTACTGTTCCCAGGCTAGTTCATAGCACACAACTACACATAGATATCAGCTGCGTGGTGGTTAGCTATTAACTACTGTTCCCAGGCTAGTTCATAGCACACAACTACACATAGATATCAGCTGCGTGGTGGTTAGCTATTAACTACTGTTCCCAGGCTAGTTCATAGCACACAACTACACATAGATATCAGCTGCGTGGTGGTTAGCTATTAACTACTGTTCCCAGGCTAAGTAGACACCGACGGGTAAAGTATCAAGCTTAGCAGTAGCTGTTTCTCTCGCCCTATTCACTGTTGAGTCCGTTGTGTCTGCATTACAAGGTTCTGAAGCATTATGCTTACGCCCAGATTGAACAGGTATATTAATTTAATTACATTGCCATTCTGATTTGTTACGGGGATACGAAGCTAGGGAGGGAGAGAGAGGGAGAGAGAGGGAGAGAGAGAGGGAGAGAGATAGAGGAGATCGAGGGGGAGAGAGAGGGATAGAGATAGGGGGAGGGAGAGAGAGGGAGAGAGGGAGGGAGAGAGGGAGAGATGGAGAGAGAGAGAGCTGACGATTTTAGTCAAAATAAACATATTTAGTTTTCAACAATGTTCAAGAACATTAACATAATACTAATCTACCATGAGGCCCTCAACAAATTAAAATATGAAATAGCATAATGAAACATGTAAAGAGTAACTAGTAAAACTTTCATAGGAAATAAGATATAAGCTGCAAGAACTAATACTTTATGCATGTACAATTGTATATTATCAGTTTATTAGGATATTGGTCTGTTCCTTGCACCACTTGATATATAAAGCGTTGAATTGTGGAACAGAATGTGCTGTTTAGATGTGATAAGGGAGGGAATTCCACAAGTGTGACCCTGAATATAAGAAAGATTTTCTAAAAACTTCAGTAGTTGGCTTAGGAGGGTAAGGTTGGAGATTGGCGGATGATCGCAAGTTTTGAGTTCGAACATCGGAAGTAAATCTGAATGACTCTTGCAGATAGACAGGTGCTAGGAATATAAGATTAACGACTGTTTTTGAAATTATGACAGGCAGTTTGAACAGGCAGACTTTAATGTTGCTTATTGAAGTCTGACAAGAGGCCGTCTAGCTCTTCACATAAAACAATGTATTAATTAAAGCAACACGGGAAAAGCATTAACTCTATTTTGTATATGGATTTGCAAATCGATCGAGAAAAACACACCAAAGCAGTGGACTTGATTAGGCAAACATAAATGTATTACAAAAACAATCAAATCACAATCAGTCATTTTATAGATATTGCTCCGGACAGACGGACAACTCCAAAACAATATTTAGTTTAATATAATTATAATAATATATTAGAAGCTACGAATGGTTGTATACATCATTATTTAATGGTAATTTATATCTGTGTGTGTGTGTGCGTGCGTGCGTGCGTGCGTGCGTTACCTATATTTATCTCAGTTACCGGTTGCCCATATGAGCGACGCATCCTGAAATGATTAGTCAGTTTAGATATTGGAGAATAGTGCATTGATACAGACAGAGACCCATTCTTTTACGTGCACGCTTAGTCTTGGTTCTCGTCTGTCTATTATTTACTTGTTTGTTTTTTACTTCTGGCAAAAATGACATTGATAATGATATTATCAGGAACTCAATACGGCTCAATTAACGCGTTGGCTGTTAAATAAATCCATTTATATGACGGGCACGGAAAAATATACCAACGTTTGTTCACAGTGTACGCGTGTACGGCATAAATCCCGCCGCGAGACCTCGTTTTAAGGTCTCACCTGAAAGACTGTCAAATTATTACTGTCATACGGGGGATCGAACCTGCGATCCCTGGATTCACAGTTCAACGTGTTAACCACTGGACTGCTGACACGTCTATGCATCAGGTGTCCAGTAATAACAGTCGTATGAATGGGTGCTATCCTCGTGGCATGTAAAATTGGTGCTATCCTCGTGGCATGTAAACTGGGTGCTATCCTCGTGGCATGTAAAATTGGTGCTATCCTCGTGGCATGTAAACTGGGTGCTATCCTCGTGGCATGTAAACTGGGTGCTATCCTCGTATCATGTACAATGGGTGCTATCCTCGTGGCATGTAAACTGGGTGCTATCCTCCTGGCATGTAAACTGGATGCTATCCTCGTGTCATGTAAAATGGGTGCTATCCTCGTGGCATGTAAAATGGGTGCTATCCTCCTGATATGTAAAATGGGTGTTATCCTCGTGGCATGTAAAATGGGTGCTATCCTCGTGGCATGTACAATGGGTGCTATCCTCATGGCATGTACAATGGGTGCTATCCTCGTGGCATGTACAATGGGTGCTATCCTCATGGCATGTAAACTGGGTGCTATCCTCCTGGCATGTAAAATGGGTGCTATCCTCGTGGCATGTACAATGGGTGCTATCATCGTGGCATGTACAATGGGTGCTATCCTCATGGCATGTACAATGTGTGCTATCCTCATGGCATGTACAATGTGTGATATCCTCGTGGCATGTACAATGGGTGCTATCCTCCTGACATGTAAAATGGGTGCTATCCTCCTGGCATGTAAAATGGGTGCTATCCTCCTGACATGTAAAATGGGTGCTATCATCCTGGCATGTAAAATGGGTGCTATCCTCCTGACATGTAAAATGGGTGCTATCCTCGTGGCATGTAAACTGGGTGCTATCCTCGTAGCATGTACAATGGGTGCTATCCTCCTGGCATGTAAAATGGGTGCTATCCTCCTGGTATGTAAAATGCGTGCTATCCTCCAGACATGTAAACTGGGTGCTATCCTCCTGGCATGTAAACTGGGTGCTATCCTCCTGGCATGTAAATTGGGTGCTATCCTCGTATCATGTACAATGGGTGCTATCCTCGTGGCATGTAACATGCGTGGTATCCTCCTGACATGTAAACTGGGTGCTATCCTCGTGTCATGTAAAATGGGTGCTATCCTCGTGGCATGTAAAATGGGTGCTATCCTCGTGGCATGTAAATGGGTGCTATCCTCGTGGCATGTAAAATGCGTGCTATCCTCCTGACATGTAAACTGGGTGCTATCCTCGTGGCATGTAACATAGGTGCTATCCTCGTGGCATGTACAATGGGTGCTATCCTCGTGGCATGTAAAATGGGTGCTATCCTCGTGGCATGTAAAATGGGTGCTATCCTCGTGGCATGTAAAATGGGTGCTATCCTCCTGATATGTAAAATGGGTGTTATCCTCGTGGCATGTAAAATGGGTGCTATCCTCGTGGCATGTACAATGGGTGCTATCCTCGTGGCATGTACAATGGGTGCTATCCTCGTGGCATGTACAATGGGTGCTATCCTCCTGACATGTAAAATGGGTGCTATCCTCCTGGCATGTAAAATGGGTGCTATCCTCGTGGCATGTATAATGGGTGCTATCCTCCTGCATGGCATGTAAAATGGGTGCTGTCTTCCTGACATGTAAAATGGGTGCTATCCTCCTGGCATGTAAAATGGGTGCTATCCTCCTGGCATGTAAAATGGGTGCTATCCTCGTGGCATGTACAATGGGTGCTATCCTCATGGCATGTACAATGTGTGCTATCCTCATGGCATGTACAATGTGTGATATCCTCGTGGCATGTACAATGGGTGCTATCCTCCTGACATGTAAAATGGGTGCTATCCTCCTGGCATGTAAAATGGGTGCTATCCTCCTGACATGTAAAATGGGTGCTATCCTCCTGGCATGTAAAATGGGTGCTATCCTCCTGACATGTAAAATGGGTGCTATCCTCGTGGCATGTAAACTGGGTGCTATCCTCGTAGCATGTACAATGGGTGCTATCCTCCTGGCATGTAAAATGGGTGCTATCCTCCTGGTATGTAAAATGGGTGCTATCCTCATGGCATGTACAATGGGTGCTATCCTCCTGGCATGTAAACTGGGTGCTATCCTCCTGACATGTAAACTGGGTGCTATCCTCGTGGCATGTAACATAGGTGCTATCCTCGTGGCATGTACAATGGGTGCTATCCTCGTGGCATGTAAAATGGGTGCTATCCTCGTGGCATGTAAAGTGGGTGCTATCCTCGTGGCATGTAAAATGGGTGCTATCCTCCTGATATGTAAAATGGGTGTTATCCTCGTGGCATGTAAAATGGGTGCTATCCTCGTGGCATGTACAATGGGTGCTATCCTCGTGGCATGTACAATGGGTGCTATCCTCGTGGCATGTACAATGGGTGCTATCCTCCTGACATGTAAAATGGGTGCTATCCTCCTGGCATGTAAAATGGGTGCTATCCTCGTGGTATGTATAATGGGTGCTATCCTCCTGCATGGCATGTAAAATGGGTGCTGTCTTCCTGATATGTAAAATGGGTGCTATCCTAGTGGCATGTAAAATGGGTGCTATCCTCGTGGCATGTAAAATGGGTGCTATCCTCGTGGCATGTACAATGGGTGCTATCCTCATGGCATGTAAAGTGGGTGCTATCCTCGTGGCATGTAAAATGGGTGCTATCCTCGTGGCATGTAAAATGGGTGCTATCCTCGTGGCATGTACAATGGGTGTTTTCCTCGTGGCATGTACAATGGGTGCTATCCTCGTGGCATGTAAACTTGGTGCTATCCTCCTCGCATGTAAAATGGGTGCTGTCCTCCTGGCATGTAAAATGGGTGCTATCCTCGTGGCATGTACAATGGGTGTTTTCCTCGTGGCATGTACAATGGGTGCTATCCTCGTGGCATGTAAACTGGGTGCTATCCTCCTGGCATGTAAAATGGGTGCTGTCCTCCTGGCATGTAAAATGGGTGTTATCCTCCTGGCATGTAAAATGGGTGCTGTCCTCCTGGCATGTAAAATGGGTGCTATCCTCGTGGCATGTACAATGGGTGTTTTCCTCGTGGCATGTACAATGGGTGCTATCCTCGTGGCATGTAAACTGGGTGCTATCCTCCTGGCATGTAAAATGGGTGCTGTCCTCCTGGCATGTAAAATGGGTGCTATCCTCGTGGCATGTACAATGGGTGTTTTCCTCGTGGCATGTACAATGGGTGCTATCCTCGTGGCATGTAAAATGGGTGCTATCCTCATGGCATGTACAATGGGTGCTATCCTCCTGGCATGTAAACTGGGTGCTATCCTCCTGGCATGGCATGTAAAATGGGTTTGGCATGTACAATGGGTTCCTCGTGGCATGTACAATGGTGCTCCCTCGTGGCATGTAATGTAAAATGGGTGCTATCCTCGTGGCATGTACAATGGGTGTTTTCCTCGTGGCATGTACAATGGGTGCTATCCTCCTGGCATGTAAAATGGGTGCTGTCCTCCTGGCATGTAAAATGGGTGTTATCCTCCTGGCATGTAAAATGGGTGCTGTCCTCCTGGCATGTAAAATGGGTGCTATCCTCGTGGCATGTACAATGGGTGTTTTCCTCGTGGCATGTACAATGGGTGCTATCCTCGTGGCATGTAAACTGGGTGCTATCCTCCTGGCATGTAAAATGGGTGCTGTCCTCCTGGCATGTAAAATGGGTGCTATCCTCGTGGCATGTACAATGGGTGTTTTCCTCGTGGCATGTACAATGGGTGCTATCCTCGTGGCATGTAAAATGGGTGCTATCCTCATGGCATGTACAATGGGTGCTATCCTCCTGGCATGTAAACTGGGTGCTATCCTCCTGGCATGTAAAATGGGTGCTGTCCTCCTGGCATGTAAAATGGGTGCTATCCTCGTGGCATGTACAATGGGTGTTTTCCTCGTGGCATGTACAATGGGTGCTATCCTCGTGGCATGTAAACTGGGTGCTATCCTCCTGGCATGTAAAATGGGTGCTGTCCTCCTGGCATGTAAAATGGGTGCTATCCTCGTGGCATGTAACATGGGTGTTATCCTCCTGGCATGTAAAATGGGTGCTGTCCTTCTGGCATGTAAAATGGGTGCTATCCTCCTGACATGTAAACTGGGTGATATCCTCCTGATATATAATAGAGGACATAGAAAACGCATACCTACATTATATGATTATTATTACATGAAAACGAAATATGAAGGATTCCATCAAAGACATATCACATCTTTATTACAAAACACAAACTGAACAACCTTAAGAACATGCATATACAGTCAAACCTGTGCTAAAGGCCACCTCCGAATAAAGGCCGTATATGAAAAACCTGTCTCTAAAGACCACCATTTTTCTCTCCCGTCGAGCCATTTTCAATGCATTTTATCCCTCTATTGAGAGGCCACCTGTCAACAAAGGCCACTTGTTGACTTTCCCGAGGGTGGCCTTTATAGACAGATTTGACTGTATGTATTTATATAGTTATTGTTTTTCATGTAAAAACACACTTATCCGAAGTGTTCGTCTTCTATGTCATCTGGTATACTTGATGACTATGTGTGTGTGTGCATGTGTCAGGATTGCGCTAAATAAACGCTTTAAAATAGTGTTTTGCTAGGTAAATAATCTAACAGACGGATATGTAGTCCAGTGGTAACACGCTGGACTGGTAATCCAGGGATCGCAGGTTCGATCCCCCGTCTGACCCTAATAAAATTAAGTCTTTCAGATGGGACGTTAAACCGAGGTCTCGTGTAGGTGCTTTACATCGTGCACGTAAAAGAACCAGAGGAGATTCTGGAATGGGTCTCTGTCTGTATCATGCACTATCCTCCAAAAATCTAAAATAACTAATCTCTTCAGGAGGCGTCGCTCATATGGGCAACCGGTAGCGACGATAAATAAACGTAAACACACATAAATAATCTATTCTGGATTCGTTCGTTTCATTTACAAGGCTGTTCATATACTCTGTATGACTGTTAGATGTATTGTCGATGAATGCATGAAGGCATGTCACAGGAAACATGATGCAATTAAGCTAATTACATTTCCACCTAAAGTTAAATGCTATTTAACAGAAATGATCAATTATAGTCACTTTCTAAAAATGTGTGCAATTCATTAAAATAATTCACGTTTAGGTTGTTCATACGTAAATAGGCAGACATGCACCCGAAGGTAGTCTCAATAACTAATATAGTTCATTTTTCTTTTTCGTAAAAATGGATTTCATGACATGCAGTGTATAGTGTTTGTGTTTTTTGAGAAATTATGTGACTTGAGAAAAGAAAACTTCAGCCTAGTTGATGTGTAGGAAAGATGTGATATAAGAATTCAGACCATTGCAAACTGAAGGTTGGTATACTGTATTATTTGCGTACAAATACAGTGCGTAAACACAGTGAAATTGCACTATCCTCCAAAATCTAAAATGACTAATATCTTCAGGAGGCGTCGCTCATATGGGCAACCGGTAGCGGCGATAAATACACGTAACACATACACACGCACGCACGCACGCACGCACGCACGCACGCACGCACGCACGCACGCACGCACGCACGCACGCACACACACACAAACAAACAAACTGTTCACCAAGATATAAATATATATATATACTCTTGGGAAATTCTTGCTATTTTTCAGTTTGATTTGAATACCTCTTCACAGTGGATGTGGTATCAGAAGAAATGAAAGATTGGAAATATAAATGAAAAGACTGTATGTTTTTACTTTTTACTATGTATTTAATAGGCAATTAATTTATTTGTTGTTTTACAACCTTTATTCAGGTTGTCTATATTATTTGTGATCCATATCTTGTCATACGTTTGTTGTAAGTAAAAGAGACAAGATCGGTGATGCAGCAGTATTTAGCATTATCTTATTACCTTAACGTTGCCATAGATACCACGAAAATATGGTTCTTAGCAACACATAATGTGCATGATGGAAGGAAACTGCAATAAAGTGGATAATATTGAACACGAAATGAGAATATATAGAAGATGATAGCTGTAAATTGTTATATAGATGTATTGTCATTAATTATCTCACGCCTCCTTATCTACTCTACTAGACAAGTCCATATATCACCATATTCCATAACATAATTATATATAGTTTCTCTACCTTTCAGCTTGAACATTACTACATAATCACAATGTGAGTTTTCACTTATAGTCCTATCTTTTGATTGCATTTGATTTAAATCAGTTAAACATTTCAATCAAAAGACGACGCTATTATAGCTAGGTATGCCATACAAGGTTGCTAGAAATTGTCAAAGTCATAGTTAAGCTCCCAAAACCTATGTTGAGCACTATGTACTACATGGAATCCATATTCGTATGTGGAACACTGAGGGTGAGGAGATTTGGAGGGAGGGGAGGAGATATGTGGGGAGGGTGAAGAGACATGGGGGAAAGGGTGAGGAGACATGAGGAAAGGGTGATGAGACATGGGGGAAGGGGAAGAAGACATGGGGGAATGGTGAGGAGACATGGGGAAAGGGTGAGGAGACATGAGGGAAGGGTGAGGAGACATGGGGAAAGGGTGAGGAGACATGGGGGAATGGTGAGGAGACATGGGGAAAGGGTGAGGAGACATGGGGAAGGGTAAGGAGACATGGGGAGGGGTGGAGACATGGGGAGGGGGAGACAGGGGAAGGGAGAGACATGGGGGAAGGGGGATGATACATGGGGGAAGGGCGAGGAGACATGGGGAAGGGCGAGGAGACATGGGGAGGGTGAGGAGACAAAGGGTGAGGAGACATGGGGGAAGGGTGAGGAGACATGGGGGAGGGTGAGGCGACATGGGGGGGGGAGGAGACATGGGGGAGGGTGAGGAGACATGGGGAAGGGTGAGGAGACATGGGGGAGGGTGAGGAGACATGGGGGAAGGGTGAGGAGACATGGGGGAGGGGGAGGAGACATGAGGAAGGGTGAGGAGACATATGGGAAGGGGGAAGAGACATGGGGGGAGGATGAGGAGAAATGGGGAAAGGGTGGGAAGACATGGGGGGAGGGTAAGGAGACATGGATGAGGGGGAGGAGACATGGGAGGAAGGGTAAGGAGACATGGGGAGGTTGAGGAGATATGGGAGGGGGAGGAGACAGGGGAAGGAGAGACAGGGGAAGGGAGGAGACATGGGGAAGGGGAGGAGACATAGAGGAAGGGTGATGAGACATGGGGAAGGGCGAGGAGACATGGGGAAAGGGCGAGGTGACATGGAGGAAGGGTGATGAGACATGGGGGAGGGGAGGATACATGGGGAGGGGGAGGAGACATGTGAGAAGGTGGAGGAGACATGGGGGATGGGTGAGGAGACATGGGGATGGGTGAAGAGACATGGAGGAAGGTGATGAGACATGTGGGAAGGGTGAGGAGACAGGGGGATGGGTGAGGAGACATGGGGGATGGGTGAAGAGACATGGAGGAAGGGTGAGGAGACATGGAGGAAGGGTGAGGACATGGAGGAAGGGTGAAGAGACATGGGGGATGGGTGAAGAGATATGGAGGAAGGGTGATGAGACATGTGGGAAGGGTGAGGAGACATGGGGGAAGGGTGAGGAGACATGGGGGAAGGGTGAGGAGACATGGGGGATGGGTGAAGAGACATGGAGGAAGGGTGAGGAGACATGGAGGAAGGGTGAGGAGACATGGGGGAAGGGTGAGGATACATGGAGGAAGGGTGAGGAGACATGGGGGAAGGGAGGAGACATGGAGGAAGGTGAGGAGACATGGAGGAGGGTGAGGAGACATGGGGGAAGGGTGAGGAGACATGGGGGATGGGTGAAGAGACATGGAGGAAGGGTGAGGAGACATGGAGGAAGGGTGAGGAGACATGGGGGAAGGGTGAGGAGACATGGGGGATGGGTGAGGATACATGGGGGATGGGTGAAGAGATATGGAGAAGGGTGATGAGACATGGAGGAAGGGTGAAGAGACATTGAGGAAGGGTGAGTAGACATGTGGGAAGGGTGAAGAGACATGGAGATGATGGATGAGACATGTGGGAAGGGTGAGGAGACATGGAGGAAGGGTGATGGACATGTGGGAAGGGTGATGAGACATGTGGGAAGGGTGAGGAGACATGGAGGAAGGGTGAGAGACATGGAGAAGGAGGAGACATGGGGATGGGTGATGAGACATGTGGGAAGGGTGAGGAGACATGGAGGAAGGGTGAAGAGACATGGGGGATGGGTGATGAGACATGTGGGAAGGGTGATGAGACATGTGGGAAGGGTGAGGAGACATGGGGGATGGGTGAAGAGACATGGGGGATGGGTGAAGACATGGAGGAAGGGTGAAGAGACATGGAGGAAGGGTGAGGAGACATGGGGGATGGGTGAAGAGACATGGGGGATGGGTGAAGAGACATGGAGGATGGAGGATGAGACATGTGGGAAGTGTGAGGAGACATGGGGGATGGGTGAGGAGACATGGGGGATGGGTGAAGAGACATGGAGGAAGGGTGAGGAGACATGGAGGAAGGGTGAGGAGACATGGAGGAAGGGTGAAGAGACATGGGGGATGGGTGAAGAGATATGGAGGAAGGGTGATGAGACATGTGGGAAGGGTGAGGAGACATGGGGGAAGGGTGATGAGACATGGGGGATGGGTGAAGAGACATGGAGGAAGGGTGAGGAGACATGGAAGAAGGGTGAGGAGACATGGGGGAAGGGTGAGGAGACATGGGGGATGGGTGAGGATACATGGGGGATGGGTGAAGAGACATGGAGGAAGGGTGATGAGACATGTGGGAAGGGTGAGGAGACATGGGGGATGGGTGAAGAGACATGGAGGAAGGATGAGGAGACATGGAGGAAGGGTGAAGAGACATGGAGGAAGGGTGAGTAGACATGTGGGAAGGGTGAAGAGACATGGAGGATGGGTGATGAGACATGTGGGAAGGGTGATGAGACATGTGGGAAGGGTGAGGAGACATGGAGGAAGGGTGATGAGACATGTGGGAAGGGTGATGAGACATGTGGGAAGGGTGAGGAGACATGGAGGAAGGGTGAAGAGACATGGAGGAAGGGTGAGGAGACATGGGGGATGGGTGATGAGACATGTGGGAAGGGTAAGGAGACATGGAGGAAGGGTGAAGAGACATGGGGGATGGGTGATGAGACATGTGGGAAGGGTGATGAGACATGTGGGAAGGGTGAGGAGACATGGGGGATGGGTGAAGAGACATGGGGGATGGTGAATAGACATGGAGGAAGGGTGAAGAGACATGGAGGAAGGGTGAGGAGACATGTGGGATGTGTGAGGAGACATGGGGGATGGGTGAAGAGACATGGAGGATGGGTGAAGAGACATGGAGGAAGGGTGATGAGACATGTGGGAAGGGTGAGGATACATGGGGGATGGGTGAAGAGACATGGAGGAAGGGTGAGGAGACATGGTGGAAGGGTGAGGAGACATGGGGGATGGGTGAAGAGACATGGAGGAAGGGTGAGGAGACATGGGGAAGGGTGAGGAGACATGGGGGATGGGTGAAGAGACATGGAGGAAGGGTGATGAGACATGTGGGAAGTGTGAGGAGACATGGAGGATGGGTGAAGAGACATGGAGGATGGGTGAAGAGACATGGGAGAAGGGTGAGGAGACATGTGGGAAGTGTGAGGATACATGGGGGATGGGGGAGGAGACATGGGGGTGGTGAAGAGACATGGGAGAAGGGTGAGGAGACATGTGGAAAGGGTGAGGCCGATATTGTGGATTAGATGAGGAGACGTGGGGAATGGGTGAGCAGAGATGGGGGATGGGTGAGGAGACACGGAGACAGGGGGAAGAGACAAGGGGGATGGGTGAAGAGACATGGGGGATGGGTGAGGAGGCATGGTGGAAGGGTGAGGCGACATGGGAGAAGGAGAAGGGTAAGGAGACATGGGGGAAATGGTGAGGAGAAACTATGACGAAGTCATGACAATAATCCGTCGTTATATTTTCAAAAACAGCCGTACTAAAACTATCACAATACACATTGGAATTGACGTGAACATGCTTTCTATGCCTCCTCGGACATGTATTGTGTCTCAAGTAGGAACTATTAAACATCAATCTTATTAAACTGGTTCATGTCTTGTTTCCTGCCAAGCTCGTCAATTCCATTCCACTTAGATTATGTTATTTCCGCTAGATAACGGAAGACCGAATACCTGGAAATGACATGTCAGTAAGTGATGAAATGTAGCAAGCATTAGTTAATACCACAACATTTGTTTCACATAAATAATGAATCTGTGTGTGTGTGTTTTTACGTTTATTTGTCGTCGCTACCGGTTGCCCATATGAGCGACGCCTCCTGAAGAGATTAGTTATTTTAGATTTTGGAGGATAGTGCATGATACAGACAGAGACCCATTTCAGAATCTCCTCTGGTTCTTTTACGTGTACGGTGTAAAGCACCGACACGAAACCTCGGTTTAACGTCCCATCTGAAAGACTGTTAATTGTATTAGGGTCAGACGGGGGGTCGACCCCTGGATTACCAGTCCAGCGTGTTACCACTGGACTACATATCCGTGAATCCGTGGAAACATTGGCATATGTATATAGACACTAATAAGGTATCAGGGTAATTAAATGCTTCGTTGAGGGCCTTATTTGTATTAGCCAGACCAGTAGCCCCACCGAGGCACACCACCGAGGCACACCGAGGCAGCTGCCTCTGTTAAAATTTCTAATTTAAAGCAAACAAAAAATAAACGCAAAACTAAATAAATAAAATGCCAACAACATCCCTTTGCTGTATAAAATGTTGACTGCTAGAGAGCTGAAAGGTCAGTACATAATTATACGTCTATACTCATTAAATCAGAAAACGCAGGAACTCGCTTCTATAACATAAACATTTTAAGGGGATACATGCCCCCGGACCCCCTTAGATTGCCTCTGATGAAAGTTGCCTCTGGCTACGGTATTGTTATGTAAGCTCCCTCGTAAAGTCTTTTTTATTATTAATATTATTATTATTTAATAAGCAACATAGATAGATCCTGATTTAATTTATTTAAGAAATAATATGGGAAGTATTATAAATAAGTATTATTTCGATTCTAACACGACTTACTTCTAATAATTTTAGACTAGAATCAAAGGAGTATTTTCTTCAAACGCGGTGGTACACCGCTGCATTTGGCTTTCGAAATTTCCTCCCGCGTAAGGGGTGATGACGTTATTTTTTATGGAAAATATCAATCTAGTGCATAAATGAACAACAGTTGTAACTGATCAATAATTTTATTTATTTTGTCAAATAAAACTGTACAGAATAGTAACTGAAACGTTACTTAACAGAAAAACAAGACGGACAAGAGATTATCTGATTCTAAAAATAGCTCACTTCCGCGAATTCCCACGGTAGTATTTAAAAACATCACGTGATTTTCATTTATAAAACTTTACACGCATTGAATAAATGGAATAGCCACAACACGGTGCGCGCGCAGCATAGTTCAAGGTATGTATATCGCAGAATAACCCGAGGTAGATTTTACTCTACAAGTATGTATGTTATTAGCTTGGTCGTGTTAGAATATAATTTAACTGCAAAAAAAAAAACACATACAATGCTAGTTTAACATCATGTGCCGTTTCTTGAGATATTGGCTATAAGTGTGTATTGTTTGTTATAGTGTCACCCATATTTAAAGGGCCAGCCATATCTGACTTATGAGATACCTCTTTTTATGAATATCAGTACTTCCCGAATATCATGCTTGTATGCCAGACACCAGGCTGGTATGCAATCGATAACCATTATTTAACTACCTTGCGGTTCACCAACAGTCCATATAAGAACGAACCCCTGATGAGATTCGAAGCTTCGACCTCATGCTCTGTATGCGGACGCCTTAACCACTAGGCGACGGAGACGGTATCGATACAGATATATCGTATCCGTGGCTTAGCGGTTAATGCGTCCGCAGACGGAGTGGGAGGTCTAGCGTTCGAGCATTACAAAGTATTCGTTCAGATGAGCGCTTAGTGAACAATAATAATAATAATAATAATAATAATAATAATAATAAAGACTTTATTTAACGAGAGTACTCATTTAACAAAAGTTAATCTACCATGAGGCCCTCAACATATATACAATCAAATGCAATCAAAAGATAGCACTATAAGTGAGAACTGCACATTGGAATAATATAGTAATGTAAAAGCTGAAAAATAGAGAAACTATATTTAATATGTAATGGAATATGATGATATATGGAATTGGCTAGCAGAGTAGAAAATGGGAATGAGACAATTAATGATGCTAGATCTATCTAACAATATGCAGATTTGACTTGTAGTGGTATCTTCAAAATATGTATGAAATCAACTTAAAGACAGCAATATTTACGATTCTAATAAATATAGCAATCGCAATACACGTTTATAATAACAGTAGAAGTGCGCGATTAGTTTGAATTGTTATAGGTCCACCTAAGTAGAGAATTTTGAACTGTTGGATAGTTGGAGCATTTTGAACTGAGTGAGGCAAGTCCTTATTAGTTATCGTAAATAATAGTTGCTGACTGCATACTGCAAATGACATGTATGGGCAGGACCCGGGCCGTTCTGAGGTTCACAGCAAGATGGGTCTCAAAAGCCTAAAAGGTGGCTGTTCTTTTCAGTAGAAGATAGTGACCAATAGTGACATTGCAAACAAGACATGATTTAATGACGCTTCGCAAGCTGTTCTCATCTCGCTCGCTAAGCAACAGAGGAAGCCAAATTTGTTTGCTGGTGATTATTGCAGATATTTTCTACCAATTTGTCGATTTTGTGTACTCACTGTAGGGCAGAATTGACTGGAAGTGGGTGTATTCAACCATTGAAGTGGATTTAATTCACAATTGCGGAATTGAGGAGCGGAATCTGAAACCTGTTACACTCTTATGCGATCTCGTTGCCGATATGTTAACAGGAGTACCCGGAGAAAACCTACCTGTCCGATCTGGCGACCACCGTATCATCTCACATACTTCCCGGTCCGAGGATCGAACCCGGGTTGCATTGGTGAGAAGCTAGTTACACTCTTATACGACCACGTGGCCGATATGTAATACTGTTTACTTAGTGCTTTATGCTATCTTAGACAAATGTGATTTATCTCGATTGCGAAACAAGTTCTTAAAACATTACAATTTCATCGCTCTCGAGATTTAAATTCCTGAATGAATCCATCGCCATTGAAGGTTAGATGAGAACATATCGAATATAAGTGCTTTGCCGATCGAATATAAGTGCTTTGCCGATCGAATATAAGTGCTTTGCTTATCGAATATAAGTACTTTGCCTATCGAATATAAGTGCTTTGCCTATCGAATATGAGTGCTTTGCCTATCGAATATGAGTGCTTTGCCTATCGAATATGAGTGCTTTGCCACTCGAATATAAGTGCTTTGCCTATCGAATATAAGTGCTTTGCCTAATGGCATAACTCATAACGGCTATAGCCTGGCGCGAAGTTCGGGCCGTTGACACATGAAGCGAACGCGCTACTACTGCGCAATCAAGACTTCCACAAGTGTTTTATGTTAGTAGACATTACACACAGACTAAAACTGTATATATATATATAGCTATATATCGTCCCCAATGTCAAACCCATTGGGGAGGGGGTGTAAACATGCTGCGCGTCAAACCGCAAAGAAGTTAACAAATATGTGTTTTACGTTTATTTATCGTCGCCACCGGTTGCCCATATGAGCGACGCCTCCCGAAGAGTAGTCATTTTAGATATTTGGAGGATAGTGCAATGATACAGACATAGACCAATTCCAGAGTATCCGCTTGTTCTTTTATGATGTATGACCTCAGTAGAATCTTAATAACAGTCCAAAGCAGAGTGGATACAATATCAGTTTTTGTTACATTCGAATTAATAAATAACATAATACTCTGCTTGTGTTCAATTCTGGTCATACAGTGTTTGCTTATGCTACATGTCCAAATCCCTGTAAATAATTATTTGTATGTTTTACACTTAATTATCGTCGTTACCGGTTGCCCATTTCAGCGACGCCTCCTGAAGAGATTAGTCATTTTAGATGTTTGGAGGATAGTGCAATGATATAGACAGAGACCCATTCCAGAGTCTCCTCTGGTTCTTTTATTTGGTTTAAACATATTTATTCGTCTATATACATTCACAAAACAATACATGCACACACAATCAAAGACTAGGAAAGGATCAAAACGGAAGCAGAGCTTATATAGTTTCTCTCCTTGGATTTAATTATTTGAGGTCAGTGTTTGTGATATATAGCACACTTGTGAATACATTTTAAGCAATCAAGTGAAGTCCAAATAAATTACTATTATATTGTCTTTATAGTCCAGTGGTAACACGCTGGACTGGTAATCCAGGGATCGTAGGTTCGATCCCCCGTCTGACCCTAATACAAATTAACAGTCTTTCAGATGGGACGTTAAACCGAGGTATCCTGTCGGTGCTTTACATCGTGCACGTAAAAGAACCAGAGGAGATTCTGGAATGGGTCTCTGTCTGTATCATGTACTATCCTCCAAAATCTAAAATAACTAATCTCTTCAGGAGGCGTATCTCATATGGGCAACCGGTAGCGACGATAAATAAACATAAAAAACAATTATGTTTCATTCATTCCGTTCATTATTCCCGATTCTAGCTCTGATCACGTGCACCCATTTGATATTTACACAGATCTAAGGAAATCAGTTGAATGCTTTATAAAATCACAACGAAAGGGACACGCTGATTAAATTCCATAGCCTGGTTAAACAAAACATAGCAATTGTCAATAAACCAGATACCGTAACAAATTGAGATCTAAGTCCTACCGGCAAGATAAAATTGGATCATCAATTCTTCTGTCTTTTGTTCAATGGTGCGTTACTTGCTGAGAACGAGACGTGACTAGTTTGATCAACATCACCGACGGATCTGTAGTCCAGCGGTAGCACACTGGACTGGTAATCCAGGGATCGCAGGTTCTATCCCCCGTCTGACCCTAATAAAATTAACAGTCTTTCAGATGGGACGTTAAACCGAGGTCTCGTGTCGGTGCTTTACACCGTGCACGTAACAGAACCAGAGGAGACTCTGGAATGGGCCTCTGTCTGTATCATTGCACTATCCTCCAATAATCTAAAATGACTAATTTCTTCAGGAGGCGTCGCTCATATGGGCAACTGGTAGCGACGATAAATAAACGTAAAACACACAAACATTGATCAACATCTGTTTCTGCCTAGCGGCTTTATTTGTGCACGTGTATATGGCATTTCTAATTTCTCTTTCTCTGCATCCCTGGTGTATGTATGTACAGTATACATCCGTTATGTCGAATTCCGTCGGACCGAACAAAATACTTCGACATAACCGAAGTTTGACTAAACGAAATTCGATATAAACATATCCAGTTATATGTAAAGTTATAGTGTCTGAAACGGGACTTTGATCCGATTTCGAGATAACCGGAGAGTTCGACATAACCGACTTTGACATAACGGATGTAGACTGTACATACATAGCGCGGGGACCTAGACATGTTTTTCCTGGACAGGCTTAGCCGACCTAAGTCGCTAACCAGTACTAAGCGATGTGTACCAGGTGCCTATATACGTGGCCTGACGAGTATCGAACCTGGGACCGTTCGATTCCAAATCCGACGCTCTGCCACTGGACAACGGACGCCACACGATGCTAACATCGTGGACGTGTTTAAACAATTGACAGAGACTAGGAATGGGTATGACAGAAACACGTGTCAAGAAATAAACCAATTGCTTGGTTGTCTTAAATGTAGTGTTCCATTTTTAGTCTATACAAATTAATTTTAGCTCGATTCTGAAACAAGTTCTTACAATTTATATTAAACACTCTCGAGACCTAATTCCTGATGGAATCCATCGCCACGAGAGAATGAGAGAAGAGTCAATGTGGAATTTGAATGCCTTGCATAAGGGCACACTCGTAACGGATCACCCCGGGCTTGAACACGGAGGATCTTAGGCACCTGAAGCGAACGTGCTACACTGCGCTTTCACGACTTCCACTATTCCCATATAGCATAGATTGTATATAAGATAATAGGGAACACACGATTGTTCAAACATATAGAGGGGCTTTCTTAAAGCGACACTACATCGGTGAAAACGCAAATATCTGCAGAATGTAATTTCCTATTATATGGTATAATGTTTTTACAAATATTTGCCTCAACAAATAAACAAACGTCGTATACGCGGTTTATTGACATAACAAAATAATGTAAATATGGTCGACATGCATGCGTAATACAAAGCGTTTATCCTGAATAACATGATTTATGTTACCGTAATATCTCACATGTGTGCCTATGCATATTTATTTGTAGACTAATCTTAGCTAAATTATCTCTAAACGAAAGTATCGCGCCTTTAGTATTGACTCCAATGACAAAGAAACTTCAATTCAGGAGCGTGGATGACCGTTATATGAAATCCTACTTTCATTTTTGAAGTTTGTAGACCACAAACACATTTATTGATTCAATGTTAGTGTTTGAATGTATTGAGCAGAATTTGTTGTAGCAATGCATTTATACGTGAAAATGCATTTTAATTGCTTTTTGCGATGTAATGTCGCTTTAATAACATACGAATATCCGCCCAGAGAAGTAGTTAATGGTATCGCAAACAATACAACTCATCACAGAGAGAAGATTATCTAGAACTAGTTTGTTGTTGACGTTGACAATACATCGTCAATGACATCTTAAAAGAAGTGACGTCGTTTCAACACTACCATTGGTGAATTTTAATTGCTTCAAGCAAATTTCCTAATGAAAAGAGAAGAAAAAATTACGGGTTATATACAATTACATTATTGACTGAATTAAATCTCCTGGGATTCTGTCAACTAGTCTAATTCTAACATGTCTGGAGTATGTCTCTCTATTTTGCAATGCAAATAGACACGATTGAGAACTCGAGAGTGTTTTTTCATCGTAACTATTTGCTTCGCCGTAGTGACACAGTGCACTACGCCTTCGAGGATTCGCGCTTCACTACCGTAACTATGCACTACACCTTCGTGGATTCGCGCTTCACTACCGTAACTATGCACTACACCTTCGTGGATTCGCGCTTCACTACCGTAACTATGCACTACACCTTCGTGGATTCGCGCTTCACTATCGTAACTATGCACTACACCTTCGTGGATTCGCGCTTCACTACCGTAACTATGCACTACGCCTTCGTGGATTCGTGATCCACCACAGTTACTATGCACTACATATCCGTGGATTCGTGATCCACCACATTTACTATGCACTACATATCCGTGGATTCGTGATCCACCACAGTTAATATGCACTACACATCCGTGGATTCGTGATCCACCACATTTACTATGCACTACACATCCGTGGATTCGTGATCCACCACAGTTAATATGCACTACACATCCGTGGATTCGTGATCCACCACAGATACTATGCACTACACATCCGTGGATTCGCGATCCACCACAGTAACTATGCACTATACATCCGTGGATTCGTGATACACCACAGTTCCTATGCACTATACATCCGTGGATTCGTGATCCACCACAGTTACTATGCACTACACATCCGTGGATTCGTGATCCACCACAGTTAATATGCACTACACATCCGTGGATTCGTGATCCACCACATATACTATGCACTACACATCCGTGGATTCGTGATCCACCACAGTAACTATGCACTATACATCCGTGGATTCGTGATACACCACAGTTCCTATGCACTATACATCCGTGGATTCGTGATCCACCACAGATACTATGCACTACACATCCGTGGATTCGTGATACACCACAGTTCATATGCACTACACATCCGTGGATTCGTGATCCACCACATTTACTATGCACTACACATCCGTGGATTCGTGATCCACCACAGTTACTATGCACTACATATCCGTGGATTCGTGATCCACCACAGATACTATGCACTACACATCCGTGGATTCGTGATCCACCAGAGTAACTATGCACTACACATCCGTGGATTCGTGATCCACCACAGTTAATATGCACTACACATCCGTGGATTCGTGATCCACTACATATACTATGCACTACACATCCGTGGATTCGTGATCCACCACCGTAACTATGCACTATACATCCGTGGATTCGTGATACACCACAGTTCCTATGCACTATACATCCGTGGATTCGTGATCCACCACAGATACTATGCACTACACATCCGTGGATTCGTGATACACCACAGTTCATATGCACTACACATCCGTGGATTCGTGATCCACCACAGTTAATATGCACTACACATCCGTGGATTCGTGATCCACCACATTTACTATGCACTACACATCCGTGGATTCGTGATCCACCACAGTTAATATGCACTACACATCCGTGGATTCGTGATCCACCACAGATACTATGCACTACACATCCGTGGATTCGTGATCCACCACAGTAACTATGCACTATACATCCGTGGATTCGTGATACACCACAGTTCCTATGCACTATACATCCGTGGATTCGTGATCCACCACAGATACTATGCACTACACATCCGTGGATTCGTGATACACCACAGTTCATATGCACTACACATCCGTGGATTCGTGATCCACCACATTTACTATGCACTACACATCCGTGGATTCGTGATCCACCACAGTTACTATGCACTACATATCCGTGGATTCGTGATCCACCACATATACTATGCACTACACATCCGTGGATTCGTGATCCACCAGAGTAACTATGCACTACACATCCGTGGATTCGTGATCCACCACAGTAACTATGCACTATACATCCGAGGATTCGTGATCCACCACAATAACTATGCACTATACATCCGTGGATTCGTGATCCACCACAGTAACTATGCACTATACATCCGTGGATTCGTGATCCACCACAATAACTATGCATAAATAATACTACCAGAATGTATCACTATGTGTACAGCTAACTCTATGGGTACAAGATAAATCATTGCCAGAATGTACCACTATGTGTACAGCTAACTCTATAGGTACAAGATAATTCAATGCCAGAATGTACCACTATGTGTACAGCTAACTCTATGGGTACAAGATAAATCATTGCCAGAATGTACCACTATGTGTACAGCTAACTCTATAGGTACAAGATAATTCAATGCCAGAATGAACCACTATGTATACAGCTAACTATATAGGTACAAGATAAATCATTGCCAGAATGTACCACTATGTGTACAGCTAACTATATAGGTACAAGATAAATCATTGCCAGAATGTACCACTATGTGTACAGCTAACTATATAGGTACAAGATAAATCATTGCCAGAATGTACCACTATGTGTACAGCTAACTCTATAGGTACACGATAAATCATTGCCAGACTGCATCACTATGTGTACAGCTATAGGTACAAGATAAATCATTGCCAGAATGTACCACTATGTGTACAGCTAACTCTATAGGTACAAGATAAATCATTGCCAGACTGCATCACTATGTGTACAGCTATAGGTACAAGATAAATCATTGCCAGAATGTAAGAATATTTTCTGCACGGCTATTTGAAGTAATTGCTAATTCACCGGCGGCGCAAAATATCACTCCGAGTTAGTTTATTTCCGTCACATTCCTGGTTTATTTGTGAACAATTGAAATACTACAACTGGGCAGTTCAGTAAACAATTGTCCAATAAATAAGTCAAGCTGGTAGCATTCGAGGACGTTTTCCAAGTTGGTATGCTGAGTGAAGATTGTTTCAGATTACAAATTTGGATAATGGTGCAGAAACCATTTTGACAACATATATCAACTACAATGTGACATATCGATAGACGTATTATTTTATTTCCAATAAGGAGTATTACAAACGTGAAGATTAAATGTGGGTGCGAAAGGTCCGGAGTTCGAGCCCCACAGGAGCTGTTACGATTGTGCCCTTAGGCAAGACATTTAAATTCCACGTTGCCTCTTCTCTCTCGCTCGTGGCGATGGATTCCATCAGGAATGAGGTCTCGAAAGTGATTTATATAAGTTGAAATAACTTGTTTCGCAATCGAGCTAAAATAAATTTGTATAAACTAAATGTGGGTTTAAATCTCTTGAAGAAATATTATGATACGTGCCTGAAAAATAAAGTGTCGTTTTTCGAAAAAAAGATGCGGCTTGTTGCCAAATGAAGTTTGGAGTTACAACGGTCATAACTTAAAAGTTAGTAGTTCGAGCCATGGGTCATTATATCTAATTAATTACTCGACCATCATACAAGCCCACGGACGGAGCCGACCAACAGCTACCAATGAACACTAAGCATGTCGTCTTAGGTGGGACGCTAAGGTGGGACGACACTCTGGCAACTAATCCATGCTGGCAAAACGTTAACTCATATCAAAAGATAATACTACTAAAACAACGTAATGACGTATTACATTTGGAACTAATACAAGTGTGTACGCCAGAACGACAATAGCATACGTAAGCGTGCTTCATTTATATCCACTGTAACACTCACCGAGATGAAATAGTTATTTTGTTACACTGAACAATCGGCTGAAAACATTCTTCGAGACTACATGAAAATAAGAAAAATAATCATTACATCATTTGTCCATCCTCATCATGATTGCATATATCATAATATTGTACTATATATATTGTAAATATGTTTAAATGTTACAGACGAGAAACTGTAAAGTTTAAGTCTTAATAAAGCATTCTTCTTCTTCTTCTTCTTCTTCTTCTTCTTCTTCATGAAAATAAGATGGCGGCATTACAAATAAAATCACATTGAAATTAAACGGTAATGTCCGAGTAGCGTGATTTTGTTCCGAATGAGTTTATATTCAGAGGTGAGAAAATGTCATGAAACATTGAAAAAAATGTCACCCGCTCGGGTATGGCAAATTTTGCATGGGGTAGTCAACGTGAGGTATAACAAGTAGACGGATCTGTAGTCCAGTGGCAACACGATGGACTGGTAATCCAGGGATCGCAGGTTCGATCCCCGTCTGACCCTAATAAAATTAACAGTCTTTCAGATGGGACGTTAAACCGAGGTCTCGTGTCGGTGCTGTACACCGTGCACGTAAAAGAACCAGAGGAGTCTCTGGAATGGGTATCTCTCTGTATCATTGCACTATCCTCCAAAAATCTAAAATAACTAATCTCTTCAGGAGGCGTCGCTCATATGGGCAACCGGTAGCGACGATAAATAAACGTAAAACACCACCTAACAAGTAGATGTGTCGAGTTATTCTGTAGCTCGTTATGCACGGATATGTCATGCACATTTATGCTAAGAATATCAGATGAACGTACATATTCGATGGATATTGATTATTGATTTATTCTAAAACTTACAAGTATAATTCAAATCCAACTACGGTTCTGTTGCCATAATAAGACACATGCAGATTATTTCATGTATTGAAAATAGATGATTTTTAATTTAGATTGGAATGTTGTAGCCATGTGGTTTTGTA
Organism: Archivesica marissinica; assembly: GCA_014843695.1. NCBI lineage: Eukaryota > Metazoa > Mollusca > Bivalvia > Venerida > Vesicomyidae > Archivesica > Archivesica marissinica. Next base: position 25,290,706 of record CM026395.1, on the reverse strand, counting down.
TACAGATATTAATAATATTCAATGGGGGACCTGCTTGGGGGTAAGTTATTACGTTAATATATAGTAATTATGGTATATTAGACGAGAGGAATTCCGAGAGGAAATGATAGATTATGTTATCCTGAAATGGCCAATTATTTGGCACGAGAACCAATGCATCTCTTACATTGACTAATTCCTCGGCACGAGAACCATGCATCTCTTACATTGACTAATTCTTCGGCACGAGAACCATGCATCTCTTACATTGACTAATTCTTCGGCACGAGAACCAATGCATCTCTTACATTGACTAATTCCTCGGCACGAGAACCATGCATCTCTTACATTGACTAATTCTTCGGCACGAGAACCATGCATCTCTTACATTGACTAATTATTCGGCACGAGAACCAATGCATCTCTTACATTGACTAATTCCTCGGCACGAGAACCATGCATCTCTTACATTGACTAATTCTTCGGCACGAGAACCATGCATCTCTTACATTGACTAATTCTTCGGCACGAGAACCAATGCATCTCTTACATTGACTAATTCTTCGGCACGAGAACAATGCATCTCTTGCATTGACTAATTCTTCGGCACGAGAACCATGCATTTCTTGCATTGACTAATTCTTCGGCACGAAAACAATGCATCTCTTACATTGACTAATTCTTCGGCACGAGAACAATGCATCTCTTACATTGACTAATTCTTCGGCACGAGAACAATGCATCTCTTACATTGACTAATTCTTCGGCACGAGAACAATGCATCTCTTACATTGACTAATTATTCGGCACGAGAACCATGCATTTCTTACATTGACTAATTCTTCGGCACGAGAACCATGCATCTCTTACATTGACTAATTCTTCGGCACGAGAACCATGCATCTCTTACATTGACTAATTCTTCGGCACGAGAACCATGCATCTCTTACATTGACTAATTCTTCGGCACGAGAACAATGCATTTCTTGCATTGACTAATTCTTCGGCACGAAAACAATGCATCTCTTACATTGACTAATTCTTCGGCACGAGAACCATGCATCTCTTACATTGACTAATTCTTCGGCACGAGAACCATGCATCTCTTACATTGACTAATTCTTCGGCACGCGAACCATGCATCTCTTACATTGACTAATTCTTCGGCACGAGAACCATGCATCTCTTACATTGACTAATTCTTCGGCACGAGAACCATGCATCTCTTACATTGACTAATTATTCGGCACGAGAACCATGCATCTCTTACATTGACTAATTCTTCGGCACGAAAACAATGCATCTCTTACATTGACTAATTCTTCGGCACGAGAACAATGCATCTCTTACATTGACTAATTCTTCGGCACGAGAACAATGCATTTCTTGCATTGACTAATTCTTCAGCACGAGAACCATGCATCTCTTACATTGACTAATTCTTCTGCACGAGAACCATGCATCTCTTACATTGACTAATTCTTCGGCACGAGAACAATGCATTTCTTGCATTGACTAATTCTTCGGCACGAAAACAATGCATCTCTTACATTGACTAATTCTTCGGCACGAGAACAATGCATCTCTTACATTGACTAATTCTTCGGCACGAGAACAATGCATCTCTTACATTGACTAATTCTTCGCCACGAGAACCATGCATTTCTTGCATTGACTAATTCTTCGGCACGAGAACAATGCATCTCTTACATTGACTAATTCTTCGGCACGAGAACAATGCATCTCTTACATTGACTAATTCTTCGGCACGAGAACAATGCATCTCTTACATTGACTAATTCTTCGGCACGAGAACAATGCATCTCTTACATTGACTAATTCTTTGAGTTTGACAGTACTGGGTCTTAGGTTATAGTAATTTTGAAGAGGGGCTTTCAGAGAATTGCTGTAAACTTTATCGGACCATTGATCATATTACTAGTACTCTAAAATCGACAGACTGGAACCCAGGCTACATGTGTAAACATATACGTGTTGTGATACTCGTTTCCCATGTCATATTTGGTACACACATTACATATTCCGCTACAAATCTGGGATTTTCACTTACATAGTAATAATTACAGACGGATCTGTAGTCCAGTGGTAACACCCTGGACTGGTAATCCAGGGATCGCAGGTTCGATCCCCCGTCTGATCCTAATAAAATTAACAGTCTTTCAGATGGGACGCTAAACCGAGGTCTCGTGTCGGTGCTGTTCACCGTGCCCGTAAAAGAACCAGAGGAGACTCTGGAATAGATCTCTGTCTGTATCATTACACTATCCTCCACAAATCTAATATAACTAATCTCTTCAGGAGGCGTCGCTCATATGGGCAACCGGTAGCGACGATAAATAAACGTAATACACACACATAGTGATCACGAGAAAATCGCAGATTAACTGAAAACAAACGAAATATATATGTTTCAAAATTCACTGCGTTCTAGAAAATAATATATTTTTCCTTGGAATTGTTTAGTTTGCTGTTCCAGTTTTGGAGACACTGATGTATACTGATACGTTTTACACTTTTAAGATTTTGTTTCGTCTAGGTTTTGTTACATTCATTAAACCCGTCAGAAAATAGCGGATTCGTCTCTAAATGAAGAATTCTATGAAATAATTTTCCGCTTCCATTGGCAACATAATAACGTCATTTAAAGAAAAATATATTATTGTCATTTCGACAACACACTTGGCCACTTTTTCAGAGCTTCTAGTACATTTCCTGGAAATGGAAGAAAGAAGTATAGAATTATTCTTCAATACATTACTGGCTCATTTAAATCTAATGTGTACCTGTCACAAAAATTTAAGATGTGTGTGTTTATACGTTTATTTATCGTCGCTACCGGTTGCCCATATGAGCGACGCCTCCTGAAGAGATTAGTCATTTAAAAATGTTTGAGGATATTGCACTGATTCCTGAGTCTCCTCTGGTTCATTTACGTGCACGGTGTAAAGCGCCGACACGAGACCTCGGTTTAATGTCCCATCTGAAAGACTGTTAATTTTATTATGGTCAGACTGAGGATCGAACGTGCGATCCCTGGATTACCAGTTCAGCGTGTTACCACTGGACTACAGACCCGTTAAGATGTCAAGCACTAACTCATATTAATATCATAAAAGAAAGCATTGTAGAAAATAAACCCGTCTGAAAGACTGTAGATTAGTTGAAGTCTGTCTGTCTGTCTGTCTGTCTGTCTGTCTGTCTGTCTGTCTGTCTGTCTGTCTGTCTGTCTGTCTGTCTGTCTGTCTGTCTGTCTGTCTGTCTGTCTGTCTGTCTGTCTGTCTGTCTGTCTGTCTGTCTGTCTGTCTGTCTGTCTGTCTGTCTGTCTGTCTGTCTGTCTGTCTGTCTGTCTGTCTGTCTGTCTGTCTGTCTGTCTGTCTGTCTGTCTGTCTGTCTGTCTGTCTGTCTGTCTGTCTGTCTGTCTGTCTGTCTGTCTGTCTGTCTGTCTGTCTGTCTGTCTGTCTGTCTGTCTGTCTGTCTGTCTGTCTGTCTGTTGCAAATATATCGTTGGAAAATCATTGTTACTTTGTGCACCTCCCTCCCACTATACGTTTCTAAATAATATTGAAAATAGAGGAAGAAAATACATCACATGATGGCCTGGATAAACACACAATACAAACAAATGTCAACCAAATACTTTATACACAACACACAAATCATCAGGACTACCGGAGAGTTTAATCAGTATTAAATGAGGCAGCAATAATCGCAGTAAGATTGCGGCCAGCCGTCACAAATGCAAGTGTCAGCTTAAATTCAATCACATGTACGTGGGTCAACTATTTACCATTTACATGACAGACGGATCTGTAGAAGAGTGGTTAACACGCTGGACTGGTAATCCAGAAATCGCAGGTTCGTTCCCCCGTCTGACCCTAATAAAATTAACAGTCTTTCTGATGGGACTTTAAACCGAGGTCTCGTGTCGGTGCTTTTCACAGTGCACGTAAAAGAACCAGAGGAGACTCTGGAATGGGTCTCTGTCTGTATCACTGCGCCATCTTTCAAAAATCTAAAATGACTAATCTCTTCAGGAGGCGTCGCTCATATGGGCAACCGGTAGCGACGATAAATAAACGTATAAACACACATTTAGAAGGAGAAACCGCCCAAAGCACACACAAAACATATCAAGAACTACATTTGTCTTGACATCCATGAGCAGTGATGGAAGGAAACATGCATTATGGCCATCAAATGAACAACAAAATTACAAATGATAGAACATCGACATGTGTTGCAGATTCCGCTAGGCCAGTGCATATTTTCGAATACTCTTAACTTTGCCAAAACGTGCAATGGCAGTACATGCTATCATGATCAACGTAAGAATATGTTTTATTTCATGAACACGAAATCAATATCGTTTATCACATAAACTACGGCGCGGGAGTTTAATAAAGCCATGTCATAAATTCGGTAATACACTAGTGTATTAAATATGCAAATGAGACAAATGCGTGGGCGAATCACGTAGCGATTCGCAGTGACATACATTTTTACATCAACTAGCACGCGCGTGTAACTTTGATTGTAACGTCATTTGCCAAAACATCGTGTACATTTTGTATTTGTATTTGTTAAAAAAGACTGTTTGAAAATAATTTAAAAGTGTTTAATATTGAATTGTTGCGCATGATATGTTGTGATAGTTTAAAAACTGTTTACAAAGGAAGAAAATTAAAAAATTGGAGTATTTAGTGTCGCACTATTTTCTTGGCCCATTAAGTAGAAATCGCAGTACTACTCTGGCTTTCATTTGCTAAAAGGGAAGTGTGTTCAATCGTGACACACTTTTACTGCGTATTTGGTAATGCGACCTTATGGACCACGGTGTGGACGATGAATTGGAGATTAGGCTGATCATGTTTAACTCCAGCTACCGGATATGGCAATGCGACCTTATGGACCACGGTGTGTACGATGAATTGGAGATTAGGCTGATCATGTTTAACTCCAGCTACCGGATATGGCAATGCGACCTTATGGACCACGGTGTGTACGATGAATTGGAGATTAGGCTGATCATGTTTAACTCCAGCTACCGGATATGGCAATGCGACCTTATGGACCACGGTGTGGACGATGAATTGGAGATTTGGCTGATCATGTTTAACTCCAGCTACCGAATATGGCAATGCGACCTTATTGTGTACGATGAATTGGAGGTTAGGCTGATCATGTTTAACTCCAGCTACCGGATATGGCAATGCGACCTTATGGACCACGGTGTGTACGATGAATTGGAGGTTAGGCTGATCATGTTTAACTCCAGCTACCGGATATGGCAATGCGACCTTATGGACCACGGTGTGGACGGTGAATTGGAGATGTGCAAGTCCCGAAATCGAGTTCGAGTTGTTTTTAAAGTGTTTCTGCCGCCGAGTATAGGTAGTAGCTAGGCCCAGGCATAGCTATTTTCAATATAGATGACGTACATTGCCTATATCTTGCTTTACGTTATGAATCACTATGCACGTGCACAATAGTTCTCTGAAAATAGTAAATCCTAAACATATTTCTAATATTATGACTTCAGATGATATTGTACACAGTCTGTATCACATTTTTGTACTACCGTTGCTATGGTTATTAGATTCTGTGAATTGCTGTATTTATGATTTCTTATCATTAATTGTCCCATTTCCCTTTCTAATCTACTAGACATTCCATATATCATCATATTCCATTACATATTATATATAGTATCTCTAGTTTTCAGCTTTTACATTACTATATAATTCCATGGCCATGTTAGTTATACAAATTTATTTTAGCTCGATTGCGAAACAAGTTCTTACAACTTATATTAATCACTCTCGAGACCACATTCTTGATGGAATCCATCGCCACGAGCGAGAGAGAAGAGGTAACGTGGAATTTAAATGCCTTGCCTAAGGGCACAATCGTAACGGCTCCAGTATGGCTCGAACTCCAGGCCTTTCGCACCTGAAGCGAATGTGCTACCACTGCGCTATCACGACTTCCACTTTCCGACTTTACATTACTATATAATTTCAATGTGCAGTTCTCACGTATAGTCCTATATTTTGATTGCATTTGATTTGTATATATGTTTGAGGGCCTCATGGTAGATTAACTAAATGAGTTCTCTCGTAAAATAACCTTGAACACCTTTATTATTATTATTATTATTACTATTATTATTATTATTATTATTATTATTATTACTATTATTATTACTATTATTATTATTATTATTATTATTACTATTATTACTATTATTATTATTACTATTTCTTGAAATAGAAAGAAATTACTATTATACTATTATTAAACCACTTTTTGATTAATAAACGTATAGAGAAGGAATGATAAGATTATTGTGTGGCAAATCAGATGGTAGAGAGTACTGTTCACCGCAACAAAGTATAAACTTTATTTATTTTACAACGATTGCGAAGAAAGTTTTAACAACTTATATTAATCACTCTCGTTGACGCGGATGAAAGCGTACATGTTGTCATTCACGTGGGAGGAAAGCGGAGTACCCGGAGTAAACCCACCTGTCCGATCTGGCGACCATCGTACCATCTCACCTACTTCCCAGTCCGAGTATCGAACCCGGATTGCATTGGTGAGAAGCGAGCGCGCTAGCCACTGCGCTCATCTGACCGCAACAACGAGTGTTAATATAACAATACTGTTAAAGCGACACGACATCGGTAAAAACGCAAATGTCTGCAGAATGTAATTTGCTATTATATGGTATAATATTTTCCCAAATATTTGCCTAAAAAAACTGAGTATTTCAACAAATAAACAAACGTCGTATACGCGGTTTGTTGACATAACAAAATAATGTAAATAGAGTCGACAGACATGCGTAATACAAAGCGTTTATCCTGAATAACACGAGTTATGTTGCATAATTACCGTGATATCTCACATGTGTGCCTATGCATATTTATTTGTAGACTAATCTTAATTAAAGTATCTCTAAACGAAAGTATCGCGCGTTTAGTATTGACTTCAATGACAACACACGTCAATTCAGGAGCCTGGATGACCGTTATATGAAATCCTACTTTCACGTTTGAAAGTTTGTATACCACAAAACACTGTTAAATTTATTCAATGTAGAACACGTGTACAAACTGTACAATAGTAATGGTCCTATTGTTTCACATCAAACTACGGTGTTCCGTTAGGGCCATCGCGGTATATAGAGGGAAATCAGGAAGGCGATGGTACGATGGCACGATGGTACGATGTCGATGGTACGATGGCACGATGTCGATGGTACGATGGTACGATGGTACGATGTGTTATTATCATCGTGCCATCGTACCATCGACATCGTACCATCGTGACATCGTACAATCGACATCGTGCCATCGTACCATCGACATCGTGCCATCGTACCATCGACATCGTACCATCACCATCGTGCCATCGTACCATCGACATCGTGCCATCGTACCATCGCGTTACATTTTTTATATACCGCGATGACCCTAACGGAACACCGTATCAAACTCTAATTTACTTTTATTGTTCAGCCTATTTATAATTCTACTTTTAGTGTTTTAATTAATATAACACCACTGTAACTCACGCTTTTAGTGAATAAAACACGTATGTTACAAGCCCCCATGTCACCAGAAAAAGCAAATCATTTGCTTAACATGTCATGCTTAACGATAGTGTGTGAACTTGCCCGTACATACTGCTGACATACACCAAATCAATGAGCCATTTGCAATAAAGTTTTATAGCGTAGCCGTAAAAGATATGTTCTAATTTTCTGCAAGGCATTAAACGCGCCAATTATGTCGTTAATGTGGCCACAATTAACTCTTCCTATCCGGAGATAAGACCCAATTATACAGACAGCAGTATATGGAAACAGTGGTATCTACACACTGTAGCAATTATACAGACAGCAGTATATGGAAACAGTGGTATCTACACACTGTAGCAATTATACAGACAGCCGTATATGGAAACAGTGGTATCTACACACTGTAGCAATTATACAGACAGCAATACATGGAAACAGGGGTATCTGCACACTGTAGCAATTATACAGACAGCGGTATGTGGAAACAGTGGTGTCTACACACTGTAGCAATTATACAGACAGCAGTACATGGAAACAGGGGTATCTGCACACTGTAGCAATTATACAGACAGCAGTATATGGAAACAGTGGTATCTACACACTGTAGCAATTAAACAGACAGCAGTATATGGAAACAGTGGTATCTACACACTGTAGCAATTATACAGACAGCGGTATATGGAAACAGTGGTATCTACACACTGTAGCAATGATACAGACAGCAGTATATGGAAATAGTGGTATCTACACACTTTAATTATACAGACAGCTGTTTATGGAAACAGTGGTATCTACACACTATAGCAATTATACAGACAGCAGTATATGGAAACAGTGGTATCTACACCATATATCAATTATACAGGCAGCAGTATATGGAAACAGTGGTATCTACACATTGTAGCAATAATACAGACAGCAGTATATGGAAACAGTGGTATCTACACACTGTAGCAATTATACAGACAGCAGTATATGGAAACAGTGGTATCTACACACTGTAGCAATTATACAGACAGCAGTATATGGAAACATTGGTATCTACACACTGTAGCAATAATACAGACAGCAGTATATGGAAACAGTGGTATCTACACACTGTAGCAATTATACAGGCAGCAGTATATGGAAACATTGGTATCTACACATTGTAGCAATTATACAGACAGCCGTATATGGAAACAGTGGTATATACACACTGTAACAATTATACAGGTAGCAGTATATGGAAACAGTGGTATCTACACACTGTAGCAATTATACATACAGCAGTATATGGAAACAGTGGTATCTACACACTGTAGCAATTATACAGACAGCAGTATATGGAAACAGTGGTATCTACAAACTGTAGCAATTATACAGACAGCAGTATATGGAAACAGTGGTATCTACACACTGTAGCAATTATACAGACAGCAGTATCTGGAAACAGTGGTATCTACAAACTGTAGCAATTATACAGACAGCAGTGTATGGAAACAGTGGTATCTACACACTGTAGTAATTATACAGACAGCAGTATATGGAAACAGTGGTATCTACACACTGTAGCAATTATACAGGCAGCAGTATATGGAAACAGTGGTATCTACACACTGTAGCAATTATACAGACAGCAGTATATGGAAACAGTGGTATCTACACACTGTAGCAATTATACAGACAGCGGTATATGGAAACAGTGGTATCTACACACTGTAGCAATGATACAGACAGTAGTATATGGAAATAGTGGTATCTACACACTTTAATTATACAGACAGCAGTATATGGAAACAGTGGTATCTACACACTGTAGCAAGTATACAGGCATCAGTATATGGAAACAGTGGTATCTACACACTGTAGCAATTATACAGACAGCAGTATATGGAAACAGTGGTATCTACACACTGTAGCAATTATACAGACAGCAGTATATGGAAACAGTGGTATCTACACACTGTAGCAATTATACAGACAGCAGTATATGGAAACAGTGGTATCTGCACACTGTAGCAATTATACAGACAGCAGTACATGGAAACAGTGGTATCTACACACTGTAGCAAGTATACAGACAGCAGTATATGGAAACAGTGGTATCTACACACTGTAGTAATTATACAGACAGCAGTATATGGAAACAGCGGTATCTACACACTGTAGCAATTATACAGACAGCAGTATATAGAAACAGTGGTATCTACGCACTGTAGCAATTATACAGGCAGCAGTATATGGAAACAGTGGTATCTACACACTGTAGCAATTATTCAGACAGCAGTATATGGAAACAGTGGTATCTACACACTGTAGCAATTATACAGACAGCAGTATATGGAAACAGTGGTATCTACACACTGTAGCAATTATACAGACAGCTGTATATGGAAACAGTGGTATCTACACACTATAGCAATTATACAGACAGCAGTATATGGAAACAGTGGTATCTACACCATATATCAATTATACAGGCAGCAGTATATGGAAACAGTGGTATCTACACATTGTAGCAATTATACAGACAGCAGTATATGGAAACAGTGGTATCTACACACTGTAGCAATTATACAGACAGCAGTATATGGAAACAGTGGTATCTACACACTGTAGCAATTATACAGACAGCAGTATATGGAAACATTGGTATCTACACACTGTAGCAATAATACAGACAGCAGTATATGGAAACAGTGGTATCTACACACTGTAGCAATTATACAGACAGCAGTATATGGAAACATTGGTATCTACACATTGTAGCAATTATACAGACAGCAGTATATGGAAACAGTGGTATCTACACACTGTAACAATTATACAGGTAGCAGTATATGGAAACAGTGGTATCTACACACTGTAGCAATTATACAGACAGCATTATATGGAAACAGTGGTATCTACACACTGTAGCAATTATACATACAGCAGTATATGGAAACAGTGGTATCTACACACAGTAGCAATTATACAGACAGCAGTATATGGAAACAGTGGTATCTACAAACTGTAGCAATTATACAGACAGCAGTGTATGGAAACAGTGGTATCTACACACTGTAGCAATTATACAGACAGCAGTATATGGAAACAGTGGTATCTACACACTGTAGCAATTATACAGGCAGCAGTATATGACAACAGTGGTATCTACACACTGTAGCAATTATACAGACAGCAGTATATGGAAACAGTGGTATCTACACACTGTAGCAATTATACAGACAGCAGTGTATGGAAACAGTGGTATCTACAAACTGTAGCAATTATACAGACAGCAGTATATGGAAACAGTGGTATCTACACACTGTAGCAATTATACAGACAGCAGTATATGGAAACAGTGGTATATACATACTGTAGCGACGAGGATGGACTAGGGAGTCATATATACCTGTATATGATGAATGTAACAGGGTTTATTTAAAAACCACATTGTTAGAGCATGCTACATCATACATAAACGTACAACAAACAATACAAGAAACCTTAAAATACCAATAGCTCACACTGAACAGATTAAAAACTCTTTCTTCGTGAACACACTTGGACTTGGCACTTAGCACCACCTGGACGATACGGTAGTGCATGTGGACACAGTTGAGGGCTTCAAGTCAGCTCTCAACCTGTAATACTAAGACATTCCTCCCCGTAGACGTTATACCAGCAGTGGTCCTGTCTACATACTTCAACATATATACAGTTAGAAAACACGTGTGGACTGGAACCACCTGGACGATGTTGTAGTGCATGCGGACACAGTTGAGGGCTTCAAGTCAGTTCTCAACCTGTAATACTAGACTCCTGCCCGTAGACGTTATACCAGCTGTGGTCTGTCTACGTACTTCAACAGATACAGTTAGAGCGTGTGGACTGGAACCACCTGGACGATGGTGTAGTGCATGCGGACACAGTTGAGGGCTTCAAGTCAGCTCTCAACCTGTAATACTAGTCTCCTGCCCGTAGAGGTTATACCAGCAGTGGTCCTATCTGCGTATTTCAACAGATACAGTTAGAGCTTGTGAACAGTTTAAGCACTATTTCTTCGTGAAAACACTTGTGGACTGGAACCACCTGGATGATGGTGTAGTGCATGCGGACACAGTTGAGGGCTTCAAGTCAGCTCTCAACCTGTAATACTAAGACATTCCTCCCCGTAGACGTTATACCAGCAGTGGTCATGTCTACATACCTCAACAGATACAGATATACAGTTAGAGCTAGTAGGATTGTTATTGTTTCAACCACTTCTTCAAGGTGTGCTTCCAATGGGTCAGGAGAATATTTGACACCTTCATTGTTAGGTTTCATTGTAACCAGCCAATTTTGATGTGGACTCCAAACGAGCACCGAGGGTGCGAGTGGTTTTGGTGGGTCTGAGGGCTTCCCCCCAGAACAATTTTAAAACCTGGACGTCATTTGGTGCACTCTGGCGACTCTGAGAACTAATTATATTCCGATAAATACACTTGGAAAACGTATGTTTTTTATGCGCCAATTTGTAAAAATGTCTGAACTATACTGTACATCAGTGCATCGTCTGAGTTTCATATCTTTAGCTGGGTATGTGTATGAAAAGGGAGTGCATCTACATGTACGTATATCTACCTGCTTGTGCCTATACTTGTGTGCTTTTACTTGCAAAGAACTGCTTAGTACTGGAGCTTACCAGGAACACTGTTAACGTACTGTTGAAAGCTGGCGTTAAACTCAATCAAACTGCACATGCATATAGATCTACACTGTAATTATTAATGTACTGGTAAATGAGGGTTGAGATTTTAATAGTTAAATATGATAAACTCATAAAAATACTGACATTGAATCCATTGTATCCATTGTCAATCACTAGTGAGTAGTGAGTGTAGTCAGTGTACGATGACGTCAGAGTTTTACTCTAGTCTATATACATTACCACAGGTAGTCTAGGCTACTAGTCTGTATAGTAGAAACTCATTTCGCTCGCTCGTACGCGTAAATTTTTTAAGGATTTTGTTTTGAAAATGATGTGGACGCCACTGCGTACTTGCGTATAGGCAGTTACGCGCGTGGTAACAACGGTATATGTAAGGTTTGATTATACGTTGATTGTACTATAGTGTTGTAATTGGGTATGTGCGTCTGTTTCACGGTTTCTATATTAATATGCACTTTATTACGAACTTTTTTTGGATGTAAATATAATTATTCTGGCGCCATTTTGTTCATTTAGATTTGTACGTCCACCGCACTCCTATCCTGCATTAATTGGAAACAGGTGTGGAATATATATATACGAGTATATATAGTGTCGGCGCCGAAAGAATTCACGTCGGGTAGCAATTTTATTGCGCGTGTCGGCTCCGAAATGATGCGGTGTCATAGATAGATAACATGAAATCGTTTCCCCCAATACCGGATCGAACAACAGCACAAGACTAATCCCTCCAGAAAAATATCTGGAAAAAAATTACAAAAACTTGCAAATGTAGTGTTTGTTTTAATTTAGAAATATCCTCTATATATTAATGCTTAGTTTTAAACATTTTGGAATATTTTTTTGTTATTCAATTTATGTTTTGTAATAAAGATGTGATATATCTTTGATGTGATCCTTCGTATTTCGTTTTCATGTAATAATAATCATATAATGTAGGTGTGCGTTTTCTATGTCCTCTAGTATATAATGTAGGTGTACGTTTTCTATGTCCTCTAGTATATAATGTAGGTGTGCGTTTTCTATGTTCTCTAGAATATAATGTAGGTTATAATGTTGGTGTGCGTTTTCTATGTCCTCTAGTATATACTGTAGGTGTGCGTTTTCTATGTCCTCTAGAATATAATGTAGGTTATAATGTTGGTGTGCGTTTTCTATGTCCTCTAGAATATAATGGTAACTAAGCTGTTTACAAACCGTTGTGTAGTGATATTTATGTTCTAACATACTACGTTCTGTTATGCACAGACGGATATGTAGTCCAGTGGTAAACACGCTGGACTGGTAATCCAGGGATCGCAGGTTCTGACCCTAATAAAATTAACCGTCTTTCAGACGGGACTTTAAACCGAGGTCTCGTGTCGGTGCTGTACACGGTCCACGTAAAAGAACCAGAGTAGACTCTGGAATGGGTCTCTGTCTGTATCACTGCACTATCCTACAAATATTTAAAATGACTAATCGCTTCAGGAGGCGTCGCTCATATGGGCAATCGGTAGCGACAATAAATAAACGTAAAAAAACTCTGTTATGCCTTGGTGCTGAAAATACGCATACCATTCTTATTGCATTTCTCAACTGTCAGCATTAAACCAATCAGCTTAGCCTAAAGACATTTGTCTTATTAAAAGATCATGTTGATTTATTTGATTGACATGCACGCGATTTGCTATATTTCATTAGAACTAGAGATGATGCCCATGTTCTCGATCGTAGGTGAAAGGAACGTTACAATTGTAACTAACTGTAGTACGACAAGTATACATGCACCTCATTTATGAAATTCATCAGTAATTAAATTGGTTTGAATTAAACACATTTGTCGGAATATTTTTATTTCCCCATAGGGTGTGATGTAAAATGACGCATATGCCGGTTTCCATGAAGCGGAAAACGTACGCGTTTTTTGCGCGGATTTATTCGGCACCGAACAGGCACCGAACAGGCGCCGAATAGATATACTTCGCTTCTATTCAGTCTATATTGCATTATGACGTTTCCATTGACGAGAATTTCAGCGCTGAATATTGTCGGCGCCGGAAGAATTCGCTTCGGGTAGCGATTTTATTCCGCATGTCAGCCCCAAAATGACACAGTAAGGTGTCATATTAGATAAAATGACGTCGTTTCCCCCAATACCGGATCGAACAACAGCACAAGACTAATCCCTCCAGAAAAATATCTGGAATGAAATTACAAAAACTTGCAAATGTAGTGTTTGTTTTAACTTGGAAACAGCCATTTTCGTGGAGGTCAATTAAAGTTAAAACAAAAAGCGCATGCGTTTTTATCCAAAAACCGAGTCGGGTTTCGGCTTCATGGAAAACGTTTTTCGATGCGCACTCGGTGCGTATTCGGTGTGTGCGTACTCGGTACGTGTGTACTCGGTGCGTGCGTACTCGGTGCGTATTCGGTGCGTGTGTACTCGGTGCGTACTCGGTGTGTACTTGGAGCGTGCGTACTCGGTGCGTACGTACTCGGTGCGTGCGTACCCGGTGTGTACTCGGTGCGTGCGTGCTCGGTGCGTGCGTGCTCGGTGCGTACTCGGTGCGTGCTCGGTGCGTTACTCGGTGCGTGCGTGCTCGGTGCGTACTCGATGCGTGCGTGCTCGGTGCGTGCGTGCTCGGTGCGTACTCGGTGCGTGCGTACCCGGTGTGTACTCGGTGCGTGCGTGCTCGGTGCGTGCGTGCGTGCTCGGTGCGTACTCGGTGCGTGCTCGGTGCGTACTCGGTGCTTGCGTGCTCGGTGCGTACTCGATGCGTGCGTGCTCGGTGCGTACTCGATGCGTGCGTGCTCGGTGCGTACTAGATGCGTGCGTGCTCGGTGCGTACTCGGTGCGTGCGTACCCGGTGTGTACTCGGTGCGTGCGTGCTCGGTGCGTACTCGGTGCGTGCTCGGTGCGTACTCGGTGCGTGCGTGCTCGGTGCGTACTCGATGCGTGCGTGCTCGGTGCGTACTCGATGCGTGCGTGCTCGGTGCGTACTCGATGCGTGCGTGCTCGGTGCGTACTCGATGCGTGCGTGCTCGGTGCGTACTCGATGCGTGCGTGCTCGGTGCGTACTCGGTGCGTGCGTACCCGGTGTGTACTCGGTGCGTGCGTGCTCGGTGCGTGCGTGCTCGGTGCGTACTCGGTGCGTGCTCGGTGCGTACTCGGTGCGTGCGTGCTCGGTGCGTACTCGATGCGTGCGTGCTCGGTGCGTACTCGATGCGTGCGTGCTCGGTGCGTACTCGATGCGTGCGTGCTCGGTGCGTACTCGATGCGTGCGTGCTCGGTGCGTACTCGATGCGTGCGTGCTCGGTGCGTACTCGATGCGTGCGTGCTCGGTGCGTACTCGGTGCGTGCGTGCTCGGTGCGTACTCGATGCGTGCGTGCTCGGTGCGTACTCGATGCGTGCGTGCTCGGTGCGTACTCGATGCGTGCGTGCTCGGTGCGTGCGTGCTCGGTGCGTACTCGATGCGTGCGTGCTCGGTGCGTACTCGGTGCGTGCGTGCTCGGTGTGTACTCGGTGCGTGCGTGCTCGGTGCGTACTCGGTGCGTGCGTGCTCGGTGCGTACTCGGTGCGTGCGTGCTCGGTGCGTACTCGGTGCGTGCTGCGTGCTCGGTGCGTGCTCGGTGCGTGCTCGGTGCGTACTCGGTGGTGCGTGCTCGGTGCGTACTCGGTGCGTGCTCGGTGCGTACTCGATGCGTGCGTGCTCGGTGCGTGCTCGGTGCGTGTGCGTGCTCGGTGCGTGCTCGGTGCGTGCTCGGTGCGTACTCGGTGCGTACTCGGCTGATATGGATAATAACAATCTTGCAAAGTTTTTCTTCAACACCAGATGAATTGAATTTACAAAAAAACAATTGAATACACAACCGAGGTTCTCGAATAAGTTGGCCATACTTTAAAGTTTAAATTTTATTTATTTAACAACGATTGCGAAGCATGTTTTAACAACTTATATTAATCACTCTCGTTGGCGCGGATGGAAGCGTAAATGTAGTCATTCGTGTGTGTGTGTGGGGGGGGGGACCGAAGTACCCGGAGTAAACCCAACCGTCCGATCTGGCGACCACTGTACCATCTCACATAATTCCCGGTCCGTGGATCGAACCCGGGTTGCATTAACGAGAAGCGAGCGCGCTAACCACTGCGCTAATCGGACAGCAAATAGATAGATCTAAGACCGTTATAAGCTAATTTAGCTTTCGGATCTAATCCCTTTTCAAAACATAAAATATTATATTGTAATGTAATTGCTATATGTATATATGTTACATTGTTTGAAATAAAATATGTTTAAACTAATCCAGGGATCGCAGGTTCGATTCCCCGTCTGACCCTAATAAAATTAACAGTCTTTCTGATGGGACTTTAAACCGAGGTCTCGTGTCGGTGCTTTACACCGTGCACGTAAAAGAACTAGAGGAGACTCTGGAATGGGTATTTGTCTGTATTATTGCACTATCCTCCAAACATCTAAAATGACTAATCTCTTCAGGAGTCGTCGCTCATATGTGCAACCGGTAGTGACGATAAAAAAACGTAAAAACACACACGAAGTGTCACTGTCACAGACGAGAGTAGTCAATAAATAGTATTGGTTTGTCCATTTAATGACAACGTGTCTAGGTACCAGTACATTTAAGCGTTTCTGCTCACTCACACCAGATCTGCAACTCGTTGAAATGTTTCGTGGATTTGACAGGCGATGAGTGCGTCGCACGTTTTAATGTGTTTCTACAGTCTGCCTATTACATGAATTGGCTATAAGATAGTACTAAAGTATATCTCTAAAGTATATACGTACGGTTTCTACAGTCGGTTTCTACAGTCTGCCTATTACACGAGTTGGCTATAAGATAGTACTAAAGTATATACGTACGGTTTCTACAGTCTGTTTCTACAGTCTGTGTATTACATGAGTTGGCTATAAGATAGTACTAAAGTATATACGTACGGTTTCTACAGTCTGTTTCTACAGTCTATCTATTACATGAGTTGGCTATAAGATAGTACTAAAGTATATACGTACAGTTTCTACAGTCTGTTTCTACAGTCTGTCTATTACATGAGTTGGCTATAAGATAGTACTAAAGTATATACGTACGGTTTCTACAGTCTGTTTCTACAGTCTCCCTATTACACGAGTTGGCTATAAGATAGTACTAAAGTATATACGTACGGTTTCCACAGTCGGTTTCTACAGTCTGCCTATTACATGAATTGGCTATAAGATAGTACTAAAGTATATACGCACGGTTTCTACAGTCGGTTTCTACAGTCTCCCTATTACACGAGTTGGCTATAAGATAGTACTAAAGTATATACGTACGGTTTCTACAGTCTGCCTATAACATGAATTGGCTATAAGATAGTACTAAAGTATATACGTACGGTTTCTACAGTATGTTTCTACAGTCTGTCTATTACATGAATTGGCTATAAGATAGTACTAAAGTATATAGGTACGGTTTCTACAGTATGTTTCTACAATCTGTCTATTACATGAATTGGCTATAAGATAGTACTAAAGTATATACGTACGGTTTCTACAGTATGTTTCTACAGTCTGCCTATTACATGAATTGGCTATAAGATAGTACTAAAGTATATACGTACGGTTTCTACAGTCTGCCTATTACATGAATTGGCTATAAGATAGTACTAAAGTATTTACGTACGGTTTCTACAGTCGGTTTCTACAGTCTGCCTATTACATGAGTTGGCTATAAGATAGTACTAAAGTATATACGTACGGTTTCTAAAGTCGGTTTCTACAGTCTGCCTATTACATGAATTGGCAATAAGATAGTACTAAAGTATATACGTACGGTTTCTACAGTCTGTTTCTACAGTCTGCCTTTTACATGAATTGGCTATAAGATAGTACTAAAGTAGATACGTACGGTTTCTACAGTCTGTTTCTACAGTCTCTTTTACATGTATTGGCTATAAGATAGTACTAAAGTATATACGTACGGTTTCTACAGTCTGTTTCTACAGTCTGCCTTTTACATGAATTGGCTATAAGATAGTACTAAAGTAGATACGTACGGTTTCTACAGTCGGTTTCTACAGTATGCCTATTACACGAATTGGCTATAAGATAGTACTAAAGTATATACGTACGGTTTCTACAGTCGGTTTCTACAGTCTGCCTATTGCATGAATTGGCTATAAGATAGTACTAAAGTATATACGTACGGTTTCTACAGTATGTTTCTACAGTCTGCCTATTACATGAATTGGCTATAAGATATTACTTAAAGTATATACGTACGAGCATACCTAATAATCACTATGCACAGAACTAACGAGCTAATACATGTAGTCCAGTGGTAACACGCTGGACTGGTAATCCAGGGATAGCAGGTTCGCTCCCCCGTCTGACCCTAATGACATTAACAGTCTTTAAGATGGGACTTTAAACCGAGGTCTCGTGTTGGTGTTGTACACCGTGCACTTACAGAACCAGATGAGACCCTGGAACGGGTCTCTATCTGTATCATTGCACTATCCTCCATTCATCTAAAATGACTAATCTCTTCAGGAGGCGTCGCTCATATGGGCAACCGGTAGCGACGATAAATAAGCGTAAAACACACACACACACAAGGCTAATACATAATGAAACTATAGAAGGTAAGTTAAATTTTATTCTCTGTATAATTCATCTATTATGAGTGCGTAATACAATATTAGAGTAATTATGCATGCAGCTTTATAATGGTGTGTTTTAAACAAAGTCTGATTGATTATTTTATAGAACAGAACAGAACAGTGTACACATTATTTAACGTGTACATATATGGTTACACATGTACATTAATGTAAAAAGTATGAACATTTCAAAATGTAATAATATATCAAAATACATTATAATATGACATATTTAGAGTGCATGCACTAGAGACGGCCGATATTGTCAATGAAAGATGGTATCATTTATTATTGTTTATCAGAATATAAGAAATGTTTATATAAACCAATAGTATCGTTGCAACGCAGGCATGTTTAAATTTATACTATTGCGTAAGCCCGAAAATAGAGGTAAAACTACAGTCTACATCCGTTATGTCGAATCCTGTCGGACCGAACAAAATATTTCGACATAACCAAAGTTTGAATTAACGAAATTCTATATACACGGAGTCAGTTATATGTAAAATGATTGTGTCTGAAACGGGACTTTGATCCGACTTCGAGAAAACCGAATAATTCGAGATAACCGACTTTGACATAACGGATGTAGAATGTATACAAAATAGAGATAGAACTATACAAAATAGAGATACACTATATATAAACTCTCAATAGTGTACACACGAGCTCTGTGGTCGAGTGGTTACGGTTGCTGACTTGTACATGTATACCACTGTAACCTATTATCACTGATGGTCACGTTCAGATCGTGTCTCTTTATATGAAAAAGTTGGCAGTTTCTTACGGAGGTTGGTTCATCCAGCCTGCCCAGGAAATGTGTTGTTAGGTAAACTGCTCAAATGGGTAATCGGTAGCGACGTTAAATAAACTTAAACTCCAAACAAATACAAAGGAGCGATTGAACTGAATGCTACTAGTTATTCTTAATCTTAAACATTATCACTTAAGGATTTATACTAGTGGACATTTTGTTGTGTACATATACTACATAGAAAACGCACACCTACATTATATACTAGAGGACATAGAACAGGCACACCTACATTATATACTAGAGGACATAGAAAACGCACACCTACATTATATAATAGAGGACATAGAAAACGCACACCTACATTATATAATAGAGGACATAGAAAACGCACACCTACATTATATAATAGAGGACATAGAAAACGCACACCTACATTATATACTAGAGGACATAGAAAACGCACACCTACATTATATACTAGAGGACATAGAAAACGCACACCTACATTATATACTAGAGGACATAGAAAACGCACACCTACATTATATACTAGAGGACATAGAAAACGCACACCTACATTATATACTAGAGGACATAGAAAACGCACACCTACATTATATACTAGAGGACATAGAAAACGCACACCTACATTATATACTAGAGGACATAGAAAACGCACACCTACATTATATACTAGAGGACATAGAAAACGCACACCTACATTATATACTAGAGGACATAGAAAACGCACACCTACATTATATACTAGAGGACATAGAACACGCACACCTACATTATATACTAGAGGACATAGAAAACGCACACCTACATTATATACTAGAGGACATAGAAAACGCACACCTACATTATATACTAGAGGACATAGAAAACGCACACCTACATTATATACTAGAGGACATAGAAAACGCACACCTACATTATATACTAGAGGACATAGAAAACGCACACCTACATTATATACTAGAGGACATAGAAAACGCACACCTACATTATATACTAGAGGACATAGAAAACGCACACCTACATTATATACTAGAGGACATAGAAAACGCACACCTACATTATATACTAGAGGACATAGAAAACGCACACATACATTATATACTAGAGGACATAGAAAACGCACACATACATTATATACTAGAGGACATAGAAAACGCACACCTACATTATATACTAGAGGACATAGAAAACGCACACTTACATTATATACTAGAGGGCATAGAAAACGCACACCTACATTATATACTAGAGAACATAGAAAACGCACACCTACAATATATACTAGAGAACATAGAAAATGCACACCTACATTATATACTAGAGGACATAGAAAACGTATACCTACATTATATACTAGAGGACATAGAAAACGCACACCTGCATTATATGATTAGTATTACATGAAAACGAAATACGAAGGATTCCATCAAAGATATGTCACATCTTTTATTACAAAACACAAACTGAACAACTAAAAATATTCCAAAATGTTTAAAATTATGTATTTATATAGTTATTGTTTTTCATGTAAAAACACACTTATCCGAAGTGTGCGTTTTCTATGTCCTCTAGTATAGATATGAATATGCAATTATGCGGTCTTCATTTTAAGAGACTGGTTGTGTTCATCCTCTATGTATGAGTGCATTTGTTCGAGCACTTCACTGTTTATCACGCGAAAATATATTATAATGAGTGTAACAATGCGTATAATATATGATGATGTACTTTGTACACATCAAACTAAATTATCTGTTCTGCCATACCGAGACACATCGGGCAGTTACTGCCCCTGCATATTCCCTAATAGTATGTAAGTCCTTTTAGGTCCTCTTAAGCTGTTTCCTTTGTTTTTATCGTTGTTTCCTTTGTATATCATGCTATCAATTTTCTTCCACTTTCTCATGCTATAATTATTATGATACTATAAACTATATCGTTATATGAAAAAGTTGGCAGTTTCTTACGGAGGTTGGTGCATCCAAGTACTGGTTAACCGCTGGAGCCTGCCCAGGAAAGGTGTTGTTAAGTAAACTGCCCGCCGGCGATATAGCCCAAAATGGTGCTGATGCAGGCGTAAAATCCGAAATATAACATATAAATATAACATAATAAACTATATCGACATATATCCTACAGTATATCCAATGGGTAAAAGATCGGTATATTTTTTTCGATTAAGTATCATGATTTGGATAAAAATCACATTTATCATAACGCAACATGTGGTTAGGGAACAACATTAAAAACAAAGGATTCCAATAAAGGACCGCTATACATTTCGGGATAAATCGGACTTTATCTGCCAAGGGAGGTAATAGAAAAGCCAGCTAGGTCTCTCATTGTGAGTTTCACAAGCTGCGGAATATCTGACCATTTTAATATGGGTGATAAAATAGTCACAAACACTTTATTTACATTTATTTGTAAAATATCTGCTCTTAATCCAAATAAGTATGCTTAACTGAGAGGAATTAATGGCTTTTGTATGCTTTTCATTGAATGATTGAGTTTTCTCAGTAAAAGAAAATGCTATTTGTCACTGTTTTCAAACAGATGGCATTTTCTCTGTCACTGCTTGAGTTTCGTATTCCTCTTCGGTTGGATGCACTTTTGTATTTTGGCTATTTTCTGACAATCATGAACAGTTAATTATAAAGTAATATTTTCTAATGAATTTGTTTTGTCGGAACTATTTCTTATTACGGACGTTCACACGAACATACGTGGTTGTGCGGTTGTGTATTGCAGTTAAATGAAGGGCAGTGGCAGTTAAAATGAGTTAAATTTGATATACAAATATTATATTAGCGAAAATCATTGGAAATCATAAAAGGAACAGAAGATTGGTGTTTGGTAGTGTACGAGAGGATTTTATTTCAACAACTACTGAAGTTTTTAGGAAATCTTTCTTATATTTGGGGTCACACTTGTGGAGTTCCCTCCCTTATCACATCAAATCAGAACATTCTGTTCCACACTTCTAAGCTTTATATATTAGGTGGTGCAAAGAACAGACCAATAACCTAATAAACTGATAATTTACAATTATACATATATATAAGTATTAGTTCTTGCAGCTTATATCTTATTTCCTATGACAGTTTTACTGGTTACTGTTTACATGTTTCATTATGCCATTTCGTGTTTTAATTTGTTGAGGGCCTCATGGTAGATTGACTTAATTGTTAAAATGAGTTATCTCGTTCAATAAAGTCTTTATTATTATTAGTAGTAGTAGTACATGTAGTAGTATTATTATTAGTATTATTAAACTGTATAATATTATAATGTTACATACTATGAATAACTGTATGGACACATCTTATATTAATATGTATTTCAGAAAAGGGACGTGCACCCGGGTAGAATCACCGACCTCTCGCAGATAACTGGAAGGTCATAGTATTGCAAACGGTAATTTCTTTGTTCATGTAATATTCATCGATCCCCGACCGAAGCTGTATTGCTACTTGAACGCTCCTTGTATAGCATGGCGTAGACTTACAATATCGCAACCAATGCGGATGCTTCATTAATTGCGTCATATCTATATATAGAATAAACACGCCTGGCTATTTATAGATCTGCGGAAACTGTATACTTGTTAAGTTCTACATCTTCTGCATATACTGGATTTTTTACTCCGCCATTTTCTTTTGACGGGTCACACTCGACAATATCGTCTGACAACTGGTGTTCCGAGTCGAATTGTTCCAAATCCGCTTTCGATAGCATCTCAACGATGCCAGCGCCGTAGGAATCGCCCAGGACGTTGATGGCTGTACGGAATCGATCCCTAAAATAATGAAATGAAACTAGTTTGTGACTTTA
This sequence comes from Archivesica marissinica, assembly GCA_014843695.1. NCBI lineage: Eukaryota > Metazoa > Mollusca > Bivalvia > Venerida > Vesicomyidae > Archivesica > Archivesica marissinica. The sequence continues at coordinate 25,267,181 of CM026395.1, read as the reverse complement.
CTTCATAAAAAGGTATCAGTAGTAAATGCTGTTTCCTGCTATTATAGATAGATAGTAAATAATGCATATACAAAAGGCTGTCCGATTAGCGCAGTGGTTAGCGCGGTCGCTTCTCACCAATGCAACCCGGGTTTGATCCTCGGACCGGGAAGTATGTGAGATGGTACGCCAGATCGGACAGGTGGGTTTTCTCCGGGTACTCCGGTTTCCTCCTACATGACTGACCACATATACGCTTTCATTCGCGCCAACGAAAGTGATTAATTTAAGTTGTTAAAACTTGCTTCGCAATCGTTGTAAAATAAATAAAGTTTAAAATACAAAACCAAAGCGATTTAATTCGGATTATGTTTCTATCTTTCTTCGGAATTTCTTTTTAAGAACTAGCTAGTGGAAGTCGCGATAGCGCAGTGGATGCGCGTTCGCTTCATATGCGAACGGTCCGGAGTTCGAGCCCCGCTGGAGCCGTTACGATTGTGCCCCTAGGCAAGGCATTTAAATTCCACGTTGCCTCTTCTCTCTCCCTCGTGGCGATGGATTCCATCAGGAATGAGGTATCGAGAGTGATTAATATAAGTTGAAAGAACTTGTTTCGCAATTGAGCTAAAGTAAATTTGTATAAACTAAGAAGGAATAGTTAGTAGTGATGGAAACGAATATTCGAGTATTATTTCGAAGGTCCTAACATAATCACTGTTACAGCATGCCATTATTAGGCATTATCAATATTAAATATACGATTCGAGCAGTGGTTAGCGTGCTCGCCTCTCACCAATGCAACCAGGGTTCGATCCTCGGATCGGGGCGTATGTGAGATGGTACGGTGGTCGCAATATCGGGTAGGTGGGTTTTCTCCGGGTACTCTGGTTTCCTCCCACACGAATGATGTCGCATACGCTGTCATCCGCGACAACGAGTGTGATTAATATACTATGAGTAGCTACAGCTAGCTTCGCAATAGTTTGTAAAATACATAAAGGCTATAGTGTTCAAAATTATAACTAATTAAATAAACATATCTTACAAAAACCAATCAATCGCAATAATAAGTCTGACGTCGTCAACTGGCAATCCAACAGCCGTCAGCACTATTGCCATCGTTACCAGACCAGCAGATGGAATACCAGCAGCACCAATTGCAGCAGCTGTGGCTGTCAAACTGTAAATAAGGTTAATGTTGATGTAGGAGCGCGTGCATGCAGACTACATAGGTTTAGCATCCAGTTTACAATGTCTCGTCCGATTGCTTGGAATTATTTGCAGTTCTAAGGAAGATGTAAGTCTAATATGCTAAATACGTTCCAATAATACTGCCCATCATGTCTCATCAATTGATAACGCTCATCACTAATGGTAACCGATTTCCATTATTCAACTAGTTGGTGGCTCACCTCAACTGGCAATGACCGAACAATCGCCCCCACCCGGCCTGTAGGCCGACGCCTGAACCGCCTGACTAGATGTGAGACACCTTTAATATTTATATAGTTATTGCGTTTCCTTCGATGAACATATGTCCTCTGATTGTATACAATTTCTCAACTAATGATATGCAGCTGACCACAGGGATTCGGCACGTTTGGGGGTACTAGTATATATATTTAAGTACAGGGATTCTACTCTGTGGGATGTCAGATTTCGCATCGATCAGTAAAATGGCGCAATTCGCGTTGAAACGAGCGTTCTGATTGGATTATTAGAATGTAACAAGATGTTTGTTTTTATATGAAGAATAATCATAATCCAATCAGAACGCTCGTTTCAACGCGAACTGCGCTGCTTGAGAAATTTTCAAAACAAATTGAAAAATTCTCCGAAATCTCTTTTTGACGTACATTTTTGCCGAATAAACCTACATGTTAGTGGAAACACATTTTATTGATAATGTTATTCACTGTTAAAACTCCCGTCGAAGTTGTTTTGTTGTTGCTGACAGAACCCGTGTCCTAGTATGGAAATGTGACCTGCTATGGCCAATGTCTGTGGCAATTGTTTGCAAAGGATACATGCACGCAGCTTAAAGTTGTGTTTTATTTGAAGAACAATATAAAGACTCGGGATAGGCGTTATATTTGGACAGATTTGTACAAAATTGTTTCAGATAGGGCCATTTTACTGATCGATGCGAAATCTGACATCCCACAGAGTAAAATCCCTGTACTTAAATATATATACTAGTACCCCCAAACGTGCCGAATCCCTGTGTAGCTGACATGCGCACTCAAAGTTACGGGCATGCGCATTCGCATTATTAGGCAGCGTTCGCCGCGAGAAAAGGCGTGTCTCCGCCGTATATGCGAAATGTAATCCACCAAAGCTTAATGCGCATGCCTGACACAACAACGGATGCGTTCCGAATGAATGAAGATCGTGGTGAACCGATTCAGAAAGTCGCACTTTCACTTTCAGTTCATTTTCAGTTTATTTTGCAATTTTCACTGTCTGAAAATAAGTATTAAAATTATAATGGCAGATTGGGTAGTTTCATTGTTATTTGTACGTAATGTTTCAAATTCTATAATAGTTTCATTCCATACAATGCAGTGTTGTTTTAAGGACATCATAAACAATTTAGAAACCACAATAAAATAACGCATACTCCAGATCCTTATAGAAGATCAACACATTATGTTAAATACGTCGTCGCTATTAAGTTTACCTGATTGTGATTACTTCTCCGAGACTCAGAGTTATTCCGTTCACTTGAGCAATGAAAATGGCCGCCACTGCTTCATACAGCGCCGTGCCATCCATGTTCACCGTCGCTCCGATGGGGGCTACAAATTTAGCCACACGGATGTCAATCTTGTTCCGGTGTTCCAGACATTCCATGGTAACGGGGAGTGTAGCAGAACTGTAAAAACGAATACAATTCTACAATTCACACAAATGTAATAGTAGGGTTATGTCCGCATATATATATATATATATATATATATATACTGATGAAATATATCTGACAGTATGTACATTCCATGAAATATATATGACAATATGTACATTCCACCATAATCATCTTCATAACTTCATTCTTATACGCGATTGTATATGTCAAATTGACGGACCATAACGCTTTAACATTAAAACTCCTAAGCTGTTCTAACAGAGCTTTCAGGGAGCCTAGTAAGGATTGTCATTGGTCAATACATTCGATATATACTTGCTAGTACAGTATTACAGTATTTTACAGAGTAACCTCCCTTGCTGCCAAATGATGAGCTTAGTTTCGCATGACATATGATATCAACCCACCTAAGTTAAACTGTTATACTGCACCTTTGGGACAGGTACTGCTAAGGAAATTGGTGTCACGTGGTAAGTTTCAGCGTGACATAGGGAAGGACAGACAGAGGTTCGGACACGTGGACAGAGTACATAATCGTTTCACCGATCCCATACACATATATATAATAATGTCCCAATTCTAGACACCCCAAAACCCCTCAGGTGTCCTTTAATCAACCTTAATATTAATCATGGAAGTTAATAAGTTGCAACGTTTGGAGTTAATTTAGTAGATTTTGTATTGTAGTTTTTATTTCATCAAATACAAACAAACATTATAACATATGAAGTAGGTCAAAAATGTTCCATGATCAAATATGGTATAATAGTATATGTACAGTGTATTTCGGCGGTGGTCTTAATAGTTGAACACATACAACTTAGTAATAATACTACCGTGTACGCTCGAACTTTTAAACCTGAAAATTTACATATTTCAAGAATACGTGAATTGAGAAATATTTACGTATAACTAAGAATATGAATACTGAACCATACGGTGTTCCGTTAGGGTCATCGCGGTATATAAAAAATGTAACGCGATGGTGCGATGGCACGATGGTACGATGGCACGATGGTGATGGTACGATGGTACGATGTCGATGGTACGATGGCACGATGTCGATGGTACGATGGCACGATGTCGATGGTACGATGGCACGATGGTACGATGTCGATGGTACGATGGCACGATGATAATAACACATCGTACCATCGTACCATCGACATCGTACCATCGTACTATCGACATCGTGCCATCGTACCATCGACATCGTACCATCGACATCGTGCCATCGTACCATCGACATCTTACCATCGTACCATCGACATCGCGCCATCGTACCATCGTACCATCGCCTTTTTGTGGCAATCAAGCGCTTTCATGCAGTAAAGCGTTCAAGCGCTTTCATGCAGTAAAGCGTCTATTGCATCCGATGTTGACAAGTGGGAAAAATACAAACATGTCGTCTGATGAAGAAGGTAAGCGAATTCCACGGTGAAAATAACGAACTATGGAAACGTTCATTGTTGTTGTCACTTAATGCGCATGCGTCACAGGAAGGCGATGGTACGATGGCACGATGTCGATGGTACGATGGCTCGATGTCGATGGTACGATGTCGATGGTACGATGGTACGATGGCACGATGCCGATGGTACGATGGCACGATGTCGATGGTACGATGGTACGATGGCGTTGACCATCGTACCATCGTATCATCGACATCGTACCATCGACATCGTACCATCGACATCGTGCCATCGTACCATCGACATCGTGCCATCGTACCATCGACATCGTACCATCGTACCATCGGCATCGTGCCATCGTACCATCGACATCGTACCATCGTACCATCGACATCGTGCCATCGTACCATCGACATCGTACTATCGTGCCATCGTACCATCGCCTTCCTGATTTCCCTCTATATACCGCGATGGCCCTAACGGAACACCGTAGAACCAGGACAAATTAACACCAGTAAATTCATGCTACACTGGAAACAGCTAGTTTGTTAATAATATCCTATTTTATACCCTAGATGATTGATAATATTCAGCAATCAGTTAGCTTTAACATTATCAAACTCGCCAACAGGTTCTGCTCGGGTAGTGTGTATTCCTGCTGTGTGTTGGAACTCGGGTTCGAGCCTTGTTGCATACCAGGACGCTTCTAGATTTGTATATTTGTTGCTAGCCTGGGAACAGGTGTCGATATATTTTGCCTGGTCAGTCAAATAAATATATTTTAACACCGAGACTATTAATTGGGCCGTATTGAGTTTCTGAACATATCAAGTTAAAAAGTGACAAATCGACAGATTGGAACCCAGGCTAATTTGTTGCTTACGCTAGTCTATACATATCGGTAATTGTTATTTATATATCATCAGCAGAAATTCGATTCAAACTTCTGTATATTCAAATATTCCTTTAAATATTAACCGGAGAGAGTTCTAATTTGGAGACGAAGCACTGTGCATGGGTGTGTAGATTGGCGGACCTAATTTCGGTGGTTGTAGGAGTATATTGTGGGCCAGCATCCATACTAACTTAAGGTTTTTGAAATAGGGACTGGAATACGGTTTAGAGGGGTTGATATGACTGTGATATGTTCTGCATATCTATAGAATGCTGAAATGGATATTGTGACGTCAATAGAACTACAGATTCACAGGGCGGATTCAAATCTGAATGCTGTCGTTATTGACACAACAACCGATCCTATTCAACTACTTTTCTCTATACTAATCTCTTCTTCTCGTGTTCTGATTTAATAGTTCATGCTCTTGAACTTTCTTCAAATATTCCTTTAGATATTAACCATTTTCTTTTTAACATCCAAAACTATTGACTCTGTAATACAATAAGTTCTGAAATTGTTTAGCATATACCTAGAATAGATTTCACATATTTTCATTGCTATTTATATTATTCTCCTGCCTATTGTATATCAATCAATTGATAGGGAGAAGAACTCTATACGTTTTCTTTCATACTAATCCCTTTCAGTCTACTGCTGTTAACTTATATGTAAAATGTTCATTTCTTGATTACATGTACAAATACTGAAATCAATAATGTTTAAACCGATAAAACTACACAGAGATTGGTAACGGTACTGGCGCAATAATAGAAGGGTCATATACACGTCCGATTATAATAGTACAATGTGAATAGGGTCATAGACAAGTCCGATTATAATAGTATATTGTGAATAGGGTCAATGACACGTCCGATTATAATAGTACAATGTGAATAGGGTCATAGACACGTCCGATTATAATAGTATATTGTGAATAGGGTCATAGACACGTCCGATTATAATAGTACAATGTGAATAGGGTCATAGACACGTCCGATTATAATCGTACATTGTGAATAGGGTCATAGACACGTCCGATTATAATAGTACATTGTGAATAGGGTCATAGACACGTCCGATTATAATCGTACATTGTGAATAGGGTCATATACACGTCCGATTATAATAGTACAATGTGAATAGGGTCATAGACACGTCCGATTATAATCGTACATTGTGAATAGGGTCATAGACACGTCCGATTATAATAGTATATTGTGAATAGGGTCATAGACACGTCCGATTATAATAGTACAATGTGAATAGGGTCATAGACACGTCCGATTATAATCGTACATTGTGAATAGGGTCATAGACACGTCCGATTATAATAGTACATTGTGAATAGGGTCATAGACACGTCCGATTATAATCGTACATTGTGAATAGGGTCATATACACGTCCGATTATAATAGTACAATGTGAATAGGGTCATAGACACGTCCGATTATAATCGTACATTGTGAATAGGGTCATAGACACGTCCGATTATAATCGTACATTGTGAATAGGGTCATATACACGTCCGATTATAATCGTACATTGTGAATAGGGTCATATACACGTCCGATTATAATAGTACAATGTGAATAGGGTCATAGACACGTCCGATTATAATAGTACAATGTGAATAGGGTCATAGACACGTCCGATTATAATCGTACATTGTGAATAGGGTCATAGACACGTCCGATTATAATAGTACATTGTGAATAGGGTCATAGACACGTCCGATTATAATAGTACAATGTGAATAGGGTCATTGACACGTCCGATTATAATAGTACAATGTGAATAGGGTCATTGACACGTCCGATTATAATAGTACAATGTGAATAGGGTCATAGACACGTCCGATTATAATAGTACAATGTGAATAGGGTCATTGACACGTCCGATTATAATAGTACAATGTGAATAGGGTCATAGACACGTCCGATTATAATAGTACAATGTGAATAGGGTCATAGACACGTCCGATTATAATCGTACATTGTGAATAGGGTCATAGACACGTCCGATTATAATAGTACATTGTGAATAGGGTCATAGACACGTCCGATTATAATAGTACAATGTGAATAGGGTCATTGACACGTCCGATTATAATAGTACAATGTGAATAGGGTCATAGACACGTCCGATTATAATAGTACAATGTGAATAGGGTCATTGACACGTCCGATTATAATAGTACAATGTGAATAGGGTCATAGACACGTCCGATTATAATAGTACATTGTGAATAGGGTCATAGACACGTCTGATTATAATAGTACATTGTGAATAGGGTCATATACACGTCCGATTATAATAGTACATTGTGAATAGGGTCATAGACACGTCCGATTATAATAGTACAATGTGAATAGGGTCATAGACACGTCCGATTATAATAGTACAGTACAATGTGAATAGGGTCATAGACACGTCCGATTATAATAGTACATTGTGAATAGGGTCATAGACACGTCCGATTATAATCGTACATTGTGAATAGGGTCATACACACGTCCGATTATAATAGTACATTGTGAATAGGGTCATAGACACGTCCGATTATAATCGTACATTGTGAATAGGGTCATAGACACGTCCGATTATAATAGTACATTGTGAATAGGGTCATAGACACGTCCGATTATAATCGTAAATTGTGAATAGGGTCATAGACACGTCCGATTATAATAGTACATTGTGAATAGGGTCATATACACGTCCGATTATAATAGTACAGTGTGAATAGGGTCATTGACACGTCCGATTATAATAGTACATTGTGAATAGGGTCATAGACACGTCCGATTATAATAGTACATTGTGAATAGGGTCATAGACACGTCCGATTATAATAGTACATTGTGAATAGGGTCATAGACACGTCCGATTATAATAGTACATTGTGAATAGGGTCATAGACACGTCCGATTATAATAGTACAATGTGAATAGGGTCATAGACACGTCCGATTATAATAGTACATTGTGAATAGGGTCATAGACACGTCCGATTATAATAGTACATTGTGAATAGGGTCATAGACACGTCCGATTATAATAGTACAATGTGAATAGGGTCATAGACACGTCCGATTATAATAGTACAATGTGAATAGGGTCATAGACACGTCCGATTATAATAGTACAATGTGAATAGGGTCATAGACACGTCCGATTATAATAGTACATTGTCAATAGGGTCATAGACACGTCCGATTATAATAGTACAATGTGAATAGGGTCATAGACACGTCCGATTATAATAGTATATTGTCAATAGGGTCATATACACGTCCGATTATAATAGTACAGTGTGAATAGGGTCATTGACACGTCCGATTATAATAGTACATTGTGAATAGGGTCATAGACACGTCCGATTATAATAGTACAGTGTGAATAGGGTCATAGACACGTCCGATTATAATAGTACGGTGTGAATAGGGTCATTGACACGTCCGATTATAATAGTACAGTGTGAATAGGGTCATTGACACGTCCGATTATAATAGTACGTTGTGAATAGGGTCATAGACACGTCCGATTATAATAGTACATTGTGAATAGGGTCATAGACACGTCCGATTATAATAGTACATTGTGAATAGGGTCATAGACACGTCCGATTATAATAGTACATTGTGAATAGGGTCATAGACACGTCCGATTATAATAGTACAGTGTGAATAGGGTCATAGACACGTCCGATTATAATAGTACATTGTGAATAGGGTCATAGACACGTCCGATTATAATAGTACATTGTGAATAGGGTCATAGACACGTCCGATTATAATAGTACATTGTGAATAGGGTCATATACACGTCCGATTATAATAGTACAGTGTGAATAGGGTCATTGACACGTCCGATTATAATAGTACATTGTGAATAGGGTCATAGACACGTCCGATTATAATAGTACATTGTGAATAGGGTCATAGACACGTCCGATTATAATAGTACATTGTGAATAGGGTCATAGACACGTCCGATTATAATAGTACAGTGTGAATAGGGTCATAGACACGTCCGATTATAATAGTACAATGTGAATAGGGTCATAGACACGTCCGATTATAATAGTACAATGTGAATAGGGTCATATACACGTCCGATTATAATAGTACAATGTGAATAGTGTCATTGACACGTCCGATTATAATAGTACATTGTGAATAGGGTCATAGACACGTCCGATTATAATAGTACATTGTGAATAGGGTCATAGACACGTCCGATTATAATAGTACATTGTGAATAGGGTCATATACACGTCCGATTATAATAGTACAGTGTGAATAGGGTCATTGACACGTCCGATTATAATAGTACATTGTGAATAGGGTCATAGACACGTCCGATTATAATAGTACAGTGTGAATAGGGTCATATACACGTCCGATTATAATAGTACATTGTGAATAGGGTCATTGACACGTCCGATTATAATAGTACATTGTGAATAGGGTCATTGACACGTCCGATTATAATAGTACATTGTGAATAGGGTCATAGACACGTCCGATTATAATAGTACAGTGTGAATAGGGTCATAGACACGTCCGATTATAATAGTACATTGTGAATAGGGTCATAGACACGTCCGATTATAATAGTACATTGTGAATAGGGTCATAGACACGTCCGATTATAATAGTACATTGTGAATAGGGTCATATACACGTCCGATTATAATAGTACAGTGTGAATAGGGTCATAGACACGTCCGATTATAATAGTACATTGTGAATAGGGTCATAGACACGTCCGATTATAATAGTACATTGTGAATAGGGTCATAGACACGTCCGATTATAATAGTACATTGTGAATAGGGTCATAGACACGTCCGATTATAATAGTACATTGTGAATAGGGTCATAGACACGTCCGATTATAATAGTACAATGTGAATAGGGTCATAGACACGTCCGATTATAATAGTACATTGTGAATAGGGTCATAGACACGTCCGATTATAATAGTACAATGTGAATAGGGTCATAGACACGTCCGATTATAATAGTACAATGTGAATAGGGTCATAGACACGTCCGATTATAATAGTACAATGTGAATAGGGTCATAGACACGTCCGATTATAATAGTACATTGTGAATAGGGTCATAGACACGTCCGATTATAATAGTACAATGTGAATAGGGTCATAGACACGTCCGATTATAATAGTACATTGTGAATAGGGTCATATACACGTCCGATTATAATAGTACAGTGTGAATAGGGTCATTGACACGTCCGATTATAATAGTACATTGTGAATAGGGTCATAGACACGTCCGATTATAATAGTACAGTGTGAATAGGGTCATAGACACGTCCGATTATAATAGTACAGTGTGAATAGGGTCATAGACACGTCCGATTATAATAGTACATTGTGAATAGGGTCATAGACACGTCCGATTATAATAGTACATTGTGAATAGGGTCATAGACACGTCCGATTATAATAGTACATTGTGAATAGGGTCATAGACACGTCCGATTATAATAGTACATTGTGAATAGGGTCATAGACACGTCCGATTATAATAGTACATTGTGAATAGGGTCATAGACACGTCCGATTATAATAGTACATTGTGAATAGGGTCATAGACACGTCCGATTATAATAGTACAATGTGAATAGGGTCATAGACACGTCCGATTATAATAGTACAGTGTGAATAGGGTCATAGACACGTCCGATTATAATAGTACAATGTGAATAGGGTCATAGACACGTCCGATTATAATAGTACAGTGTGAATAGGGTCATAGACACGTCCGATTATAATAGTACATGTGAATAGGGTCATAGACACGTCCGATTATAATAGTACAATGTGAATAGGGTCATAGACACGTCCGATTATAATAGTACAATGTGAATAGGGTCATAGACACGTCCGATTATAATAGTACATTGTGAATAGGGTCATAGACACGTCCGATTATAATAGTACAATGTGAATAGGGTCATATACACGTCCGATTATAATAGTACATTGTGAATAGGGTCATATACACGTCCGATTATAATAGTACAGTGTGAATAGGGTCATAGACACGTCCGATTATAATAGTACATTGTGAATAGGGTCATAGACACGTCCGATTATAATAGTACAATGTGAATAGGGTCATAGACACGTCCGATTATAATAGTACATTGTGAATAGGGTCATATACACGTCCGATTATAATAGTACAGTGTGAATAGGGTCATTGACACGTCCGATTATAATAGTACATTGTGAATAGGGTCATAGACACGTCCGATTACAATAGTACAGTGTGAATAGGGTCATAGACACGTCCGATTATAATAGTACAGTGTGAATAGGGTCATTGACACGTCCGATTATAATAGTACAATGTGAATAGGGTCATTGACACGTCCGATTATAATAGTACATTGTGAATAGGGTCATAGACACGTCCGATTATAATAGTACAGTGTGAATAGGGTCATAGACACGTCCGATTATAATAGTACATTGTGAATAGGGTCATAGACACGTCCGATTATAATAGTACATTGTGAATAGGGTCATAGACACGTCCGATTATAATAGTACATTGTGAATAGGGTCATAGACACGTCCGATTATAATAGTACAGTGTGAATAGGGTCATAGACACGTCCGATTATAATAGTACATTGTGAATAGGGTCATAGACACGTCCGATTATAATAGTACAGTGTGAATAGGGTCATAGACACGTCCGATTATAATAGTACATTGTGAATAGGGTCATAGACACGTCCGATTATAATAGTACATTGTGAATAGGGTCATAGACACGTCCGATTATAATAGTACATTGTGAATAGGGTCATAGACACGTCCGATTATAATAGTACAGTGTGAATAGGGTCATTGACACGTCCGATTATAATAGTACAATGTGAATAGGGTCATAGACACGTCCGATTATAATAGTACATTGTGAATAGGGTCATAGACACGTCCGATTATAATAGTACATTGTGAATAGGGTCATAGACACGTCCGATTATAATCGTACATTGTGAATAGGGTCATAGACACGTCCGATTATAATAGTACATTGTGAATAGGGTCATATACACGTCCGATTATAATAGTACAGTGTGAATAGGGTCATTGACACGTCCGATTATAATAGTACATTGTGAATAGGGTCATAGACACGTCCGATTATAATAGTACATTGTGTATAGGGTCATAGACACGTCCGATTATAATAGTACATTGTGAATTGGGTCATAGACACGTCCGATTATAATAGTACATTGTGAATAGGGTCATAGACACGTCCGATTATAATAGTACAATGTGAATAGGGTCATAGACACGTCCGATTATAATAGTACAATGTGAATAGGGTCATAGACACGTCCGATTATAATAGTACAATGTGAATAGGGTCATAGACACGTCCGATTATAATAGTACATTGTGAATAGGGTCATAGACACGTCCGATTATAATAGTACAATGTGAATATGGTCATATACACGTCCGATTATAATAGTACATTGTGAATAGGGTCATATACACGTCCGATTATAATAGTACAGTGTGAATAGGGTCATTGACACGTCCGATTATAATAGTACAGTGTGAATAGGGTCATAGACACGTCCGATTATAATAGTACAGTGTGAATAGGGTCATTGACACGTCCGATTATAATAGTACAGTGTGAATAGGGTCATTGACACGTCCGATTATAATAGTACATTGTGAATAGGGTCATAGACACGTCCGATTATAATAGTACAGTGTGAATAGGGTCATAGACACGTCCGATTATAATAGTACATTGTGAATAGGGTCATAGACACGTCCGATTATAATAGTACATTGTGAATAGGGTCATAGACACGTCCGATTATAATAGTACATTGTGAATAGGGTCATAGACACGTCCGATTATAATAGTACAGTGTGAATAGGGTCATTGACACGTCCGATTATAATAGTACATTGTGAATAGGGTCATAGACACGTCCGATTATAATAGTACAGTGTGAATAGGGTCATAGACACGTCCGATTATAATAGTACATGTGAATAGGGTCATAGACACGTCCGATTATAATAGTACATTGTGAATAGGGTCATAGACACGTCCGATTATAATAGTACATTGTGAATAGGGTCATAGACACGTCCGATTATAATAGTACATTGTGAATAGGGTCATAGACACGTCCGATTATAATAGTACATTGTGAATAGGGTCATAGACACGTCCGATTATAATAGTACATTGTGAATAGGGTCATAGACACGTCCGATTATAATAGTACATTGTGAATAGGGTCATAGACACGTCCGATTATAATAGTACATTGTGAATAGGGTCATAGACACGTCCGATTATAATAGTACATTGTGAATAGGGTCATAGACACGTCCGATTATAATAGTACATTGTGAATAGGGTCATAGACACGTCCGATTATAATAGTACATTGTGAATAGGGTCATAGACACGTCCGATTATAATAGTACAGTGTGAATAGGGTCATTGACACGTCCGATTATAATAGTACATTGTGAATAGGGTCATAGACACGTCCGATTATAATAGTACATTGTGAATAGGGTCATAGACACGTCCGATTATAATAGTACATTGTGAATAGGGTCATATACACGTCCGATTATAATAGTACAGTGTGAATAGGGTCATTGACACGTCCGATTATAATAGTACAGTGTGAATAGGGTCATATACACGTCCGATTATAATAGTACAGTGTGAATAGAGTCATATACACGTCCGATTATAATAGTACAATGTGAATAGGGTCATATACACGTCCGATTATAATAGTACAATGTGAATAGGGTCATAGGCACGTCCGATTATAATAGTACAATGTGAATAGGGTCATTGACACGTCCGATTATAATAGTACATTGTGAATAGTGTCATAGACACGTCCGATTATAATAGTACAGTGTGAATAGGGTCATAGACACGTCCGATTATAATAGTACAATGTGAATAGGGTCATATACACGTCCGATTATAATAGTACAATGTGAACATATTCTGGATCGTAATAGAGTATGTGTTTATTGACATTGTATTATAAAACGATATATAAACACAAGGTTTCTTGATTACATGTACAACTACTGAAATAAATGATGCTTATGCTAAACATCTGTCAATATTACAAGGGTTATGCACTACTAGTACACGTTATAAGACTGTATTCGCATTCCTATCTTTATTATAAGGCAGTATGTAATATTTATTTCAGCTTAATCATGTTTTATTTTGCTGCATGTAGACAGTTATGCTATGGTCCACTTCATTCACTCTATTAAATATATGTGCTACGCCATCAACAAAAGTTAAGTGCACTTTGCACGTTTATATGTACTACTCAATAAATAATGCTAATGTTTATAGTGCGACAGCAAAAGTTGACATACATTTAATTTGCGTGTGCATTCTTCTTCTTTTTTACCCGGAGAAAAAACCCCACCTGTTGTACATGAACCATACATGATGTGACTAACCTGGACGAAGTTCCCCAAGCAGTAAGCAAGGCTTTCACCATGTTGTACATGAACCATACATGATGTGACTAACCTAGATGCAGTTCCCTAAGCAGTAAGCAAAGCTTTCACCATGTTGTACATGAACCATACATGATGTGACTAACCTGGGCGAAGTTCCCCAAGCAGTAAGCAAGGCTTTCATCATGTTGTACATGAACCATACATGATGTGACTAACCTGGACGAAGTTCCCCAAGCAGTAAGCAACGCTTTCACCATGTTGTACATGAACCCTACATGATGTGACTAACCTGGATGCAGTTCCCCAAGCAGTAAGCAAGGCTTTCATCATGTTGTACATGAACCATACATGATGGGACTAACCTGGACGAAGTTCCCCAAGCAGTAAGCAACGCTTTCACCATGTTGTACATGAACCATACATGATGTGACTAACCTGGACGCAGTTCCCCAAGCAGTAAGCAATGCCTTCAGCATGTTGTACATAAAGATATATGGGTTTCTCCTTGCTGCTATGAAGTATACGAGCGGTAGTACAATGAAACCGTGAATGCTGAGGCCCACCAGCACGGTAAGCATGTAGTAGCCGAGCTGAACAAACACCACGCTAGGTTCCTCCATCTCTATCAGCTTCGTTGCAACGAGGAAAATGATACCGATAGGGGAATACCTGTAAATGAAGAACACGAAGAAAATAATACCAATAGACGGGTACCTGTTAACGGGGGAATCGAGGAACATTGCGGTTATGGTTAGTTACTCCAATGGGACATATATACATTTAATATTATATGTGGTCCGATAAAGGACGAAAAATATATATTATATTTAATGCCATGTCCGTTTATTAAGATTCACGGAACAAGAAAACGATTCAAAGGTGTTTTGTGTGTTTTACGTTTATTAGTCGCTTTAGATTGTTGGAGGATAGTGCAATGATACAGACAACGACCCATTCCAGAGTCTCCTTTGTTCTATTACGTGCATGGTGTACAACACCGACACGAGACCTCGGTTTAAAGTCCCATCTGAAAGACTGTTAATTTTATTAGGGTCAGACGGGGGATCGAACCTGCGATCCCTAGATTACCATTCCAGCGTGTTACCACTGGACTGTTAAAGGTTAGACTGGTTACTGTTCTTATACTAGCATCATGCATGCATTCAGTTTCCCAAATCCATAATTTCCTTAGATACCGAAATGTGTCATTTTCCTACTAAATATCTATAACAATTCTATCTTACCAAATAACTAGCATCGTGAGCTTCATAGTAGCAGTGTGAAGGGCTTCGAAAAAGTCTAGAAGTGGTTTTCCGGCTGGTCCCATCTTTGAGCACACGGCTCCGAAGAATATGGAGAAGACGACGATACCAAGAACATTCATACCCTCAACCTTGACTACCTTCGGGCTGTCTACTGTAAAACTGTCCATCGCTACAACACGAAACACAATGACGTTTATGTACTGTAATTCAGGAGTGTGTTTTTACGTTTATTTATCGTCTCTACCGGTTGCCCATATGAGCGACGCCTCCTGAAGAGATTAGTTATTTTAGATTTTGGAGGATAGTGCATGATACAGACAGAGACCCATTCCAGAATCTCCTCTGGATCTTTTACGTGCACGGTGTAAAGCACCGACACGAGACCTCGGTTTAACGTCCCATCTGAACGACTGTTAATTTTATTAGGGTCAGACGGGGAATCGAACCTGCGATCCCTGGATTACCGTAATCCAGGAGCAATTTTCATGAACTCATAATTAAATTGTATCGATGGATATGATTGGTTAAAACAGACAGCCAATGGAATATAGCGTTTGTGCCGACAGATCGAGAATCTTGTTATAGTTGGTCTGGCTCCCAGGAATTTATGGTACAGTCTACATCCGTTATGTCAAAGTCGGTTATGTCGAATTATCCGGTTATCTCGAAGTCGGGTCAAAGTCCCGTTTCAGACACTATCATTTAACATATAACTGGCTACGTTTATATCGAATTTCGTTACGTCAAACTTCGGATGTAGACTGTAATCGGTTTATGTGAATCTGGCTCCCAGGAATTTATGGTATGTATGACAAGGAATATGAACGGATAGGAGGCGGGCGACGCATATTCCACGTCAAATAAAAACATAATCAAACAACAATAGGATCAATGGAAACACATTTAAAGCGACATTACATCGCAAAAAGCCCCACAAATGTTTTTTTACGTATACATATCATTGCTACTATAAATTCTTCAGAAATAATTCGAACACTAACTTTCTATACATAAACAGTGTTTTTGTGGTATCTCAAAAGTGAAAGTAGGATTTCATATAACTGTCAGCTACTCTCCTGAATTAATGTTTGTTTATTATTGGAGTCTATACCAAGCGCGTGCTACTATCGCTAAGAGATATTTTAAATCCTAATTGTGCACAGGCACAAAAGGTGAGATAAAACGGTAAATCTGTACCATAAATCGTGTTATTCAGGATACACACATTTCATTACGCATGGATGTTGAACCCATTTACATTATTTTGTTATGTCAACGAACGTCGTATACGACGTTGTTTATTAGTTGAAATACTCAGCTTTTGAGGTAAATATTCGGAAAACAATTATACATTATACAGTCAAACCTGTGCTAAAGGCCACCTCCGAATAAAGGCCGCATATGAAAAACCTGTCTCTAAAGACCACCATTTTTCTCTTCCGTCGAGCCATTTTCAATGCATTTTAACCCTCTATTGAGAGGCCGCCTGCCAACAAAAGACACTTTTGGACTTTCCCGATGGTGGCCTTTATATACAGGTTTGACTGTAATAGGAAAATACATTCTGTAGAAAAATGTTTTTCACAGATGTAATGTCGCTTTAAACTGGTTTCGTTAAGCATCAGTGTAACTGTTATATGTTGGGCTCAAAATTGTACTAAATATAGACACTCAATACACAACCCAAAACAAGATGCCTTTATAAAATAAAAGTATCCCCTTTGGAACACGTGATGGCCAAGTCACGTAAAAGACGAGATGAGACTTTGGAATTGGCCTCTGTCTGTATCATTGCGTCCCAGGCTTGCTTCAGACGGTAGATCTTACAGGAGTACCACGATTACCACGGCTTCCATGGCAATGCAGGCCCGTAGCCACACTGAGGCAGGGAATCGCTTCTATAACACAACAAGTGTAAGGGGGAACATTCCCGCGGACACAACTAGATTGCCTCGGTAGAAATTTGCCTCTGGCTACGGTACTGTAATGAATTTATACAAGGTTTGGGTTTTTTAGGTTCGAAACCCTTCCGAAACCCAATATCGAACATATGTTTAAATCTACAGGTTTTAATAGTATATTTTATTACACGTTCTACACATATAAGTAATGTGAACTGAATGCCATACTGAACATGTAGTAGACGGGCACGTGATTAGAAGTCAGCGACCATTACCACACTGCCACCACTTCCATATCATTTAGAAGTTATGCCAAGTGAACAAGTTAGCTACAATAACAGGTATGTTTATGGTCACCTCCCTAAACGAAACAGTGTCGCTCGATTTCTAAATTAATTAAAGTTTAAACTTTATTTATTTTACAATGATTTCGAACCAAGTTCTAACAACTTATATTAATCACTCTCGTTGGCGCGGATGAAAGCGTAAATGTGGTCATTCGTGTGGGAGGAAACCGGAGCACCCGGAGAAAACCCACCTGTCCGATCTGGCGACCACCGTACCATCTCGTATACCCCTTGTCCGAGGATCGAACCCGGGTTGCATTGGTGAGAAGCGAGCGCGCTAACCACTGGGCTAACCGGACAGCCAAACCTTAATTGTATGACTGTTTGTAAATTGTTTGAGAAGTTTGCATTAAAATCATCATCGCATTTTTATGTTGATTTGCATTATTGAAGGATTTGGTCAAAGGCTTGGAATCTGTCGGGAGACCACAAGCAGAGATAGTTTTGTGATAAACACAAGTTACGTGGTTTTAGTGTAGTGGTTCCGGTGTGTGTCACATTTGTTGAAGGCAATTCATATGTAAACGTTCCAACTACCGTCGATTGCTACAATAAAGAAGTTATGTTTAAATAATAAATTTGTACAAACGGATGACGTAAGTCGTACAGCATATACCACCTTATTCGCATAGTATATATTACGTAACTCATACATATCTATAGCTTAACTCATACATAAAGAAATAGTTCAGGTATAATTTTCAAATTAGTTTCTGTTTGTTGTCAAAATTAAAAACTACAGACAAACCCAAACCATTAGAATATATTACTTATATTTATATGTTCAAGATTGTCAGAAAATAGTTAAAAGACAAGCGTACAAACGCATAAAGAAATAGTTCCGGTATAATTTAATACAAACCTACAAACGCGGAGGAATACGAAACTGAAGCAGTGATAGAGACAATGCCATATTCCATTGTTTGAAACATAGCATTTTCGTTCACTGAGAAAACTCATCATTTATTTGAAAGAATAAAGAAAAGTTATTGTCTTTGGTTGCATATGATGCGTACAAACCTTGCGGAACGCGGATTCGATCAAATTGTCTGGAAAACAGTTTCTGAAAGTAAAACATGTATAGCAGTAGACTAGAATATAAAGATAAACTTGTCACAATCAATGTTCAGGAATGACATAAAATACTTAGTGGTGCCTGATATAACTTAAATGCAAGTATTGCGAGGTTTATTATTAATGTATTTTACTTAGAAAGAGCAACGGGCACATACAGAAAGTGTAACGGGCAAATACAGAAAGTGTAACGGCAAATACAGAAAGTGTAACGGCAAATACAGAAAGTGTAACGGCAAATACAGAAAGTGTAACGGCAAATACAGAAAGTGTAACGGGCAAATACAGAAAGTGTAACGGCAAATACAGAAAGAGCAACGGGCACATACAGAAAGTGTAACGGGCAAATACAGAAAGTGTAACGGCAAATACAGAAAGTGTAACGGGCAAATACAGAAAGTGTAACGGGCAAATACAGAAAGTGTAACGGCAAATACAGAAAGAGCAACGGGCACATACAGAAAGTGTAACGGGCAAATACAGAAAGTGTAACGGCAAATACAGAAAGTGTAACGGGCAAATACAGAAAGTGTAACGCAAATACAGAAAGTGGTGGTAACGCACATACGAAGTTACGGGAAATCAGAATGTACGGCAATACGAAATGAACGGGCAATACAAAGGTAACGGCAAATACAGAAGTACCGGCAAATACAGAAAGTGTAACGGCAAATACAGAAAGTGTAACGGGCAATACAGAAAGTACAACGGGCAATACAAAAGTGTAACGGGCAAATACAGAAAGTACAATGGCAAATACAGAAAGTGTAACGGGCAAATACAGAACGTGTAACGGCAAATACAGAAAGTGTAACGCGCAATACAAAAGTGTAACGGGCAATACAGACGTGTAACGGCAAATACAGAAAGTGTAACGCGCAAATACAGAACGTGTAACGGCAAATACAGAAAGTGTAACGCGCAAATACAGAAAGTGTAACGGGCAAATACAGAACGTGTAACGGCAAATACAGAAAGTGTAACGGGCAAATACAGAAAGTGTAACGCGCAAATACAGAAAGTGTAACGGGCAAATACAGAACGTGTAACGGCAAATACAGAAAGTGTAACGGGCAAATACAGAACGTGTAACGGCAAATACAGAAAGTGTAACGCGCAAATACAGAACGTGTAAGGCAAATACAGAAAGTGTAACGCGCAAATACAGAAAGTGTAACGGGCAAATACAGAAAGTGTAACGCGCAAATACAGAAAGTGTAACGGGCAAATACAGAACGTGTAACGGCAAATACAGAAAGTGTAACGCGCAAATACAGAACGTGTAACGGCAAATACAGAAAGTGTAACGCGCAAATACAGAAAGTGTAACGGGCAAATACAGAACGTGTAACGGCAAATACAGAAAGTGTAACGCGCAAATACAGAAAGTGTAACGGGCAAATACAGAAAGTGTAACGGGCAAATACAGAACGTGTAACGGCAAATACAGAAAGTGTAACGCGCAAATACAGAAAGTGTAACGGGCAAATACAGAAAGTGCAACGGGCAAATACAGAAAGTACAACGGGCAAATACAGAAAGTGTAATGGGCAAATACAGAAAGTGTAACGGGCAAATACAGAAAGTGTAACGGGCAAATACAGAAAGTGCAACGGGCAAATACAGAAAGTGTAACGGGCAAATACAGAAAGTGTAATGGGCAAATACAGAACGTGTAACGGGCAAATACAGAAAGTGTAACGGGCAAATACAGAAAGTGTAACGGGCAAGCACAGAAAGTGCGACAATTAAACGTCGTTTACAGGAGTCCACCAAATACATGATGTACAAATCAAATTTTATTTACTGTCAACATGGTACAGTTAACATATGCTATGAATAGCTTTTGACCGATGTCGGTAAACGCAACGTGTCGTCCGATGTGTACTAGTAAGATTCGCTATTTGCGGAGTTACAGAAAGATTTTAAGATGTGTATTGCCCTTTTTCAACAAATATCTTATAGTTTTTCAACAAATCTCTTCGGCGACGGATGGCGAAATATGCAATAAATGCACCCGTATAGAAGAAATATTGTCGAATGTTATCACATATTTCCAAAAGTTTATCAAAACATTACTAAAATACCTTTATCAAATACGGTTAATATCTTTAGGATTCCCTTTGGTTTAAACATATTTATTCGATCATTATGTACAGTACATATCTATTGTATAGCTATACAAACGAAAATGGATTTAATCGGAAGCTTAAAGCTTATTTTGATTATCTCCATTAAATATATAAATGTGTGCACTATAGGCGATTGAGACATATACGTATTATGTAGTATGAACAAAATATTTAGTAAGTGTATTAAAATTTAGCTAGATAAAGGGGGAATGGGAGGGGGTAGAAAACGATGAAATAACACATACAGTTTTTATGTTGTATCATTATGCAAGCGCGTCAGTCTCTGTTTACATATAGATTGTTAGAAACGTTTAGACCTTTCTATGAATCTATGGACAGCTAAAACTATTATTTCATTATGTCCATGTGCCAAGGAATTATCACCAAATACGATAACATTTAGAGATATTGGACTGAGTTGTGAAATCGTGTTAACTAGTTCAATGCGTATATGATGGTATTTGTAACATTCAAAGAAGTAATGGTAAGTTGACTCAGTTTGGCCGCATGTGCATAGTGGTGAATCAATTATGTTTTTAGAGAAAATATCATCTTTTAAAAAACTACAATTTGTTCTCAATCGGGCAAGTAATATTTGGCTCTTGCGATTACCAGAACAGTAGTAGTCGGGGATAGGACTGGCGTCACTTTTAAGCTGCATCTTGAACGATGCAAGAGATGGTGCATGTTTAATTAGAGGCGGTAAATCATTAAACTACCGACGGTAAAAAGGAGTTTTCATATAAATTGGTTCTATACCAAAATCTTTAAGTTTATGTAATAGACCAACATGCCATACACGGTCAAAAGCTTTGCTTATGTCACAAAATATCGCTCGTACTTCTTTTCCAGAGTCTATGGCTTGACTGAAATTGTTGTAAATGAACGTTAGTTGATTCACACAAGAATCGCCTGGAACAAAACCAGATTGCATAGGTGTTAATAAATTATGTTCGTGGAGGTGGTTAAAAACATGTCTAAACATAATTTTCTCAAAGACCTTTCCTATGGTATCAATAAGAGAAGTGGGTCGATAATTACAAACGAGAGAACGATCACCTGCCTTAAATATAGGACATACATGAGCAGTTTTCCACGCTTCGGGATACGTACATGTTGATAGTGATGTATTGAAGAGATCAGAAAGAGGTAGTGAAACCCCGTCTGCGATTTCCAGAAGAAGTCGATTGTTTATTGAGTCTGGTCCGGATGCCTTTCCCATAGTCAGTGTCTTTATAATATCTTTAACCTCATCAGGTGATACAACTATAGAATCAAGAGGAGGAAAGTGAAGCGGTTCTAATTCGGGGAGGTTGCTTGCATTGGTCTCATCTAAGATTGTTTGATCCCGAAAATAATCATTAAATATATTAGCCTTTTCAGATGCATCGGATATCACTTCGCTATTATGTTGTAACGGTGGTATGCTACTAGACCTAGATGGTGTTATGAAAGATTTAATACAAGTCCACCAGCCTTTTGATGACCGTGCTCCTCTTTATTTTGTCAGCAAGTTTATCTGTGTGGTTTTGTTTCGCACTTCTGATATGTGTTGTTACTTTGTTTCTCAGCTGTTTAAAATTTACCCAATCACATTCTCTATTAGTATGTTTTGCCTTTCGGTATAATCGTTTGCGTTGTCGAATAATTTTGCGAATGTATGTAGTAAGCCATGGTGGGTCGCCTTGTCTAATTAAAACCTCCTTATTTGGTATACAATTCTTTGAAATACTAATAATCATATCAGTTACATTTTTAGTATATTTATTTATATCTACATGCTTGAGGTCGTTCCAGTTAACATTTGATATTTGTTCCCTGAGAAGTTCGTAATTTCCTTTATCGTAAAGCCAAATGTGTCTTTTATAAGACTGTATTTTTCCCTTTTTGAGATTGAGAAGACCAATAACAGGAGAGTGAAAGCGTACATCTTGTAATAATGGATCCCCTACTCCTGAATCAAATATAAGCTCTTCCGAAGAAGTAAGAATGACATCAATAAGCGATGATGACGATTCTGTAAAATGTGTAGGTTCTGTGATGCACTGAGTAAGGGAAAATTGTTCATAAATAGAAGACATTTTCTTAACATATTGTTGTTTCAAGAGATTTATATTAAAGTCACCGGTTACAATTACGTCTCTAATTCCAGAATCAACTGCTAGTTGGATAGTATCTACCATTTTGTTATGCGACTGTGCATCAGTATTCGGTGGTCTGTAACTAAATAAAATGTGTTTGGTATGAAGGGAAAGTTCAATCCATATACATTCTACACCCGGCAGTTCAAGATCGAATCTACGTTTATAGGCAATGCTATCTCTAATGTATAGAAGCACACCACCATGACTGTCGCCCTCGCGATCCTTCCTCTCAGGAGCATGGGAAAAGGTATAGTTAGATCGGAACACGGAATACCGGCATTTAGCCAAGTTTCTGAGAGAGCTATGATGTCAAAAGCAGAAAATTCAGCATATATCAAGTCAAGTTTGTTCCTAACACTCTGAACATTATAATGAACAAATGATACATGTTTAGCGAGATCAAAACAAGTTGACAATGATGAACAAGTGGACTGTGGTGGACTAGAGCTTCCCGGACCAGGGTTTAACTGTATATCTCCAGATAAGATTATATGCATTATAAGGAATGCCAGCAGACAAGTACTAGATTATAAAGGAAAGTATGATATTGAATGTAAATATTTTGTTACAGCGACATATTTGACTAACTGGCAACCGTTTTCCTAAACATATAGATACTGGCTTATACAGATTTGAAAGTTGTACTGACAAAAGAAAACTTTACGGGAAGATGTCATTACAATGTATGCAGAGTAGAAATACGACTACTGTGAAAAGTCTAAAGTTATTCTTCATGTAGAACTTCTTCATGGTGGTGGTGTTAACATTCTGTACGTTCATGTAATGGCATTCGAGTATGCATAATCCAGAGCGGAAATGACCACGAGGAAGTGTGAAAACAGTAAAGAGAAGAGAAATGCGCACACAGAATGATACAACATGATAACCGCTTTCAGTGATATAAGGGAGGGAGGTGTGAGACAACAACAACAAATGAGGGTGATAATCATTGGAAGTATTAAGGAAATAAGGAGACATAGAGGATATCCATTACAGTTAATGGTACATTTTCGGGTAAGACAAGACATTGGTACATGTGTTACCGAACACCAATGTCACATTGTACGTGTTCTTCCAGGAACACTCGAGGCATAACTCTTACTGTCACAAACATTTTTGACATGGTAATAATACTTAATTTTCCTACACATGTCAATAGCCTAACTTAGTATACAGCCATGTAAACAGCATACATGTAAAACAAATGTATAACCACAAGACATCATTGCGTGTTACATGTATATACGAGGGTGTATAAACGGGTTAACATTTAGCGCATGTAGGATATAGATTTAATTGAACGACAGTTCAATAGTATTGCTGTATTACAAGCGTAACTTTACCCGATACATTATCATAATTATGCGCTTCAATTGCAATGAATGTATGCACTACCTATAATTTCAAGGCCACACAACAACTAGTGTGACATAGAGTCGACTAAATACGCAGATGTCTCAGGTAACGTCAAGCCTTCAGTACAAACAAACAAGATATACTTGCTTAATTGCATGAATATATACACGAATTGAATATCAACACCTGTAGTACCCAGTCTGAATATGAACAACAGTTCGGTACTATAATTGTACAGTAAACAATTTAGCAAGATATATTAAAGAGGCTGTATTAAATGATGTATAGTTCCCATCTTAAATTACAGTTCAATAGTATGTTATATAGCTTTATACTATAAGGCAAGATATCCATGTGGATTACATGTATTTGCACGAAGTTGTATCAAGACGAATTGAAAATTAACACAGTTGATGATCAAATCTGGCACCACAGCTGTAATGATTTACAACTAGTAAAATATCTCTGACGTCGGCAATATACTAAAATGTAAACTGGTTGCACAGGAGAGGCCCGTACTAACATACTGTCAGCAACGAAACACAAAATTGAAGAATGTTAGTTCATTGTCGGGGCAACAACATCTGACAAGTCCTTACGATTGGTGATGCGTCGGATGGAGCCATCGTTGTCCTTGACAAGTACTGTGCCGTCGGTTGACCACGCTCCGAGTAGCTTGCGAGACTTCACTAATTGTCTCGCCTGGAAGAGGAGTTCTGACCGAATCCGTGTGAAGTCTTCATTTATGAACACTCCCTTATGGCCACTGTTCCTCAGCTTAGTGCGGTTCGAGTAGAGTTTTTGGCGAGACCGTTACGTTGCAAATTTCACAATGATCTGCCGTGGTTTACCGTCGGGCCGGCGCCTACCAATTATATGGCACCGGTCGAACTCTGGTATAGAGGCCAGCGTCGACACACTTCCATTACAAGTTGGTCGGTGTTTTCACCAAGTGTCTCGGGCACGCCAGACAATCGCAAGCAGTTGCGTCTGCTATACTGCTCTGCATTCTCGGCTGACGACTCAAGTTCAGTCACACGACCCAATAACATTGAGTTGTGGTCCTTTAGGGCCTTATTTTCAACGCCGTCAACTATCGGTTTTATTGACGCATCTATCATTAGTTGCAAATTGTTTTGGATGGTGTCCTTTAGCGCTAGGGGCTATTGTCTGTATAGTAGAGGCGTCAAGTGCGATATTAGTCATAGCTTCAGCCATGATATTAGAATCTGTTATATCTGTGTATGGTGTTACAAACAAACTTTTGCACTTTTTAGGTAAAATAAGTTCCTCCGGTGAAGACAAATCACGTTTCTTGACATTCGATGAGCTAGGTGTCGATGTGGACATTACGTATATCAAAACACTAGTGTAGTTTGTAGCGATCAAATTGCTTTGTATGCGTAGGTAGTATATCCAGGTCACATCATGGAACGCACGAGAAAAACATGATCATTATGCTCACTGCGGTAATGCAATGGAATGTTCTATTATTAGATTATAAACCACATTGGTACGATACAAAACACGCTTCAAAGACAATATTACGAAGTGTTTTACCACCTTACGACATAAGAATAGATGGACACAACAAAGTCATACTTGCAAGCAAAGTCCTAATCCTCATATCTCCTTTTAAAACACAAACAAACTACAATGTACATTTTTAGCGAGCGAAAAATAAACAAACTATCGCCATTAGCTGCGTTCAATTCCCTTTGAATCAGTAGATTTACAAAAATCAACATAACATGGCGGTTACAATAAATCCCACATACATCATCATATTCTATGAGAACAGTATATGTAACATTAATTAATTAGAAATGAGAGTATTATTTGCATATTTTGCAACAGAATAACACTCATTTAATGTTTAGACGATTTAACTATATGTCGATGAACTATTGTTTGATACTATGTACACGCACGCACGCACACAAACACACGCACACGTACACATACATAAACACACGTACACACACAAACACACACACACACACGCACACAAACACACGCACGCACGCACACAAACACACGCACACGTACACATACATAAACACACGTACACACACAAACACACACACACACACGCACACAAACACACGCACGCACGCACACAAACACACGCACACACACACACACGCACACGCACACGCACACGCACACGCACACGCACACGCACACGCAAACGCACGCGCACACACGCACACACGCACACACACACGAACACGCACGCACAAACGCACAAACACACGCACGCACACACGCGCGCACACACACACACACACACACACACACACGCGCGCACACGCACGAAATCAGAATCACACGACTTTTAGAGTGTTCTTGAGTCGGAGGTTCTCTGTATGTACAAGCTGTTGAACTGTATTACACTTATTTACCCTTATAAAACAATTATGTTAATATAACATATTATACATAATATATACGTATTTACAGAGATACAGGATAATAAGAACATAATTTACATATAATATATCAATCAATCACTATTATGCTGATAGAATTGTACATTAACATGGTGGAGCCTAGTACACATACATTTTCATGATTCTACCTCATATGGGAATTCGTGTTATGTGTTATACGTTTATTTATCGTCGCTAACGGTTGCACATATGAGCGACGCCTCCTGAAGAGATTAGTCATTTTAGATTTTTGGAGGATAGTGCAATGATACAGACATAGCCCAGATTATCCTCTGGTTCTTTTACGTGCACGGTGTACAGCACCGACACGAGACCTCGGTTTAAAATTCCATCTGAAAGACTGTTAATTTTATTAGGGTCAGACGGGCGATCGAACCTGCGATCCCTGGATTACCAGTTCAGCGTTGTACCACTAGACTACAGGAACTTTAAACCGAAGTCTCGTGTCGGTACTTTACACTGTGCACGTACACGAATCAGAGGAGACTGTATCATTGCACTATCCTCCAAAAATCTAAAATGACTAATCCCTTCAGGAGGCGTCGCTCATATGGGCAACCGGTAGCAGACGATAAATAAACGTAAAAACATACACTGACATTGATGAGCTAGGATCTTAATTGTTTGATATTATAGTTCACTGTATACTATTAGTTATTGGGTTTGCTAATGATCATCCACGGATGTTATGCGGGGTAAGTAAAATATATGGGGGCAAGGCGTTAACCGAGTGCCATATAAAGGGTCCTGACCCCACGCAGCATACCAACTCATGACTGCTTACCTAATAAGATCGAAAAATGGGGGCGAAGCGTTAGCCGAGTGCCCTATAATGTATATGACCCCACGTAGCATACCAAATCATGACTGCTTACCTGATAAGATCGAAAAATGCCTCTAGTGCATCTTGTTGTTTGGATTGTCCTGTTTTTTGTATCGAACTATCACCTTTGTATCCAGGTCGAATCACCAGAACAACAATGATGCCGAGAACAACAGCACAGAACGTGGTTGTGAAGTAGTACACGACAGCACGAAGACCCATACGTCCTGCAAATGTTCAATAATAATAATAATAAATTTCGATTTTGAAAAAGTTTGTAGATCACAAAAACACTGTTTATTGATTCAATGTTAGTGTTCGAATATATTCTGAAGAATTTGTAGTAGCAATGCATTTATACGTGAAAAAAAAAGCATTTTATTTGAATTCTGCGATGTAATGTCGCTTTAAGTGTCGTAGCATGTGAGAAATTGATTATTCTTACATTATGAAATGTTTTGTTTAAGTTAGACTTCTCAAAAACAGTGAACCGTTGATATATTGTTTTCCAATGTATGTTATGATTTAGTTGTTCATATATGATGTATCATATGTATGTAATAATAATATTAATAATAATAATAATAACGACTTTATTTAACGAGAGTACTCATTTAACAAAAGTTAATCTACCATGAGGCCCTCCACATATATACAATCAAATGCAATCAAAAGATAGCACTATAAGTGAGAACTGCACATTGGAATAATATAGTAATGTAAAAGCTGAAAAATAGAGAAACTATATTTAATATGTAATGGAATATGATGATATATGGAATTTGCTAGCAGAGTAGAAAATGGGAATGAGACAATTAATGATACTAGGTCTATCTAACAATGTGCAGATTTGACTTGTATGAAATCAGCTTAATGACAGCAATTTTCCGATTCTAATAAATATAGCAATGGCAATACACGTTTATAATAACAGTATAAGTACGCGATTAGTTTGAATTGTTATAGTTTATAGAATTATGAATTATGTTATATTATGTTATAGAATTTTGAACTGTTGGATAGTTGGAGCATTTTAAACTGAGTGAGGCAATGAATTCCAAATAGATGATCCTGAAAATTCAAATGTATTACGAAATAATTCACATATGGTCTTGGTGTGCAAATGTTTATGAACATAATACAGTTGTATCCTATATAGAACGTAGTATGTGGCAGGACAGAGTATCGAACCCATGACCGTTCGATTCCAAATCCGACTCTCTACCACTGGGCCACGGACGCCACAATATGGTTGCTATATAGAAATAATGAGATCTTAGCTGCAGTAAATAATATTCAAACGTTTTTAAATTAAGCTTTTGAAGTCTTACATTTTAATTTCATTGCGATTTTATCTGTGAATATTTTATCTGAATGTTTAATGTCCAACATGGCCTTGCTATTTACATCCTCTTTGTATGCTTGTCATGTTTCAACAACAACAAATAATACAGTTTAACACGTAGTTGGTAAATGTTGCATACGTTTATTTACAGTCGCGGATGTATATGACGACTGAAACAAAAATAACATATATGCTCGCTGAGATAATATATGCTCGCTGATATAATATATGCTCGCTGAGATAATATATGCTCACTGAGATAATATGCTCGCTGAGATAATATATGCTCGCTGAGATCACATGCTCGCTGAGATAATATATGCTCGCTGAGATAATATATGCTCGCTGAGATCACATGCTCGCTGAGATCATATGCTCGCTGAGATCATATGCTCGCTGAGATCATTTGCTCGCTGAGATCATATGCTCGCCGAGATCATATGCTCGCTGAGATCATATGCTCGCTGAGATCATATGCTCGCTGAGATCATATGCTCGCCGAGATCATTTGCTCGCTGAGATCATATGCTCGCTGAGATCATATGCTCGCCGAGATCATTTGCTCGCTGAGATCATTTGCTCGCTGAGATCATTTGCTCGTTGAGATCATATGCTCGCTGAGATCATTTGCTCGCTGAGATCATATGCTCGCCGAGATCATATACTCGCTGAGATCATATGCTCGCTGAGATCATATGCTCGCTGAGATCATATGCTCGCTGAGATCATATACTCGCTGAGATCATATGCTCGCCGAGATCATATGCTCGCTGAGATCATATGCTCGCTGAGATCATATACTCGCTGAGATCATATGCTCGCTGAGATCATATGCTCGCTGAGATCATATACTCGCTGAGATCATATACTCGCTGAGATCATATGCTCGCCGAGATCATATACTCGCTGAGATCATATGCTCGCTGAGATCATATGCTCGCTGAGATCATATGCTCGCTGAGATCATATGCTCGCCGAGATCATATGCTCGCCGAGATCATTTGCTCGCCGAGATCATTTGCTCACCGAGATCATATACTCACTGAGATCATATACTCACCGAGATCATTTGCTCACTGCTGATTATTCATGTGAAGTTTCATGACATTGCGCTGTTTACAAGATTTTGTCCAGACGAAGTGTGTTACTTAAAAAATGTTCAAATGGCCATAACTGTGTGAGAAATTAACCGAACACAACAAAAAGATGATACGCACAACTACTACTAGGCGTGGTACTGTTCATTAATGTGATGTTTCGTGAAAATCCGACAGAAGATTTAATTTTGAATTTCAGGAAAAGTGTATAAGGAGTTTTTTTGCCCTAAGGCACTTTAACTGAATTCTCAACATCTCAAAAAGCCACAATTATATTATATATACATTGTGTAACATTTGATAGACACTCAATCCAATATGAATGATTAATTTTATGTACGATAAGTTTGTGGTACAAAAATAGCATCTGTGATGATATAAAACAATTTAAATACAATGATTATAATTGTATTCAATAAGATCGACTTTATAAGTAGTGGATTGATGAGTGAAGTGTTGTATGGGCATTCTCTTGGGTTCGAGCTCTGTCGTGTTGTGATGGGCGGATCACTGTACCGGTCCAATCACTGTACTGGCCACATCACGGTTGTTATTCTTGCGGGAGGTGTTTGGGTCTGTGGTTCATATTGCCACTGTTCTCGCTAATCCAATCACTCACTTATATACTGTATTGTAATGGTGTAGATATTATGATATATGTTCTTAACTAATTACTAGAATCCTAGTTATATCTATCTATGTATACATTTTATTTATATTTCCATATATTATTGTCATGTGTAGATGTTTAAAATTACATCTGTAATTGTGAAGCGCAATAGACTAAATTTGAATTTTTGAGCGAGCTATATAAATGCTATGTATTTGTGTTTGTATTTATCGTCTAAGTAGATTAGTGGTTTCGTGCTGAGCACAGTCGGTTATCTATAGTGATTGCGTCACTCTGCATATAGAGTATGCTCGCAATGTCGACATCAGGCGGTGGTATCTTTTTTCTGTTCAGGATGACAAGTCCTGGGTCTGTGTTACTTTCATTCAAAAACGGTTCCATTTAGGGCAACACTCTCCACAATTTGTCAGTTCACAACAGCAAGAATGGTTCCGGTTGTGTCTCCACACCATTGCACCAGGATAGAAGCCGTATCCCGTCGTCCCCATAGTGGATCAGGATAAAAGCAATCGTCAGCTATTCCCCGTTTGTACAACACAGCATTGTTGATCGCCATTATTATTATCGAAGTCATTGACACACTATCCTGCTGTGAGCTATAACTAGGTCCCGACGTGTATGGTGTGCAGACCTGGCCTGTATGTTATAAACTTCTCTTATCTCAAACTCAGTCTTAATCTTATGCTTGGTTCAGCTGACAGTAATACGCAGACTCAGCCAATCAGATCATTTGAACATGAGTTTAAGATCTGAGAAAAGTTTTATAATCTCGGTCAGGGCTTGGACTTAGATGGACTATATGTGGGTGAGTTTGAGCGCAGATTGAATACACTACAGACGGATCTGTAGTCCAGTGGTTAACAAGCTGAACTTGTAATCCAGGGATCGCAAGTTCGATCCCCCGCCTGACCCTAATAAAATTAACAGTCTTTCAGTTGGGACGTTAACCCGAGGTCTCGTGTCTGTGCTTTACATCGTGCACGTAAAAGAACCAGATGAGACTCTGGAATGGGTCTCTGTCTGTATCATTGCACTATCCTCCAAATATCTAAAATGACTAATATCTTCAGGAGGCGTCGCTCATATGGGCAACCGGTAGCGACGATCAATAAACGTAAGACACACAGATTGAATGCATACTAGGTGTCTATTTGCATTAAATTAATCAACTTACCCGAAGCTTTGGCATCAAGGGAAGCAAGAGACGAAATGAGAGAAGATACTATCAATGGCAAAATCAACATCTTTAGCATGTTAAGAAGCACATCTCCTGGAAACCGCAAGTAGAACAGCTTCTTCTTCTGCCAGTATTCCCATCCCTCCGCTCCGTGGACGGTCAGTCCGACGATGACACCAATGGTGATGGCCAGGATCATCAGTAGAATGAATAAGTTCGACATGATAAAGTCCTTTGCCTTCTCAGACCCTGTTTTATAACGCCCTGATCCAGTACCTGCAGCCATATTTGATCTGAAATATATTCAACAATCTGTCAAGTTAGTCTATGGAGCATTATACAAAGTGACACAGTTGCTACATGCATACATGACTAGTAAGCTAAAATCTAATACGGCCACTGTCATTACACCGATCTGAACTCACCATAAGCATACACACTAAATTGGCTTAAGCAAACATTCATTACAATCCGTCAGTTGAATTTGACTACCAGCATATAGTTGCCATACATCAACATCACACATCAAGTCCTGTAAGCTGCTATGTACTCCATGCAACTGTATGGAGTGAGGGCTATGCCCTCTATACAACTGCATATTGTGAGTGAGGGCTATGCCCTCTATACAACTGCATATTGTGAGTGGGGGCTATGTACTCTATACAACTTTATGGAGTGAGGGCTATGTACTCTATACAACTGTATGGAGTGAGGGCTATGTACTCTCTACAACTGTATGGAGTTAGGGCTATGTACTCTATACAACTGCATATTGTGAGTGGGGGCTATGTACTCTATACAACTGCATATTGTGAGTGGGGGCTATGCCCTCTATACAACTGCATATTGTGAGTGAGGGCTATGCCCTCTATACAACTGCATATTGTGAGTTAGGGCTATGTACTCTATACAACTGTATGGATTTAGGGCTATGTACTCCATGCAACTGTATGAAGTGAGGACTATGCCCTCTATACAACTGCATATTGTGAGTGAGGGCTATGCCCTCTATACAACTGCATATTGTGAGTGAGGGCTATGTACTCTACACAACTGTATGGAGTGAGGGCTATGCCCTCTATACAACTGTATGGAGTTAGGGCTATGTACTCCATACAACTGTATGGAGTTAGGGCTATGTACTCCATGCAACTGTATGGAGTGAGGGCTATGTACTCGATACAACTGTATGGAGTGAAGGCTATGTACTCTATACAACTGTATGGAGTGAGGGCTATGTACTCTATACAACTGTATGGAGTGAGGGCTATGTACTCTATACAACTGTATGGAGTGAGGGCTATGTACTCTATACAACTGTATGGAGTGGGGGCTATGTACTCTATACAACTGCATATTGTGAGTGGGGGCTATGTACTCTATACAACTTTATGGAGTGAGGGCTATGTACTCTATACAACTGTATGGAGTGAGTGCTATGTACTCTCTACAACTGTATGGAGTTAGGGCTATGTACTCTATACAACTGCATATTGTGAGTGGGGGCTATGTACTCTATACAACTGCATATTGTGAGTGGGGGCTATGCCCTCTATACAACTGCATATTGTGAGTGGGGGCTATGCCCTCTATACAACTGCATATTGTGAGTGGGGACTATGCCCTCTATACAACTGCATATTGTGAGTGGGGGCTATGTACTCTATACAACTGCATATTGTGAGTGGGGGCTATGCCCTCTATACAACTGCATATTGTGAGTTGGGGCTATGTACTCTATACAACTGCATATTATGAGTGGGGGCTATGTACTCTATACAACTGCATATTGTGAGTGGGGGCTATGCCCTCTATACAACTGCATATTGTGAGTGTATGCCCTCTATACAACTGCATATTGTGAGTGGGGACTATGTACTCTATACAACTGCATATTATGAGTGGGGGCTATGTACTCTATACAACTGCATATTGTGAGTGGGGGCTATGCCCTCTATACAACTGCATATTGTGAGTGGGGGCTATGTACTCTATACAACTGCATATTGTGAGTGAGGGCTATGTACTCTATACAACTGCATATTGTGAGTGGGGGCTATGCCCTCTATACAACTGTATATTGTGAGTGGGGGCTATGCCCTCTATACAACTGTATATTGTGAGTGGGTGCTATGTCCTCTATACAACTGCATATTGTGAGTGGAGGATATGCCCTCTATACAACTGTATATTGTGAGTGGGGGCTATGCCCTCTATACAACTGTATATTGTGAGTGGGTGCTATGTACTCTATACAACTGCATATTGTGAGTGGGTGCTATGCCATCTATACAACTGTATATTGTGAGTGGGTGCTATGCCCTCTATACAACTGTATGGAGTGGGGGCTATGCCCTCTATACAACTGTATATTGTGAGTGGGTGCTATGCCCTCTATACAACTGTATGGAGTGGGGGCTATGCCCTCTATACAACTGCATATTGTGAGTGGGGGCTATGCCCTCTATACAACTGTATATTGTGAGTGAGGGCTATGTCCTCTATACAACTGCATATTGTGAGTGGGGGCTATGCCCTCTATACAACTGTATATTGTGAGTGAGGGCTATGTACTCTATACAACTGCATATTGTGAGTGGGGGCTATGCCCTCTATACAACTGCATATTGTGAGTGAGGGCTATGCCCTCTATACAACTGTATATTGTGAGTGGGTGCTATGTACTCTATACAACTGCATATTGTGAGTGGGGGTTATGCTCTCTATACAACTGTATGGAGTGAGGGCTATGCCCTCTATACAACTGCATATTGTGATATAGGCTGTCCGATATAGCGCACTGGTAAGCACGCTCGCGTCTAACAAATGCAACTCTGGTACGATCCTCGGACTGGGCAGTATGTAAGATGGTACTGTCGTCGCCATATCAGGCATGTGGGTTTTCTCCGGGTACTATTAAGTTTCTAAATTCTTGTAATATTACTAGTGCTGATGCTGTTGGAGGATAGTGCATGATACAGACAGAGAACATTCCAGAGTCTCCTCTGTTTCATTTACGTGCACGGTGTAAAGCACCGACACGAGACCTCGGGTTTTAAAGTCCCATCTGAAAGACTATTAATTTTATAAGTGTCAGACGGGGGATCGAACCTGCGATCCATGGATTACCAGTCCAACGTGTTACCACTGGACTACAGATCCGTCTGTTCAATGAATGGAGCATGAATCTACTATAAATATAGTGACCTATTGTGGCATAGAAACACTCTGGAATGTTGAGCATTATGTTATACAAGTGAAAGTAATAAGTCAGGGCATGCTTTGACCTATACCTAAGCTAACAAGTAATATCACAGTGAAGGTGGTGAATGCCACCGAAGTCTGATATTGACCTTGAAGCTATGGACCTGGGTCATATGTACGATACATCACCTCTATATGGCGAACAGTTGTGGCACATTAGTTATGAAATCCCTCCAGAGCCGAAGAAGTTATACCGACAGGTAATATTGACTTTGACGGACGGACGGACGGACGGACGGACACACGGACGGACAGTGCTAATGCTATATGCACCCGAAGAAAATTCTTATATTGGCATAAAAGCTAAATTAACAATAACTTTGAGCCATACAGACACAATGGGAATGCATAAATAATTTATTTATATACATGTTGTGATTTGTAATATTAATCATGTTCATCGTTATTAACCCTTTCCCTCATAGAAGCACCTCTTTACGCCATTACCAGTACGACATACATTGACAATGTAGTAGCCAAACCAATGTTCATGTCATAATAAAGGCCAGCATCTCATGTAGTCCCAGTTTGCATAACAGTTGAACTGCAGAAGTATTCCTGTGTGTTTGTTTGTATTACAGTTTAGTTGCAGCCATGTTGGTTGTGTACATGTTTGGAAGTATTCCTCCGTGTTTGTTTGTATTACAGTTTAATTGCAGCCATGTTGGTTGTGTACATGTTTGGAAGTATTCCTGCGTGTTTGTTTGTATTACAGTTTAATTGCAGCCATGTTGGTTGTCTACATGTTTGGAAGTATTCCTGCGTGTTTGTTTGTATTACAGTTTAATTGCAGCCATGTTGGTTGTGTACATGTTTGGAAGTATTCCTGCGTGTTTGTTTGTATTACAGTTTAATTGCAGCCATGTTGGTTGTGTACATGTTTGGAAGTATTCCTGCGTGTTTGTTTGTATTACAGTTTAATTGCAGCCATGTTGGTTGTGTACATGTTTGGAAGTATTCCTGCGTGTTTGTTTGTATTACAGTTTAATTGCAGCCATGTTGGTTGTGTACATGTTTGGAAGTATTCCTGCGTGTTTGTTTGTATTACAGTTTAATTGCAGCCATGTTGGTTGTGTACATGTTTGGAAGTATTCCTGCGTGTTTGTTTGTATTACAGTTTAATTGCAGCCATGTTGGTTGTGTACATGTTTGGAAGTATTCCTGCGTGTTTGTTTGTATGTTTGTTTGTATTACAGTTTAACTGCAGCCATGTTGGTTGTGTACATGTTCGGAAGTATTCCTGCGTGTTTGTTTGTATTACAGTTTAATTGCAGCCATGTTGGTTGTGTACATGTTTGGAAGTATTCCTGCGTGTTTGTTTGTATTACAGTTTAATTGCAGCCATGTTGGTTGTGTACATGTAACGCGATGTGACGCTAACGGTGTTGGGTGTTGTGCACATGTAACGCGATGTGACGCTAACGGTGTTGGGTGTTGTGTACATGTAACGCGATGTGACGCTAACGGTGTTGGGTGTTGTGCACATGTAACGCGATGTGACGCTAACGGTGTTGGGTGTTGTGCACATGTAACGCGATGTGACGCTAACGGTGTTGGGTGTTGTGTACATGTAACGCGATGTGACGCTAACGGTGTTGGGTGTTGTGTACATGTAACGCGATGTGACGCTAACGGTGTTGGGTGTTGTGTACATGTAACGCGATGTGACGCTAACGGTGTTGGGTGTTGTGTACATGTAACGCGATGTGACGCTAACGGTGTTGGGTGTTGTGTACATGTAACGCGATGCGACGCTAACGGTGTTGGGTGGTGTGTACATGTAACGCGATGTGACGCTAACGGTGTTGGGTGTTGTGTACATGTAACGCGATGTGACGCTAACGGTGTTGGGTGTTGTGCACATGTAACGCGATGTGACGCTAACGGTGTTGGGTGTTGTGTACATGTAACGCGATGTGACGCTAACGGTGTTGGGTGTTGTGTACATGTAACGCGATGTGACGCTAACGGTGTTGGGTGTTGTGTACATGTAACGCGATGTGACGCTAACGGTGTTGGGTGTTGTGTACATGTAACGCGATGTGACGCTAACGGTGTTGGGTGTTGTGCACATGTAACGCGATGTGACGCTAACGGTGTTGGGTGTTGTGCACATGTAACGCGATGTGACGCTAACGGTGTTGGGTATTGTGTACATGTAACGCGATGTGACGCTAACGGTGTTGGGTATTGTGTACATGTAACGCGATGTGACGCTAACGGTGTTGGGTGTTGTGTACATGTAACGCGATGTGACGCTAACGGTGTTGGGTGTTGTGTACATGTAACGCGATGTGACGCTAACGGTGTTGGGTGTTGTGTACATGTAACGCGATGTGACGCTAACGGTGTTGGGTGTTGCGTACATGTAACGCGATGTGACGCTAACGGTGTTGGGTGTTGTGTACATGTAACGCGATGTGACGCTAACGGTGTTGGGTGTTGTGTACATGTAACGCGATGTGACGCTAACGGTGTTGGGTGTTGTGTACATGTAACGCGATGTGACGCTAACGGTGTTGGGTGTTGCGTACATGTAACGCGATGTGACGCTAACGGTGTTGGGTGTTGCGTACATGTAACGCGATGTGACGCTAACGGTGTTGGGTGTTGTGCACATGTAACGCGATGTGACGCTAACGGTGTTGGGTGTTGTGTACATGTAACGCGATGTGACGCTAACGGTGGTGGGTGTTGTGCACATGTAACGCGATGTGACGCTAACGGTGTTGGGTGTACGGCACGTACCTTTAATAATACTTATACTACTTTCAGCAAATTTAGTCGGTATGACATATGACACTTTGGTGACAACAAAGGGAATCCTCTGTCAATATATTGAGCGTTTATACCCCCTGCTTAGTGATTTCCATACAAAGAAATGCATATTTTATCAATTATTATTAAACACAATTATTGATAAAATTAAGAGTTTTAAGGAATATATTATGTTAGATGACAGTAGAAAACCACGATGTCGTACTCAAAGTCATTACTAAAGATTTTTTAAATTTAATTAACGTCTGCCCTTGGCTAGCCCCTCCCAGTCATACCTAACGTTAACTCAATGAAATTCCTAGCGGGTCACTAACTGATAATGGAGTTCCCAGTTGATAGGTGCCTATTTCAAATCTCAATGCTCATAAGATCGGTGTGTTTTACGCTTATTTATCGTCGCTACCGGTTGCCCATATGAGCGACTCCTCCTGAAGAGATTAGTCATTTTAGATTTTTGGAGGATAGTGCAAAGATACAGACAGAGACACATTCCAGAGTATCCTCTGTGTAAAGCACCGATACGAGACCTCGGTTTAACGTCTCATCTGAAAGACTGTTAATTTTATTAGGGTCAGGCGGGGGATCGAACCTGCTATCGCTGGATTTCCAGTCCAGTGTATTAACAACTGGACTACATATCCGTATGTGCTCATAAGATCATGATAATTATAGGGAAAGTGTATACCAGTCGCCATTAGCATTCATTACTCTCTTCAGGTGTGCTTTGCATTCAACCGGACCATTCAGTTCATGTTTCATATCGAATATAAGTAAGACATATCGCGTGCAGTTTGCAACGTAATCCACCACGTAATCACACTGGTGACCGTATTTCATTCAGGTGAAAACACTTGATACCACCAGCGTTATATATATTTGCACCAACCTGTGTTGGCGATAGGATTGTGGCAGACAAAAAATAGGCAAAAAGTCATAAAAGTCATAATGAGTCATAACTGTAAACTGAACAACATATCGGCCTCACAAATTGTCTCGATCAGATGCCAAAATCCTTCCAGCCCACCCTAGATCCCTCACTCCTTCTCTAGATCCTTACTCCCTCACACGCTCAATGACCCCTCCATATCCCCCTCTCCCGCGTTCAATCCCTCTCCATCTCTCTCTTTCACTGGGAAAAAAATGTTCTCAATTCTTGATATAAAATGAAGTAGCATACCCAGCATACCCTATGAATCACCAGTCATATTAAACTGATAGTATACATGATGTTGCCATACCTCTCACTATGTTCACAGTGTCGCACTGTGATGGCGGACTATGTGCACAGTGTCGTACTGTGATGGCGGACTATGTTCACAGTGTCGTACTGTGATGGCGGACTATGTTCATGGCGGATTATATTCACAGTGTCGTACTGTGATGCCGGATTATGTTCACAGTGTCGCGCCATGATGGCGGACTATGTTCACAGTGTCGCGTCATGATGGCGGATTATGTTCACAGTGTCGTGCCGTGATGGCGGATTATGTTCACAGTGTCGCGCCATGATGGCGGACTATGTTCACAGTGTCGCGTCATGATGGCGGATTATGTTCACAGTGTCGTGCCGTGATGGCGGATTATATTCACAGTGTCGTACTGTGATGCCGGATTATATTCACAGTGTCGCGCCATGATGGCGGACTATGCTCACAGTGTCGCGCCATGATGGCGGACTATGTTCACAGTGTCGAGTCATGATGGCGGATTATGTTCACAGTGTCGTGCCGTGATGGCGGATTATGTTCACAGTGTCGCACTGTGATGGCTGACTATGTTCACAGTGCCGCA
This sequence comes from Archivesica marissinica, assembly GCA_014843695.1. NCBI lineage: Eukaryota > Metazoa > Mollusca > Bivalvia > Venerida > Vesicomyidae > Archivesica > Archivesica marissinica. The sequence continues at coordinate 25,226,907 of CM026395.1, read as the reverse complement.
CCATGATGGCGAACTATGTTCACAGTGTCGCGCCGTGATGGCGAACTATGTTCACAGTGTCGCGTCATGATGGCGGATTATGTTCACAGTGTCGCACTGTGATGGCGGATTATGTTCACAGTGTCGCGTCATGATGGCGGACTATGTTCACAGTGTCGCACCATGATGGCGGCTTATGTTCACAGTGTCGCACCATGATGGCGGCTTATGTTCACAGTGTCGCACTGTGATGGCGGATTATGTTCACAGTGTCGTACCGTGATGGCGGATTATGTTCACAGTGTCGTACCGTGATGGCGGATTATGTTCACAGTGTCGTACTGTGATGGTGGATTATGTTCACAGTGTCGCACTGTGATGCCGGATTATGTTCACAGTGTCGCACCATGATGGCGGACTATGTTCACAGTGTCGTACTGTGATGGCGGATTATATTCACAGTGTCGCGTCATGAGGGCGGATTATGTTCACAGTGTCGCATTGTGATGGCGGATTATGTTCACAGTGTCGTACTGTGATGGCGGATTATGTTCACAGTGTCGCACCATGATGGCGGATTATGTTCACAGTGTCGCACCATAATGGCGGACTTAACAAGTATTTATACAATTTTCCAAATGTTACTGTTAAACACAAAATTGACCTTTTTGATAAACTTATTTCACCAATTTTAAACTATTCTTGCGAGGTATGGGGTTTTCATAAAGCTAATAACATTGAACGAGTGCATACTCAGTACTGTAAACGTATTTTACTAGTGAAACGTTCCACACAAAATGATTTTATATATGGCGCCTTAAATCGTTTTGATTTGTCATTTAACCGTTACGTTAGAATTGTTAAGTATTGGATACAAATTACATGTACTAGTGATTTGAAGTATTGTAAACTTGTTTACGAAATATTAAAGGCCGACGCCGACATTTATCCCAACAAAGTTTCATGGGTTACACTTTTGCAAAATTTACTGTCCACTTTAGGATTTCGTGAGGTCTGGTTAGCACAGAGTGTCGGTAACGTGAGCGCTTTTATCAGCCTTTTTAAACAGCGGTTACGTGATACAAGTATGCAAAACTGGAACTCGAGGATAGAAAATTCATCCCGTAGTACTTTTTACAAATCTGTTGTCTCATTTGATTTTCAGTATTATCTGAAGTGCGACTTACCATCCAAATATAGAGTAGCAATGACAAGACTGTTGTTGTCCTGCCATAACCTTTCTATTGAAACTGGCAGATGGCACCGTCCACACAGCATTCCGCATGATAAACGTAAATGCATTTCATGTGATAAACTCGAAGACGAGTACCATTTTCTCATTGAATGTTCCTTATATAATGATCTACAAAATAAATACATTTCAAGGTACTATTGGTTTAATCCGAGTATGTATAAATTGCAAACACTTTTTGATAGTAAAAATCTGTCTGTTATCAAGAAACTAAGTGTATTCATTTATAAAGCTTTTGAGTTACGGTCAGAATTGATATGCTGACTAATTATTATGTTTCATCTGAGTGCAAATTATTATATAATTATGTGCTATTTTGTACAATATTGCATGCATCTTGAATCAATATATATATGCAATTATGTATTTAAATTATTATTATTTATGTATGACCATATTACAGTTACAATATACATTTGTCATGACTATGCACAGATGCCTATACATTTCAGTTAAAGTCAATCAGTACATTGCATATGAATTGCTGAAACTGTTTTGTTTAAGGCCCGAGCTACATACGTAGTGCTTATACATTTTACACATTGTACATGCTGATGTAAAGGTTTAATGAAATAATTTAAAGTACCTATTCTAAATCTATATATTATTATGCAATGCACCACCGAATTAATACTTGAATTGATTTTTGTATAGTTAACACCTTCTCCGCATGACTATGCATATTTTGGGTGTTGTATGAAACTATGAGCATTACGGTTTGAGTACACTGTTCATGAGAGTTATAAATAGTTCTGCCATTGATTGTATGCATTGTCACTGTGTTATTGTCATCTTGTTGCGTCACTGTATACTGTATACTGTATAATATATATGTTTATGTTTGTTGTATGTTCTCACCATGATGGCGGATTATGTTCACAGTGTCGTACTGTGATGGCGGATTATGTTCACAGTGTCGCACTGTGATGGCGGATTATGTTCACAGTGTCGCACTGTGATGGCGGATTATGTTCACAGTGTCGCACCATGATGACGGATTATGTTCACAGTGTCGCACTGTGATGGCGGATTATGTTCACAGTGCCGCACTGTGATGGCGGATTATGTTCACAGTGTCGTACTGTGATGGCGGACTATGTTCACAGTGCCGCCCTGTGATGGCGGATTATATTAAAGAAGAATACCGTCAAATTGCACAGGGAAATTCATAGAGGGCGTAGAGGAGTATTATGTTTCAATTGTAATAGGAAGTTGTCTCACAGGGCAATTCATAGAGGGCGTAGAGGAGTATGATGTTTCAATTGTAATAGGAAGTTGTCTCAAAACTATTAATTTAATAAAATGTGTGCTGTTAAAGTTTATTATTATGTAACATGATATGCATCGCATAGCATAAGAGTTAAATATAGCTATGTATGGTTCAGTCAGTGATAACAATTAATTCAGTACTGTGTAGTTGACGTCTGCTTTTGATAACAATTAATTCAGTACTGTATAGTTGATGTCTGCTTTTGATAACAATTAATTCAGTACTGTATAGTTGATGTCTGCTTTTGATAACAATTAATCCAGTACTGTGTAGTTGACGTCTGCTTTTGATAACAATTAATTCAGTACTGTATAGTTGATGTCTGCTTTTGATAACAATTAATTCAGTACTGTGTAGTTGATGTCTGCTTTTGATAACAATTAATTCAGTACTGTATTGTTGACGTCTGCTTTTGATAACAATTAATTCAGTACTGTATAGTTGATGTCTGCTTTTGATAACAATTAATTCAGTACTGTGTAGTTGACGTCTGCTTTTTATAACAATTAATCCAGTACTGTGTAGCTGATGTCTGCTTTTTATAACAATTAATTCAGTACATATATTATCATTAGTTTAAACTTTATTTATTTTAACGATTGCGAAGCAAGTTTTAACAACTTATATTAATCACTCTCGTTGGCGCGGTTGAAAGCGTAAATGTGGTCATTCGTGTGGGAGGAAACGGGAGTACCCGGAGAAAACCCACGCTAACCACGCAAGCGCGCTAACCACTGCACTAATCGGATAGCATATGCATGTGATGATTGAATAGCCACGTAAGCATCCAGGTTTTAATGAGAGGGTTGACAATATTGTTGCAGTGCAAGGGTAAACGTTGGCCTTGCTCCTTTCGGCGTTCATGTCTACTCATCATTGTATGCTCGAATCCCACTGTGGGCGTTGAGTTCTTCATGTGAGAAAGCTATGCAGATGGATTGCGGTCAGTTCGATGTTTCTACCCGGTTGCCAGTCCGTTTCCGGAATACTGCCCGAAGGGGCATCTGGGGCTTACCTCCACCAATAATAGCTCGAGTGTCGCTAAGCTAAACTGTTGATGCGACTATAAAACACCAATACAAACACACCAAAAACATTGCTGGCCCATATGGTTTACCGGCGGCGAGGGTAAATAAACGGAATCATCATCACCAAAAACATGTTCCATTGGGAATTTGATTCTGGCAATGTTAACGACTAGCTGATGTCATATGTAGTCCAACCTATACATGCATTAAGGAGAAACCTGCTTGTATGGGATCAGTTCTGTTCTGTATGTCACAGCAAAGGGTTACAACAATGACTAGCTTTATTCCACATACATGTATGTAAGCAGCTATATCCTTTGTGACAAATCTAACATAGAGGTGATGGTACGACAACTTGTAATGTTGCAATTCTATTCCTTCACGGCTTTATGGTTTCATTAGGTCTCCTGAATGCTGAAATGTAACTTTTTACAGACGGATCTGTAGTCCAGTGGTAATCCATGGATCGCAGGTTAGATCCCCCGTCTGACCGTAATAAAATGAACAGTCTTTCAGATGGGACTTTAAACCGAAGTCTCGTGTCAGTGCTGTACACCTTGCACGTAAAAAAATCAGAGGAGACTCTGGAATGGGTCTCTGTCTGTATCATTACACTATCCTCCAAAAATCTAAAATAACTAATCTCTGCATGAGGCGTCGCTCATATGGACAACCGGTAGCGACGATAAATAAACGTAAAACACACACCGTATAGATATTATGAAAACAAAGCATGCACGTGGCGTCATCCTGTGTTATAGTTGTACATTAATCTACCCATTTTATTAACGATACGACTGCTGTATGTTCATGGTCTTAACTATGCTCATCACAGACCATAGAGAAACACAAAACACAATATGCCTTTGTAGATTGCCACACGACTTGTAATGTTTTACCACGAGTACTAGCATTTCATAACAGACTATATTTACATAAGATTTATGTTCAAATTTTGAGCAATATGCTTTGGTACAAAATGTTTCACAAACGTATATGTGCTAACTATGATGGTAATATGTGGTCGACTCGCGCAGGAAAAACCAGAGATAAACATCTCTTAATTTTAAGAGAAAAATACAGCTGGAAACCTGTGCCCGATTGTCAATATCATACCACTCTACGACGGACCTCGTAAGAAATACCCATATTTCATACAATACAATTTTAATATAGACATTAACTTAGGTCTACGCTGTGTGAAAGCGTCCGGTAGAATGACCATAACTTCACTACACATTATACATTACATAATCGCCACGTAAAATACGTGCCCATGCAAAACCGACCAATATTAACAACTATTGTGAACCCGCTACGTGAAGACAATCTGTTCACGCTATTACTACCGAAACGCGTGAAAATTATATCCTCATTGTATTGGTCAGCAGTAAATTTACCCTTTTGATCTAAAGTAACAAACGTATTTTTCTCGTGAAAGTTACTTGGCGGTGTTAAGCCTCTACATGTGAGTGACCTGTCACACTGTCTGCATGCGGCCAGGCTTTCATAAACTAACGAGTATTTTATTAACACAAGATGAAACTATCCAATATACACCACACCCATTCGGCTAAGCATGGGCAGTTAACACAATAAACTTTGGGGGAGGGCAGTAAATAATGTTGTTAAAACCCATTTGCTTCAACATTTATTTTCAATTCTTGCGCAAAACAATGACATAAATCGCATATATTATGAAGTGTGTTCATTTGTTTTGTTTTGTACGGACAATACCCCCACCGGACAATACCCCCTAAGTCAATACCCCCACTGGTCAGTGTCACCTAGGTGAGAAACCCCACTGCCTTATTGGAAAATGGACATAACCCCCATCATTATCAAAAAATATTATTTATAATAACTTGGAACATTATTTATTTATTTTTAACTTTGGAACTCTTTTTTTTTACTGCGGAAGGTATTATACTAAGAATTTCATATCAACTAACACTGTAATTGTGGATCATCCATGCCTCAGTGGATCAATTGTCATTAGAAGCTAGTTTATCAATTGCAATTGTTATGGATCATTGGAAGCCATTCTCTAGTCAATTGGATCATTGGATCAATTACAATTATTTAATTGGAGATCATTAAAAGCCATTCTAGTAATTGATGGCCTGGCTTCACCATTATTTGGGGATATATATAAACTCAGGAATCAGAATCAAAATCAGTATACACTTGTAAGCAAGATGGAAATCATACAGAACCAGAAGGGCGGCTACAAGCTCATACACGAGAACTACATGTACACCCGCAAGTCCAAGTCCAAATCCACTTTGCGATGGGAGTGCTCAAACCGATCAGCACTCTGTTGCAAAGGAACTCTAACCACTGATCTGGAGGTAATTATTATTTAAATTGTTACAGTCATTATACTTGTTGAATACATGTTCAGATTATTCCGATGCATTATTACATTATATTATATTAACCCATTCAACACCAAGTAACTGACATGGACTGGTCCATGATATTTTTAGACCAATAAATTAATAACAAAATTACATTTGGATCAGTTCATTTATCAAAATGGGTAATTTTTTCCTAAAACTATTACATTACTTGAATAAAGTGCAGATCCTGATGAGACGGCTCGTCACGAGCCGGCTCATCTACACTTTTTTATAAGCCAATTTAGAGGTCTGTGGTGTTGAAAGGGTTAAGCTGAATTTATTATGAACTGATAATAATATGTTATTTTCTATTTTTGTCTTTCTAGATGCAGCGAATTACTGCTCAGACACCTCACTCCCATGAGGCCAACCCTGACAAAATTGCTGCCACCAAACTTCGGGCTCAAATGAAAGACCAAGTTGGTACCTCACGTGGTTCCCTAGCCCAGATCCTGGCAGACGCCACCATCACTGCCTCTGTACAAGTCCGGGCTGCACTTGGCGACAAGGATACAGTTAAGAGGTCCATCCGGCGCGAACGTGCCAAACACTTCCCCCCCCCCGAGCGCTCAGACACTGTCAGACCTAGTGATTGAGGGTGAATGGACTACCACTGGCCCTGAAGGTACCAACTTCCTGATCCATGACAACGGCCCTGATTCCACCAACCGTATGCTCGTCTTTGCATCTGATGAAGGACTACGTCAACTGGCCAACTGGCCAACTGGCCAACTCTGACACCTGGCACATGGACGGCACTTTTAATTCCGCCCCGCTTCTCTTCAAGCAACTCTATGTGATCCGTGTTCCCCTTAGACAGTCAGCAATGAGTTGTGTCTATGCTTTCCTCTCTGGAAAGTGTCAGGATACATACGAGGAACTATTCCAGTCCATCATCGACAGGTCTCTGGAGCTTGGATTCCACCCGGATCCATCTACAGTCATCACTGACTTCGAGCTGGCTGTCATCAATGCTGTCGGCACCGTCTTTGGGCCCCTGGTTCGGAGCCAGGGATGTTTCTACCACCTGACCCAGAGCACCTGGCGCAACATAGGACGTCTAGGACTAGTACAGCAGTACAAGACAGACCAAGACGTGAGACACTTCTGTGGTATGCTAGACGCTTTGGCCTTACTGTCTGAGGATGACGTTGTATCTGGCATGCTTTATCTTCGTAGTGTGACGCCAGATGGATTTCAGCCCCTTGTCGACTATTTCGACAACACGTATGTGACTGGAGTCTATAGGAGCATCCAGCTGCCTGCACGCCCTGACGGAACACTACCACCCCACCGCATGCGTCGACTCCCACCCAACTTCCCACCACATCTGTGGAACGTTCACGACGTGACACTGGCTGGAGGATCCCACACCAACAACATTTGTGAGGAGTGGAATAACTCCTTCATCAAGCTCATTGGCCATGCGCACCCGTCTGTGTGGCGAGCCATCGATTCACTCCGCAAGGACCACGCCTCAGTAGCCACCGTGCTGCTACGGGATCAGCGAGGGCAACCATCAGCTAAACGCCAACGCCGTGCTGTGACGGATCTCCAGACCAGGCTCAAGAACATCTGTCTCGCCCGAAGCAAGGGAGAGAAGTATGTCGAGGAGACACTCCGTGGTCATGGACACTGTATCAGGTTCAAGTGAACCCAACAACTCTACTTGAAATGGTTACATGTATATATTTTTATGTTTTACTTGTTGCAATAAATACTGAGAATGAGAATAGTGGGTGTTTGACTAGTGGGTGTTTGACTGGTGGGGGTTTTGTCCAGTGGGGGTATTGACCTAGTGGGATATGACCTAGTGTCCGGTGGGGAGTTTGTCCTAATTCATTTAATATATAGAATGAATGCAATAAAATTAAACTAAATTGCTTGTGATCAACTTGTATAATTGGTATTGGTATATGAATTGTGGCTGTCGATTTAAACGTTTCAGGGAACCCCAACTGTCTACAGCGAAAGGCCCCGAGTTCGCGCCCAGCTGTATAGCCATTACGATTGTATTCTTAGGCAAGGCATTTCATTTCCACATACATTGTCACTTGTCTCTCCCTAGTTGCGATGGATTCCATCAGGAATGAGGTCTCGAGAGTGATTAATATAAGTTGTAAGAACGTGTTCGCAATCGAGCTAACATAAATAAGTTTCTTATTTTATGAACATCAGTACTTCCTGAAGCCTATCATTGAATGACCGGCGCCTGGCTGATAGGCAATCGGTAACCATTATTTAACTAGCCGGAGGCTCACCAACCAACCATATCAGAATGAACCCATGACGAGGTCCCACCCCGAAGGCGGGCGCCTTAACCACTAGGCCACGGAGACCAGTAAGTGAGCTCTTAGGATTTCAGATTAAATCTGCAATTCGTTTGGCATACAGTCAACCTGTGTTAGTGGTCAGCTCTATTAAGCAGCCAACCTGCATTAAGCAGCATGTTTCCAGATTCCCAATATACTGTTTTGCTATACATTTAACCTCTATTAAGCAGCCACCTGTGCTAAGCAGCCAGTTTCTGTGATTTCCTTGGCTGGCTGCTTAAGACAGGCTTGACTGTAACTGGATCGAGTATCGCACAATTGAAATGGGTCCATGAATAAACATTCCTCTCTAATCAAGTCTGTTCAGAAGGGTATTTCCTTTTAATGTCCCTATGGAATACATGTACATCAAACACTCCACTGCTTCTTTGCTTGGCTAATTCTATACCTATTCAGGTTGACTTCAATACAAGCACAAAGAAAACTAGTATATGCATAGATAGACATTTAGATGTGCATGCAGAAACGAATAACGACATAATCACAAGGACGAATGTGCATGTGCATGTGCATGTGCATGTGCATGCTTGTGGACTGGCAGAACGTTATTAAACCGACAGTAATGTTACATAGGTAGTAACTTCCTGATATAAGATATCAATAGCGCTATTTCCGTATATAACATTTTTTCGAATTTGCATCACTGTCAGTAAGAGGTACTTGGATTATGCAGCGGTCAATGGCCCAACAGAGCTCTAATTAAGGAGTTAGTGCTCCCCGAGGTAGAACAAAACGAAATTGGTATATTATCATCAATTAGGGTGTTATGGACCCGAAGCAAGTTCTTGGCATGTTCAATTCGATGATTCAATATTTTTTATTCTTACTTTACTATATGGTATTGCTATTTTCAAAAGTAAAATAAATTGCAGGGTAGGGTAAATATTTTGAGAAATGCATATTGATAACACCTATAAAACGATACATGTTACATACCGTTGGAAAGGTAATACATTGTTCTAATTTGTTGGCTTATTTAATATAATGTATTAATGACGTCGGCGTCATACTGACGTCATAATTAACATTTTGCCATCGAAACTGTAAGTGCGCATAATCTTGGTCTCAATACTTCGTTTTATTTTATGTCTCATCACAAAATTACACTATTTAGTGGAAGAAATGGAGACAATAAAGAGTAGCTACTGTGAAAATGAACACTATATGTTTATACATCAAGCAAGATGAACTTATATGCCGTTGTTAAAGGGGAAGTGTAATGCCGATTTTAACATAAAATCACAAAATCTTCACTTTGAACTATTATCAAGTGTCCATGTCAAGTACTAGCGTACACAACCATACTATTATGTGTTGTACCGATACATCAGACTAATATTGGTCTTCTAGTGTTGCTTGGATGTTGTCCGTTAAACATTCTGCATAATAACGAAAGTCCGACCTGAATGCATTGACAGTGCTGCTTATGATCACACATTGAATCTGTGCAAAATAAGTGTGTCATTGCTCTAACTTCAACTAGTGCTGGATCTTTCTCGAAAAAGACGGCGGCAATAACAACATCAGGCAGTCTTCTCCAGCCATGGACAATTGGGCTACTGACATCAGGCCGCTGAATGTGACTATGCTTCCAAATGTATAATTGGTAAGCGCAGCGACGTACGTGCTGTGTGAAAGCGTCCTCGGTTGGTGATAGATCGGCAGTAGATTTGTCTGTAGATGTAGCAATAACATATCTAAGTTCATCTAAATCGGCACACAATTGGCCGTTTTCTTTCTTCTTATTCCCACACAGTGTCAATGCATACAGCCTAGTTACACTCTGCATCTCATTAGATACCTGTAGCTTGTCACCCATCAATGATATCGGCTGAATGTCATGCATGTTCTTTTGTAGGATTTTTGAATGCTGTTCGTTTGCCAATCCTAAACAATGAACTTGTACTATCACATCCCGTTAAGACATGTATTGCAGGTAGGCATTGTGTTAGAGCTGCACCCAAGGTTGACGTCACTTCATTGATTGGGATGAATCTTTGCCGATTCGTCAATGCCCCTTCGTGACTAGCATGCATGCACGTGTTGATGGGTATATCTCCGCGGCCACAGTAATACAACAGCAACACCAATACATCGGTTTCATCACAGCGCACACTAATGCGAGTATGGTTGTCCACAGAATCTATAACATGCAGTAACATTCTTGTGCCAGCATCCTCGTGTGTACTGTACATATGTTCCAGGTCAAACACCGACGTTTGTGTTATTTGCCTGGTAATTTCACAATTATCATAACCACCTGCAATTATAAGCAACTTCCAACAGGGATATGCATTTGTGTATGTGCTTCTATGTACTCTGAACTATGAGATGTCAATGAGCCTTTGTTCTTTGAATGTTTCAAGAATCGTTTGTAATTTGGAACATTGCGTGCACCCAAGACTACATGTGACACAGTTTCACTACCACCAGCTCGTCGGTTACGCTCTGGAATTTTTAATCGAGTCAGGCGTGTCGTATCGATCGAATACAATACAAGAACACAAGTTACAACTGATAGCCTACCACGCATGGTTGATATAAGTCTATTCATAACAATATTTACTAATTCACCAAATATCTTGAACAATCTATCATTCAGTGTCTGCAACATGGCCATTCCATCAATAATGTATACGGTGCTTTGCAATGGTTCTTGGCTGGATATGTCCGTGTGAGCTGGGCATATAGATTATATCTTGCATGCAAGATCTGACTTTGTAGTCTTTTTTGTAGTCATTGAATAGCGTAGGGGGTACAGCGGCTAACTCATGTTTTATAACAGTTTTCAGATCAACATTTCTTTGTTTTTTAACGGCTAATAATCGCCTGAACAGTACTTCTGAATTGATCTTCAGCTGTTTCGATTGCAGTTTGACACTTGGTTTCATATCAGCAAATGTTAATGGTTTAATTCTTGCATTGGGCTTCCAAAAGCTAACTACCTTGCTGTCGTCACACAACCTCTTCTCAAAGAACTCGACTGAACTTTTATTCTCATTTTCCATGTAACCAGTCAGTGATGTGGCTATATCTTGAGATGCAACCAAACATGTTAATCAACATTTCAGGTACATCTTCTAAGTCGAATGGATTTGCCACTGGTCTGATATAATATCAATTATTTGACGTGAATCCTTTGCATCTCTTGTACTATTCTTAGCACTCTCGGTCTCATTCTCGTTAGCAATGCCACACAACGATTTAATGCACGCTGCATACTCTCCAGTTAAATGTCGGGTAATCAGCCACCTGGTCAAAGCACTTTTGATCAATGTGAACCCGACGACCCCATCACGACTTTTACAGTCCTTATTCACTGACTGTTCCAATGCCTGGTCAGTGGCAACACAGTTGAATAGAGTGTTGTTGGATCGCCGGACCATAAATCCCCCTTCAAGAAGATGTTGGTACGCAGGTGGGTTTTTGGATTCCAACATTCTCATCTCGGTAAGATATACAGGTTGTGCAAAACCACAATTATTTGCACGAAATGTTTATTATTGTTATATATAAATAGTAATGTATTATATAAATACATTAAACTGTTTCTATATATGGCCAAGTGTTTACCATGTAATATATATATATTTGTTTTATGCATAATCGTCTGCTATTATTTTCGCGCCTAAAATTATCAGTCTCGCTTCGCGCGGGAAATGACTTAATATTTTAGGCCTAATCTCAGTTTATCGAGGACGTGGTTGCAGGTGTCCAGTTATGTAATATAAAGGCGACGAACTGGTTTGATGGTGTAATATTAGATAACATAACAGATGTTTTAGGAATAACAGATGTTTTAGGAATTGTTATATCATATAGACACTGATTCAATCGTGTATATAAGAAATGGATTTTATTAACTAAAATCAGAACACTATAGCCTACCTCCAGGAGAGAGAGTGGCGTGATCTCATTCTATTTTATAGAACAGATAAACTGTTTCTATGATATTTAGATATTATGGACATTATAAGAATTATAACTTATAAAGATTTGTCGAATAATTAAATAAAATCGTTCAGCCATAGAAGAAACAGAGAGTTTCGGCGAACCATATCGAAGGTGATTAAAAGTTAATAAATCAGAAACCTTGATTAGATTATAGTGATATTGAGTAATGACGGATTAGAGAGACTGGAGTTAATTATACTGTGTAGCGCATAGTCGGCTCACACAATTGGATTGTTAAATAAGCGTTTAATGATACGATGTATATATATATAAATCACTGATTATATATATATGAAGATCTCTGATGCCAATTTAGACAAGATATTATATAGAAGAAATGTAAGACTGTGTTGAGTTATCATTAATACATATATCGAAGAAGAAACCCCCTAGACAACTCCAGCGTGTCTACAATAGGATAGACCCTGGTAAGAGCCGAAGCAACTGAGTCATATACATACAAGAAGAAAAAGGAGAGTTTGCGACAATTGGGACGCTCGTCCGGGATTGGAAATACAATACAATACAAAACATTTTATTGCATGAGATAATAAAATACAATAAAGAAGAAGTGACATATCGTGACATATTGTGAAGGACACTAGCATTTATATATGGAATATTGTGAAGGACACTAGGATTTATACATGAAGAATACAAGGGACTATTAATTAACGTGTGAAAACAGAAGTGCATGCGAGACAGTGTTAGAATTTGGAAATAAGTGAAAGACGTCAACGAATTATTAAATTAATGAAATGGATTAAATTATTGGAAATGTGCAAACTTTGAATATGTGATAAATTATATATTGGATTAACGGACGAGACAGACTTCGGTAAGTACCAGTTTTCTTTTCATAGAGGCTTAAATATTATCATTAAAATTATATTAGTGATTTACTTCCTTTTATTGAACTCAATTCTATAATACATTTGGAGATACATTCTGGGGATTAAAAATAAAAAAAATAAAAAAATATATATAAAATGGCTACAACTAGGAGTGCTAATAAGGAAACTGAGGGGCCGGTTCACCCCGACTTGCAGACCACAGGTGATGAGATATGGGACAAATTAATGAGACTTCCCTTCTTTAATCAGGCAAATCTGGAACGTCAGGGTGAGATTTACCAGAAAGAAAGAGAGAGAGAAAGAGAGAGGGAAGAAATAAAAGAAAGAGAGAGGGAAGAAATAAAACAAAGAGAAGAAAGAGAGAGGGAAGAAGTAAAACAAAGAGAAGAAAGAGAGAGGGAAAGAGAAGAGAAAGAAAGGGACAGGGAGGAAAGAATGCAAAGGGAGAAAATGCAGATGGAGATTCGCCTGAGAGAAATCCAGAGAGATCAGGAATCTCAGCAAAATAACCCCCTCCCTACAGATAATAGGCCCTCTAAGACAAACATTTCTGTTCCTATTTGGACCCAGACTATGAGGCCAGATAAATTCTTCGCAACATGTGAGAGACTGTTCGAAGCTAGCCAGGTCGCCAAACAAACATGGGTGGGCCATATTATAGACAAGTTGTCCGACAAGGCCAGACATATATATGCCACTCTTCCTGTCCAAGACGCTAATAATTACGATACCCTCAAGGCCGCCATCTTGGATGAATATAGACTCTCACCCACTGTATATAGAAAGAATTTCTTCTCTTGGGTAAAGAAACCTCAGCAGACATATTCCGAATTCATTAAGGAATTAAGGGAGCAAATGACTCTATGGACGGAGAACAGTGATCCGAGCGAGGTCAACTGGATCGAGCTGCTCTTGAGATATAGGTTCGATTCCCAGCTAAGTGATGAGCTTAATTTGTTCATTCTGGATAAGAAAGCATCTACTCTCCAGGAATGTATTTCCCTGGCCGATGAATATAACCTCCATCGCAGATTAGCGCCCAGGACACGGATTAATTCAAATCCGAATTTGAAACCCAGAGATACAGAACACCGACCTCCAGCCCCAAGGCCATATATCCCATCACCCATGTATCGACCCAATATTAGGATAGATAATTCCCAAGCTACCCATAGAACTCCCCGGATAGAAAATATTGTAGTTATTGTAGGCGTAATGGCCACGGACGAATAGAATGTTGGGCAGATCCCAATTCACCTAGGTACAGGGGTACTAGAAACCTAGCAAACGGACACCACGTGTCAAACACTACTCATAGTTCAGCCTTTATAACCAATGAGCCAGTGAACTCATGTGAAAATACCGAGATGGTAAATCCATTACTTGCCAAATATACAGGTCAAGCACGCATAAATACTAACACCGCACAAGTGACGTATTTGAGAGATACAGGTGCGACAATCAGTTTATTGTCGGCTACTGATCAAACCGCTGATCATTTAGAATACACAGGTGAACGGGTAACAATCCGCGGTGTCAATTATATCCCTGGTAATTACCCGATAGCAAAGATTAGCGTTGATTGTCCAATCTACCAAGGAACATTGAAGGTGGCTGTATTAAAGCACAGATGCACCGCGGGGGTGGATCTTATAATAGGTAACGACTGTGAAACTGCCCCTGTCACTGATTTGATTACCTGTGGCGTGGTTACACGCTCCAATAAGAAAATGATCCCGTTTGATGAAACTGTCACGTCCAACCCAGACTCAGAAAACACGACCGATACAAATCACAATGTCTTACCTTTTCGGAATACAATTGAGATCAATTCCCCCTCTGAGAAAGCCAGTACAGTTAAACCCCAAAATATTCCCTCTATTGACGATTTGAGTCCTGATAAATTATTGCAAGAACAGAATAATGACCCGACCTTAGCACCCCTCTGGGAAATGGCTCAAGAAGGAACACCTATTCGGCAAGGATATTACATCCAGCTCGAACCCCGACTACTTATGAGGAGAGAACAACCTCAAGACACGTCCAAAGTTCGACCCTGGACAATATATGATCAGGTGGTAGTTCCACGGGGATTCCGGGATCATATAACGGGACTCGCCCATGACAGTTTAAGTACGGGACACCAGGGACCTAGTAAGACCCTGAAGCGCATTAAGCGCCGCTTCTTTTGGCCGGGAATCCGCGCAGATGTTAAACGATTCTGCCATAGCTGTGGGCCGTGCCAGAGAGCGGGTAAGGGACAGAAAGCCACTGTAGCCCCATTGAAACCCCTGCCCATTATATCCCAACCATTCAAATTTATATCCGCTGATTTCGTTGGACCCATGAAGAAAACTATAAATGGGAACCAGTATATCTTGAATTTTATTGATCATGCCACTAAATATACAGAATCTTTCCCATGCGCCGCAGCGACTGCTGTTAATGCACAAAAAGCCCTGATCGAGATAATATCTTGACATGGAAAACCCCAGACCCTGTTGACTGACCGAGGAAGCGCTTTCATAGCTGAAACATTCACACGCTTCCTAGCCGAGCACGATATACGTCACTTAACTAGCACGAGTTACAGGCCTCAAACCAACGGATCAATAGAGAAATATAATGGTACATTGAAAACCATGCTTAGAATCCTTGGGGAGAACTCTTTATCGCCTTGGGATGAGATGCTACCCTGGCTATTATTTGCATATAGAAGTGCAGAGCACTCTAGCACAGGATATTCTCCCTTCTACCTTCTATATGGGCGCGAACCTAGAGATAATCTAGATTCCACTTATGATCTCTGGGCTAGAAATGAGCGGGATGAAGGGATCCCCATAAATAACTATGTACAAGAATTATGTCATAGATTAGCTGAAGCGTTACGTGACGCCAGCGAGAATGCCCAACAGGCCGCAGATGGTCGTAAAACAAAGTATGACAGAAATAAGAAAGCGAAAATGCGTGTATTCCAGCGTGGTGAATTAGTGTTAGTACGATTACCGTTAAAAGGTAATAAGCTGAAGAATGCCCTCCAGGGACCGTATCCGGTACACGAAAAGGTAGCGTCGCATACCTATATTATATACATGCCTGATAAGAGAGTAAAATACCGTGTTATGCATGTAAACCAGTTGAAGCCCTGGACAGGTAGGGAGGAGGGTGCAGCTCTAGCTGATAGTAGTCCGGTGTATGAGTCCCAAGACCCTACCCTATTAGATTACCAAGCCCCTACGGACATTGAGAAAGAATTCGATTCTTGCAGTCCTCTTGAATCTGTACCTAAGAAACCTGGCCGGATATCAGTCATTTAAACCCAGACCACAGGGACGATATTAGTCAGTTATTTGACCGTTACCCCCGTCTATTTTCTGGACAACTGGGACGTTTCCACGGTGTTACCCATGATATTGATGTGCAAGGTGCTTCACCCGTAGTCCAGCCTTACTACCGCATGTCTCCAGAAAAGAAACAAATATTAAAAACTGAGCTAGATCAAATGTTGGAGTTAGGAATTATCCGCCCTAGCAGAAGCCAGTGGGCCTCTCCCATAATATTGGTACGCAAATCAGACTCAGAATGGCGACCATGTATTGATTATCGGAAAATTAATGACCTGACTCGAGGAGAAGCCTTCCCCATCCCGAGATTAGACGATCTCATTGATCAGGTCGCAGGTTCGAGTCTGATATCCATTCTAGATCTTAATAAAGGATATTGGCAGATTCCGCTAACCCCTCGAGCTAGGGAAATTGCAGCGTTCATAACCCCCTGGGGCTTGTTTGAACCATTAACTCTCCCATTTGGTTTAAAAAACGGTGGAGTTACCTTCCAGAGGGCCATAAACGAGATAATCGCTCAATCCCCGACAGAACCCATCCGTGATAGATTTGCCGACGCATATCTGGATGATATTGCTGTTCGATCCAATTTATGGTCACAGCACATAAATCACTTGGATTGGACATTTCATAGACTAGAGGATAGTGGTGTTACTTTGAATCCGAAGAAGTGTAAAATTGGGTCTGGAACAGTCAAGTACTTGGGACATGAATTAGGTTCGGGAAAATTCAAACCAATTTCCAGCAAGGTTGAGTGTATTAGTAATATCTCTCCCCCACAGACCAAGAAACAATTACGAGGATATCTGGGATCAGTAGGATTTTACAGGAAATTCATTCCCCAGTTCGCTGAGATCGCCGCTCCCCTGACTGACTTATTAAAGGGCAAGCGATCAGGGAACATCATAACTCAGTGGAGCGATAAACATCAACTTGCTTTCGAATCCTTAAAGAAAGCTTTAACCAATACACCCATACTGAAGGCCCCTGACTTTAACCAAGAGTTCGAACTCTATACTGATGCTTCCGATTTGGGAATTTCGGCTGTACTGACTCAGACCGTTGACCAAGTACCACACCCAGTAGCATTTTATTCCCGAAAACTTATTCCACGAGAGAAAAACTACTCTACAATAGAGAAGGAATTATTAGCTATAATGGCCGGTATCGAACATTTTCGCATATATGTAAGCACAAGCAAAACACTAATCAATTCAGATCATAATCCCCTTGTATGGTTAAGTAGGTCGAAAACGTCCAATCAACGCCTCTTAAGATGGGCACTGTGTCTCTCAGAATTTAATCTGACCATTAAACATATCAAAGGGACTCAAAATGTTCTGGCAGACTTTCTCAGTAGAGTTCAATGACTGTGATGTTTGACTTAGTAAATGTACTTGGTATTATTTCAGTTGTTCAGTAAATAGTTATTGCCTCTATGATTAGAATGTTGGTACCTAGCGAAAGAAATGCTATTTTAGGACCTATGATGTATTGATATTATGATTGTTTTCTACTGTATATTCAAAGGAATGAAGATTTGTAAATCGGCCGATAGCGGGCGATGTCAAACTTCTCCCCGGGTAGGGAGGATTGTGCAAAACCATAATTATTTGCACGAAATGTTTATTATTGTTATATATAAATAGTAATGTATTATATAAATACATTAAACTGTTTCTATATATGGCCAAGTGTTTACCATGTAATATATATATATTTGTTTTATGCATAATCGTCTGCTATTATTTTCGCGCCTAAAATTATCAGTCTCGCTTCGCGCGGGAAATGACTTAATATTTTAGGCCTAATCTCAGTTTATCGAGGCCGTGGTTGCAGGTGTCCAGTTATGTAATATAAAGGCGACGAACTGGTTTGATGGTG